>KK120444.1:39708-60290 GCA_000611955.2 Stegodyphus mimosarum
GCTCAATTTAAAATTATTTTGCGATATTGCTGTTGAACTGAATTTTATGGTTTAAGTGCGAAGAACATGGTATTTAACAAATAAAGGTAACACACAAAATGTTAAATAAACGCCCCTTTGGACGTAATCTAAAATCTGAAACCTTTCAGATTTTTTTTTAAAATGAAAATGGTGCCGAGGAGGGGTTATTTAATGTGTATTATATGTATTAGGATAAAATTTCTTCTATCTGATGTATACAAAATTTCTGTATATATGACATAGTGTCTGAAACACTGAAATGGAATTAAAATGGTTGTTTTAATTATAACCTTTTTTTAACATTTTGCTGTAAGAACATTTGTATTATTAAATTCTAAATTAATATTTATAAGTACTTTTTAATAAAAATTTCTTTTGCTCTGTAGGTATATAATGCACCTATATCTACAGTGGCTGCTTTCTATGCTCCCAATGACACGTTTCGTTGGTTTATGACAAAAAAATATGAAGGTTTGTTTGCAATTTTTACTGCATTAATTAATATACATTTTCTGTAATTTCACAGAAAGCAGTCTATATGATGTATATTTTTGTATTCTTTTTAGATCATTTTAGGCTGTATTCATGTTATCCTAAGACAGTGGAAAAGGCATCAGTTCAAATGGTTCTAAAGCCAGTTCTTCCTATTCAAAATACTATAGCTTTTGGATTTAAGGTACGTGTGAGTAATATTCCAGTTTGTATCAGAGCTGGCTTTCTGCTGAAAAAACTGGTTATAATCAATTGAAATTAGCAAAAAATGTCAATAACTAGCAGAAACTAGTAAAAGTATTTAAAATGTTTTATTAATGAGCAGTGTTTACTATTTTACTAAATTAATTCTTATTACATAAAAATTATGTATATATATGTGTGTGTAGTATCACAAAATTTTTATTTAAAAACATAATTATTCAAAGTATTTCCATACAATATGCTGCTGAAAATCGATCACTATAGACAAAAAGTAAGAAATTTAAATCCTATTTTACACAAAGACCCAAAAAAGTGAAATTCAGTACCAATAAATTTCAAGATATTCTATAAATAAGAATTGAAGAAATGTGAAATTAAATCTAAACATTATAAAAATCTGAAAATATATACCAAAACCAAAAAAATAAATTTATTGGTATTGAATTTCACTTTTTTGAGTCTTTGTGTAAAATAGATTCTAAATTTCTTATTTTTTGTAATCTAAGAAAATTTTATTTTTTATTTTTGTTATTTTTATTTATTTTTTGTCATCTAAGAAATTTAGCGTTTTAGATGGCAAAAAATAAGAAATTTAGAACCAACTCCACAAAGACGCAAAAGAAGTGAAATTCAAAACCAGTAAATTTCAGAATTCTCTAGAAATATTTGTCGTTTTATTTTACTGTGTTTCTCTAAAGTTATGTGTTTAAAATTAATACTTAGCAATCAAGAGTGGAATAAATTGTTCCATTTTAAGTAGATAAGCCTTGTATGCTTTGCTGACTAAGCAAAAAAAAAAAAAAAAAAAAAAAAAACTTTTTACAGAGTTCAAAACAACTCTCCCGATTTCTGATCACACTCCTGCCAACTCGATTTTTAGCATATTTCTCCCAACTTTTTCTTATTCTTAAATTTTTTCACGATTTTTATGTAGCTTGACTTAATACTTCGCTTCCCCCCCCCCAAGAAAGTGATTTTTGGCGTCTGAAAGCGTGCCCCCCCTCTAGATGCATATAAAATAAACCGAAGTCATTTCATCACTGAGATTTGACATGTTTCTGCTTTGTGGATGGGGATCTGAAATGCATGTCTACAAAATATAAGCGTAAGGCTCTCCCAAAATAAAAAAAATCGCTTGACAAGGGACACATTTTCCGATTATTGTAATTTTATGAAGAACGAATATTTATATTTTTGTCTTTGGATCTTGACAAAGCTTTTTGCTTTTTTGTGCATTCTATTTTGGCATTATATGATTTTCTTAACACAATTCCATAGTCAGAATTACATTAATTCATGTTTTGCAATCAATGATTAGTGATATAGTTAATAAGTACTTAATGATTAAGGAAACTGATTAGAGTATTTCTCTATTATTAGAAGGTAAATAATAAAACTGCTTTTTTTATTCTATGTGTAAGTAGTTTTGCAATATTTGCATTTAAGAAATAATAACTGAACTTTCAGATATTAATTAGAACCATTTAAATTTAATTCGTTAATTAAGTATATTTTCTTTCTAAATATTTTTATTATTTAAAAAATCTTTTTGTCATTGAGAAAATTCTCCGGATTTCTTAAAAAAAAGTCCTGATTTTTGACTGTCATAGGTTGGCAAGTATGTTATTGGCTTCTCGGTTTCTCCTAAGAGCAGCATCATGTAAGTTGAATTATTGAAGCCAGTGAACAGTTATTAACTTGCCGATCATAGCTTGTCTTTACATGCTTCAGAAGCAGGTTTCATGTTTGATCAAAAGTTGAGTTTGAGAAGTTTTATCAAAAGGATTGTTTGAATATAATTTTTTACTGATATTATGCCATTTATAGAGGTTAACTGACTAAATTTAGAAGGGTTTTATATGCAGACTAAAGTTATTAAGAATGAATTAGATGAAACACTTATGTTAGTTTAAAACCTGCAGAATGAAAGAGCATCAGGAAAAGTGAATTGGTGACATCTGTAGTAAACAAATCAGTAGTAAAAATTAAAAAGCAAGTAGTTGTCTTTTCTGATGTGGAAATTATAGAAGTACCTAAATACATTTATTAGATATTCCAGTTTCACATAAAAACAGATTAAAATAAGATGAAGAAAAGAAGATGAACCTTCAGTGCATCAAGCCAGTATAAGAAACTTAATTATTCAAACAACTTTTAAGAACAAAGAGATCTTTAATGTAGTAATAAAGTCGCCCCTCTTTTTTTTTGTACAATTGTAAATACTCTTTGATAATAAGCATTCATCCTTTACATGTAGCATCAGTACACAAAAACTGTTTAGGCTTTAAAAGGCAGAACTGAATAATGTATGTAATCAGCAAATACAAAATGAGTAAGATTGTACTCAATGGCTAAAGTACTTAAGAAATTGAAGTCAAAGATTGAAAAGAAAACAATAGTTAAATTGATGTAACGATCTATATTAGTTCTGTTATAACAGAATCTGAGAAAAGACTGCAGTTACTGTACACAAACAGCCATGGCAGTAACCATAATGAAAGCATAAATAAAGAAAGAAATACAGATATAAAGTTAAAACTGTTATAACAGATAATCAGCATAAAATTTGATAAATTAGGAAGGAAGTACATAAAGAAAGCTATTTGTTTCTTAGAACTAATAAATGTTGCATTTGTTATTGTAATCTTTTATGAAATAAATGGTTTCTCTTAAATACACAGTGCAGATAAGAAAGGTATTTGGCTTAAAAAAAGTATAGAGATGTTGTGAAGCTACAAAAACCCAGAAGTGTGAAGTGGAATACTCTGATAGATTGCAAAGAATCATTCATAAAAAATAGTTCATATTATTTTAGTATATTCATAAAATAAACCAAAGTAATATGAACATATTACGTATCGTTCATATTACTTAAAATTCATGAAGATTATATTGGCAATAAAGTACGTGAAGTGATAAAAATTGTGATGTTATTGAAGAAATGAAACATTTGTGTCACACACTATTAAAATCTGTTATGGTTGCTCTGAATCCACTTATATTTAATGGGATTGGAAACAGCCTGCTAATTTGTATTTTCTGCATGGAAAACTCATGTAAAATAAGTCTGGATATTTTTTACAAAAAGATATCACACAACCAAACTTTTATTATTATATTGCCCTTTTCTTTTCTTTCTTTCCTTCTTTTCTTTTCTCCCCCCCCTCAACTGGTTGTTTGATGAGTTACAGAAAATCACTTTTCTACATATGGTATGACTATCAATAAGAAAGAATATTATTAAAGTTGATGAGCTATACTGTATAATTTTCTTACCCTGTTTGTATTTCTTCAACAAACTATGTCTCAGATCTCTTTTTAATATTTATTATACATCAATATTTATTTTTATCCAGATTGTATAGTATCATGGAAACTTTAGGCTTTGCTGTTAAGAGTTAAAAAATATATATTTTTCCATTTTGTTTAAATATCCCATGTAGAGAAATATTTTGCCAAATGTTTCAAGCATGAAGGTAAAAACAATAAATATTTGACCTTAATGTTAAAAATGATTTTTATTGTTATACTGCTTTAAACATTTAGCCTTTTAAATTATTTTATATCTTAGTGTTATGTAATATTTGTACAATAGTGATTAAACTATGATTCTATATCAATTTTCATATGATTCTATATAGCAGCATATTTGAGATGCCAGTTTGCTTACATGTAGATAATATTTGCTGAGGAAATATTTGTAAAGATAGGTTAGAATTTTTTTTAGATTGGACATGTAACACTTGTAAAATATTTTTCTATAGGGGAAGTTTGTGGCAGCTGTGTATGATAACAACTTAACAATCTATGAATTAGAAAAAAAGATTTTTGTAAGGTAAGAAACTCACTTTAAATTTTAATATATAAGATATTAATAAAAATTGCAGAATGTAGCTTTTAAATTTGTTTCTTTAAATAATATAAAAGTTCTGCAGATTATATTCTGTGTTTTCGTAATTTTAAATGAAAATGCATTTCAGTATTAAATAAACTGTTAATTTGAGGAAAAGACAAGTCTTGAATTTTAAAAAATGGAATTTTTGTTATTTGGCACACTGCCATTATCATTTGAGTAAGGAAGGCAATGACCAATATTTTAAAGCTTAAAAGAGCTCTTTTAAAAGGTGAAAAAAATCAGTCTTAAGAAGGAATATTAAAATGTTTTCCTTCAAGTTACTGTTTTAAATGTTTTTCCAGATGAACCAAACAAAATAATAAGGTGAGTTAAAGTGCACATTTTGGTAAAAATGGCATCAAAGATGTGTGTTTACAAGAAAAGCAGACACATTTTCCTTTTGGACTGCTTCTTGTCTTTGAAATATTGTTGGTATAAAATATATGACTCTGAGTAAAGATGTTTAAGATTCTGTCCAGTTCCATGCATTATTTCCTTTATAATCAATAGCATAGTTTGAGATGCTGTTCTTGAAATTATGAAATGCATATTTTAACATTATTCTGAAATGTAGCCTTCTTATTTTAGACACAAGACTGGAGAACGCATGTTAAAATGTGTTGTTTGTCATCCATCAGATGACATTGTAGCTACTGGTGATAATCAAGGGAGAGTCATTGTTTGGTATGTGACTTGTTTGGTGAATAGAATTTTATATTGAATGTTTATTTATTAATACACAAATTTAAAAAATAGTGCATTCAAAAAATTACTTTTGGAAACATTACTTCATTGCTAAGAAATTATTTTTGAAGCTGTAATGGGAGGACATACAAAAGTTGTAAAGCATAAAATGAAGCTTAAAAATTGTCACAATGACATTCATAAAGATCAAGCAAAGCAGTATACTTTACCAAATGGTTTAATTTGATTCACTCTTCAGGAGAACATTCCCAATAATATGGGACTGATGACCCAGACATTAGATTAAAACATTAACAGCTCTTTATTAATTATCATTTTAATGTATTCAGCTATGAACATGAATTGAGACTCATAACTTCAAAAGGACAAGAGGGGGAAAAAATCTCTTATAGAACATGGTATTGCATATTTCACAATATCTTTCTGCATGCTGCCATCTACAATTAATAATATGAATAAAAAGATTATATTAGATCTTTGTATGGGAAAAACATAAAGAACACAAGGAAAATCCACCATATCAATTTAATGCAGTGAATTTTGGATAAAATTGTATTAAGTAAAGAATCTAAAATTAGGAATAAAAACAGGACAAAGAGACACTTTGGGATAGCGGAAAGAAACATGACATTTCATATCTTTTCTGTAAAATTTCTAAAAAAATGCTGAGCTTTGCTACATATCTGGATAGACTTTATTATCCAAGAGTAAGCTTGGTTAAAAGGAAAAAAAAAAAAAAAAAAGTCTGGTGTTTTATTCTGAAGGCCAGCCTTGACTTCAGCTTTCTCATTTTTTAGAATATTATAGTGGCTAGTAATGTACTGAAAAGCAACCTCTCAACCAGAAGAAATTACTTGATTATAAATCATCTCTTCTGCTGTGAAAAATCATTGGTTAGATGAATAATTAGATTCAAAATTGTAGTCTGGAAATTGGTAAAAAGGACAACAATTTTAAATGTTGTAATTAAATATGATAGATTTCTAAAAATGTGTTCAGTGGCTTCTATTTCTGAACTAAAATTTTTTTGCAAAGCTTAAAGTTGATAAAAGCATTGCTCACAAAAATGTCCAGTAGCAGATACATCATCTCCAGTCCACATGTGAATGTGTAATCAGTCTTTTCTTGGGTAAATTTGTGAAGGAATTTTGAGGAAGCAGCTCTTTATGACATGAAAAATTGAACAGTGATAAGTATTAAAATTCATGCAATGTAAGTGCAACTATTAACTAACTGTTATTGAAAAGCTTATTATCTGAAATCTTTTGTTTGAAATTTTAACTTAAAATAAGAGAGGTTATGAGTTATTCCGATATTTGACCTCTACAAAGACATATGAAACTATACGAATATGTCAGGAAAGTGATAGCATTAGAAGAAATGTGTGTAAAGGCTAAAGAGTCAAACATATTTTCTTCTGATATTGATTTTATATAAATTCAGTAGATTTGCTACATGTTCTCATTAATTCTGCATATTGACAAATTGGTTTCTTAAATAATCTGCTGTATTTTGGTGACTTTTCTCAGTGTCTCCCTATGCAATTCAAATGTAGTCAATTTTTTCTTAAATTTTACTTTCTTTTTTAAATGCTTTGTTAGCTTTAGACATCAGAAACTCATCATATCTTATTTGAAAATAAATTCTGCCCTAATGGCATGATGCCAATTAGAAAACAAGCGTACCAGTATATCTTGGAACCATCCATCTCTTTGCGGTGGTTACCAGTGGAAGAGCATTAAGTCCTTGAACACTGGTAGCTCAACCTGGGTTCGATTCCAGGTGAACAGGCTGGCTGCATGCGTGTTTTTGTGGTTTTGCTGTTGAATTAATGTTATATTGTTTTCCTCATGCAAATTTAGATCAGAGGGCAGTTGGCGATTAATTAACGCGGTTGCCACTGATCGGCCGATGTTGTATATATATTTGGAGCGCGTAAGCGTGAGGGAGTTCGCTAGTTTTTCTTTTCTCTTTTGTTGTTTTTAAGTGTACAGGCTACTGTTACAGCCTAGTTTATTTTATTTAAAGTCATGAAATAAAGATTAGTTTTAATTTTATATTAGTCCCGGCATTTATTGAAAGCAAAATATGCTTTTGCGGCTGGCTCTAGATTATGGACTCAGCTCAACTTAGCTCTGAAGGAATGTATGTGAAGAGGGCTGTTATCTGCGAAAAGAAGTTGAAGTGCTTAGAAGGTTGGTTCAAGTGGTTATGCTTACGCATAACTTAAGATGTCCTTACTACCAGAACGGTTTGAATTATTGAACCATGGACAATTGGGACCAATGGTAAATCAATACAAAGATACTGTTGCTAGACAGAAATTGTTGAAGCTTCATAGATGGTAAAGAAGAAGAATTGGATAAAAGTACAATAAGACGTGACAAGTAGGATTTCACTTTGAGAGAAAACAGAGCCTTCACTACATTATATTATGGAATTTAAACTGAGTTCAGGCCATTGATACAAGAATGTTCAAGTGTTAAAGAAGCATGGAAGGTTCTACAGAAGTAATTTCAACCAGAAACAAGAGCCAAAATAATCCAGCTTCTAGCTGAAATTTTCAGTATTAGGTATGCACCTGATGAAGAAATCGAGCTGTTCATTGCAAGGATAAAAATGACTGTGAAACAAGCTGGCCGAAGCTGGACACAACTTAACAGATCTTTTTAAAGACTTTCAAGCAATTTGGAGGTTACTCCAGGATTGTGCACTTGATTTATAGGTGGAAGGACAAGGATTTTATGCTGGAAAAAATTGCTGAAGAACTGGTAAGGGAAGAAAGTCGACTTTGCCAGGTACAGGCAGATTTAGAAGACAGTAAGATAAGCATATTTAATACTATTAGCACAAATGCCGGGAAAAATAGTCAAGTTGAAAGTAAAATTAAATGTAAGAAAAAAAGTGGGAAGCACGAAGAAAGGACCTTGTTATAGATGTTATAAAAGTGAACACTTAATCACTGAGTGTAAAGGAAATTTAAATAAAAATCAGAAGTTTAAAGTAGATGATAAAAATGGGCAGTGTAAAGATAAAAAGTTAATGTTGGTAGAAAATTATGTGGCACAGATAAAGGAGGTAACGCAAATAAATTTAATTGGGTTATAGATACGGGAGTTACAACTCATTTCTGAAATAACAAAAGTTTAATGGTAAACTTTGAGGAAATAGATGATATAAGTATATCTTTAGCTGTAGAAAACAATGAAAGTAAATTACAAGGAAAGGGTACAGTCAAATTTGCAGTAAAAGTAGGCAACCAAATAAATTGGATTGAGTTAGAAAATGTGTTGTATAATCCAAATCTAAGAAGAAATTTTACTATCGGGAGCAAGGTTGACAGGTGCCCATCTTATAGGTTCAAATAGAAAGATGTGGACATATTTAATAATTGAGATAAGTTATGTTTCACAAAACGATATGACAGACTCTATCACGTAAAACCACCTTAAGTATGCAACAGGTTAAAAGGAAGCCAGTTACGGTATAGAATCTGGAAAGTTAAATAAAGTAGACAATGCAAAGCTATGGCATCGAATATTTTGCCACATAAATTTTGATTATATACAGAATACTGGAATACAGAATACAAATGGAGAAGTATGAACCTTTTATTATTGCTAAATTTAGTAGAATACATTTCAAAACTGTTCCTATCAAAAAAAAAAAAAAAAAAAAAATTCAATTGGTTTATTTAGACATTTGTGGCCCGCTCCCAGTTCCATTTAAAGGTGGGAAAAATATTTCTTCGTTATCGTAGATAAGTATAGTAGACCAGTAACAGTATATTGTATGAAAAATAAAAAGGAATCATTTGTTAACTTTAAGAACTATCACAGGGAAATGGAAAAATTGGCAAATAAAAAATAAATTAATGTATGCACCGAAAATGCGATGAATTTTGTAACAAGCATTTCTAAAGATACTCAGCTGAAAACAGAATTAGTGTTGAAGATACAAATGCTTACATGCCAGAAGAGGACCGCATGTGTAAATGATTTAATCAAATGGCATTAGACGCAGTTAAAGCCATGCCTAATGATAGTAAAATGGGAAAAGCATGGTGGGCAAAAGCTCTTGGATGTTTCATGCATACATGGAACAGGGTATGCCATAAGAGTAGCCAAATTCCTTATGAAATGTTCCTCAATAGAAAACCCTGTGTTGTTTATTTAAGGTATTTGGTCGTAAAGCTTATGTTGGCATACCAAATCAAAACAGAGATGAATTACAAATGAGATGCAAAGAAGGAATTGTGATTGGATATGCAAAAGAAACTAGGGGTTATAGAATAGGGCTTTCAGAAGAGCATAGATTAATAGAAACATGTAATGTGAAATTCATTGAAAAACTGAATGCAAAAGATCTAAGTTTTAAAGATTAGAAGAATTGGAGGGGTTATCAGAATCAGATAAAGAACAGGAAACTTTTACAAAACAATTAAGCCATTAGAACATAAACCTATTCCAAAAAAGGTTTCAGACTTAAACTGGGAAAAAAAAAACAGTTAAGAGGCCAAATGGAACACATAAGATATATATTACTATGTAGAAGGAACAGGCACTCGTTTTAGGTCTCATAATGACATTAAAAAATACTGTGAAACTAGAAATATCAAATTTGAAAGAGATATGTTTGACTTTAGTGGAAAAAACATATATTCTGGAAAAGTTAATTTTGCAGAACAGTAGGATAGTTGATCTGAAGAGGCAAATTCTGTAGAAATTATTATCCCACAAAATTTTAAAGAAGCCAAAGAATGAGATAAGGCAATGAGGAAAGGAATTCACACAATGAAGAAAAGGAAGGTCTGGGAATTTTTGAGAAGCCAGAGAAGAAAATTATGCTGCGAAACAAGTTGGTCTATACGTTAAAAGGAAGTGAAAAGAACAAAGTAGTTAAATATGAAGAGCATCTAGTCATACAGGGATTCAGACAAAAAATGAGTTTAATAGTACTGTGGAAAATGTGATTTTTCAATTATAATATTTTCCACAGTACTAATATGTTTGTATGGATGGACTAACTGTCAGTTAAGATGTGAAAAACGCATAGTTATATGCAAAGCTCAATCAGAAAATATGTATGACCCAACCAGAGAGATTTATTGAAGAGAAAAAAAAAAAATGTTCATTACACAAGACCATTTATGGTCTGCATCAAAGTAGCTGTGAATGGCTTTGTGAATTTGAATACTTTAGAAAATCTAGATTTTAAGAAAATACTACGGTGTAATTGTGTTTATAAGAGCTCTAATGTAATTATCTTATATGTAGATGATATTGTAATTTTTAATAAAGATCAACAGTAATCTCACAGTTGAGTAATTTTTTTATCATAAAGTATTAGGCAGAACTAGAAAATTACTTGGAATCGAATTTTTTAAAAATGAGAAGGGTACTTTCATACATCGGCAAAACTATATCAAACAAATTTTTGCAAAATTCAAACATTTTCAGTTACCAATAACTTCACTTCTCATAGCTAAAGGCACTATTCTTACTAAATTGGATTGTCCATCTGCCAGTGCAGGAACTGCTAAAATGCAAAAATTACCATTTAGAAATCTATTGGGATGTTCAGTTTTTGTAGCTAATAGAACAAGGCCAGATATCACGTATGCAGTAAATATATTATCGCAATTTCAGGACAATCCTGGAATTAGGCATTGGAAAGCATTATTGAAATTGCTTGGTTATCTCAATACTACTAACTTATATAAGTTAAACTTATCGAGGATTAAACATCTGAATGTATATTTTCATTCGGATGCTGATTGTGCAAGTAACAAGGATGAACATGTGTCCATGGGTGGATTCATATTGTATTTGGATGAAGTACTGTAATTTGAAAAACATTTAAACAAAAAATTGTAAGTTTATCTGCCATCGAGGCAGAGTATATCGCCTTATCAAAAGCAGCAAAGAAATTGATGTGGGTGAAAAATGTCTTACAAGAGGAAGTTTTGAAGTTCAGTTTGAAAGAATGTAAACTATTTTGTGATAACAAATCTGGCATTGATTTTTCTAGCTCACCAATAGGAAACAGTCAGACTAAGCATATTAACGTATGATATCACTTTATTAGAAGACTGATAAATGATGGCTTTGTTCCTGAAGGACTATTGTTTTTGTTTTGCGATTTTGTGTTGAAAATATTAAAAGTCTGAATCACTTTTCAAACTGTTGCCACTTTGCAGCTCTGTATTATATTTAAAGAAATTAAATAATAAAGAATGCATAAATGTATGTATGTTTCTCACATTGTGATAAAACAACGGTACCTAGATCCATCCAGTTTTGAGTAACGTACGTTTCCACTCAAAAACAGGCACCTGGAAGCCAAATTTGGAATTTCTTTTATCATCTATTTCATATTTTGTAAAACTTTAACGGATTTTTGATTAACAAACTCAACAATTTAAAAGTGAGCAATGGCAACACTCTACGGGGGGTGGGACCTCTTTATCTCCAGCGCGCGGAACTGTGTATCAGAAATTCTAAAGATATGCTTATTTAAAAATTATTTTGCGATATTGCTGTCGAACTGAATTTTATGGTTTAAGTGCGAAGAACATGATATTTAATAAATAAAGGTAACACATAAAACGTTAAAAAAGCGCCCCTTTGGACATAACTTAAAATCTGAAACATTTTAGATTATTATTATTATTATTTTTCTTTTAGTCCAAAGGAGCTTTGTTCCCGAAGGACTGTTGTTTTTGTTTTGCAATTTTGCGTCGGAAAGATTAAAAGTCTGAACCACTTTTCAAGCTGTTGCCACCAAATCTTGCAGCGCTGTGTTAAAGAAATTAAATAACGAAGAATCTGCATAAATGTATGTATATTTCCCCAAATGTGATAAAACAACGGTACCTAGATCCGTCCAGTTTTAAATAATGTATGTTTCCACTTGAATATGTGCATCTGGAAGCCCGAATTTGAAATTTGTTCTATTATTTATTTCATGTTTTGTAAAACTTTAGTGAATTTTTGATGAACAAATTCAAATGATTTAAAAGTGAGCAATAGCAACACTCTACGGGGTAAAACCTTTTTATCTAAAGCAAGCAGAACTGTGTATCAGAAATTCTAAAGATATACTCATTTAAAAATTATTTTGTGATATTGCTCTTGAACTGAATTTTATAGTTTAAGTGCGAAGCATATTATATTTAATAAATAAAGGTAACACAAAACATTAAAAACGCCCCTTTGGACGTAATTTAAAACCTGAAACCTTTCAGATTTTTTGTTTTTTTTTCCATGAGGAAAAGATTAGTTTTAATTTTATATTAGTTCTGGCATTTATTTAAAGCAAAGTATGCTTTTGCAACTGCTCCAACGCCAACATTTCCCATGTGTGACGTAGATAAGAGCCAGTTTCTCCTAGAAAGTGCTCTATGACGGCAACTCTTCCCTTAGGCAGATAACAATAGCGCACTTTGCTGTAATCAAATAAATCAAACCAGCTATCCATCTTTATAAATAATGGAGCAGTTGCCAGTATAGCAGTTCATTTTTAAGAAGCTTGTGATCATGCTATTATATCATTTTCCTTGAATCTTATACATAAGTGTGAATAATGTTTCATTCTATTTCACAGATTTTTTCAATATTGTGAAATAGAATGAAACAGTTCAGTTTGTACAGTCCTGAATCAAACTACAAAAGATCACTAGCTCCTGAATAAAAGCATATTTATTAACTATGAACAGATTTATATTGTGTAATCCAAGAATATGAGATACTGTCAATTCCAAGCATCTTCTGCTAGGTTTCTGAGTATATTTTAAATATAGAGTAGCATACATCAAAAGAAATAAATATTTAATATGTTAATATTAATAATTTACTCCAAAGTGTATAATTTTGCCTTCTCGTGCAATTTTTTTTTCTTTTTGTTATGTTGATATTAATGAATTTTGAATAGTTTATTTTTGTATTTTTAATTGTACTATAAGTAATCTATATAAGTGTTTCTCCACTTTCCAACCTCCGAAAGTAATCCTGGTTTTGAATAAATATAGTTAAGTTTGAGAAAAAATACCTTTTTGGTTTACTTACTTACTTTTTATTCTCTTATCCATAGGTCAAATATATTTGACAGTAAGAGACCCATTCGTTCCATTTATCACTGGCATACTCTTCCTGTTGCGGATTTAGTATTTTCTACTGAAGGTGAATAATTTTCATGCTGTATTTAACGTTCATTACTATAAAGAAAAAAAAAATTTTTTTGTAATTCCTACTGTATGTAAACTTAATGCTTATGATATGTATGAAAAGGAACAATTGTAAGACATCATTCATACATAAATAAAGAAGGAAAAGAAAGCCTGAAATTTGTGTTTTAGTGATTAATGTAAGGTATGTGTTTTAGTGATTAATGTAATGATATGTGTGAAAAGGAACGATTGTAAGACATCATTCATATGTAAATGAAGGTTGAAAAGAAAGCATGAAATTTTTGTTTTGGTGATTAATGTAAGGAAATTTTTATTGATGTTTTGTTAGATCTACATCAATTATAATATTTTCCAAATGAATAATTTGAAAATCGTATTTGTATGCTTTTCTTTCATAAACTTTTGTAGAATATGGGCTCTAAAAATATAGAAACTAGATTTTTGCTTAATGAAAGAAATAATTTAAAAATATATTTATACAGTAAACAGAAATAATATTTGCACATGTTTAATAACAGTAGAGTTGAAGAGAAATTGTACCATAAATTTAACTTCGTGATTATATGACAAAAAACACATTTTGCCATTCTTAAGTTGTAAGACTTCATAATGAGTCAGACTACTGACATATATTTAAGTAGGAGAAAGAGATTTTTAAAACCCTAGGTGTAACAGAAAATTGAATATTTTAATTTAAATGTCATACATTATTGAAATTCCTATTAACTGATAAAAGTGTTTAAGGAATTTTAGATGAAAGCTTATATATGTTTTATTCTTATATGATTTTACTTCTCATTTTAATCTATTCTATTTGACATAAATCTACCAGTTATTTAATAAACCTCTAGACTGAGCAAATACTATGTGACAAAATGAGACTGAACGTAAAGCTAACTGTTAGTAAAACATTAATAAAATGTCACTTATCTTCTTTCAAATGTGTCCAACTATTATAAGTTTGTAAAATATTTAATGCTACTTGATAAATTTCATAATGTTGATTTTATTCTCAAATTTGTTTTATAATTATGCTTATTAAATTATGTTTACTTATAATGTGTTCTACTTATGGATCTATTTTGTTCTTACGATGGTATTACAGAAGTAAAGTCCAGGCATAGGTAATATTTTTAATTGAATTTATTCAGTTCCTGTTTGCTGATAGGTCCTTAATTTTTTCATTAATTGTCCTTAAAAATCTTTAAAAGTGCTTAATATCCATGTGCAGAAATGTGTACGAACCTTGTAACAGAAAAGGATAAAAAATATATATATAAGGGTAAATTAATTGAATATTCGTCACAAAACCAAATTCAGATGTAAAGTTTAGTTTGAAAAACAATTTTATTTAATTTATTTTTATATATTTTGCCATATATTTAAAACATGACTTGAGACAGGTTAAACACAGTTCCTGGGATAGGAAACTGCTTTTCTCAAAATGAAGTAAGAAAAATTGAGGCTAAAATTTAAATAACAGTTCTATTACATTTCATTTTCTCCCAATAAGCATCTATGATCTTATTATCAGTAGACAGAGCTATTAACCAGATGTTCTCAGTTTGCGTCCAACAGCAATTTATGTATTATTATTATTAAGTGCATCTGTTCTATTTCTATGACTTCACTTCTTGTGCTTTCAGCAAACTGCTTATGATACAGTATGATGCTGTTTTTAGTAGTAGGTAGAATGTGCTCATAGTGTATAAATACATGATGAAACTGAATTTTCGGGCTTCCAGATTTCCAAAAAAGTATGATTCATTATAGTTAGCTGAGATGTAGATTGTTTTATTATGTCTGCAATAAGCTATTAGATACATTCACTGCAGTATGCACTGATATTCAAAATTAAAGGATGGTTTGAAATTGATGTTAAATGTACCAAATGTTATTAAAATTCGTATAACTACACTCATATCCAAAATTATGTTTACATGCATAAATTCACGGATTTCTCAGAGACTACGACTTATAATTTAATGAATTTTCGTGGAATCATACATAACATGATGACACATAAATGCAAAAGAAAAAATTGAAGATCACCTCATATGATATAAAATTGTAGCATGAAACAATAAAAATGGTAATTAAGTGTGACAAAGAGAGTTAAGAAAAAAAGGAATGATTCAGAAAAAGAATTAAGTCTTACGAATTTAATATGGAATATGATCTCCCCTGACTTGTACACACATATCACAACGTGTTTTAAGGCTGGAAATAATGTTGTTAACCACAGTGTGGGGAATTAATCTCCACTCTTCCAGCAATGCCATCTTCAGAGCATTTGCATCTCTAGGAGGAGGATGTATACGTGCAATTGCTCTTCCAAGGTAGTCCCATAAGTTCTGTGTCGGGTTAAGGTCAGGAGAGTTTGGTGGCCAAGGTATTCACTTAATGTCTTCACTTTCAAGGAATTCATCAACGAGGTTTGCTCGATGTGGACGGGCATTATCATCCATAAATAAAAAGTCAGGTCCATATGCACCCCTGAAAAGTCTTACATAAGGATCTAAGACCTCATCCCGATATATCTGGCCTGTCACAGATCCGCTGCTGAACACGTGTAGGGGCGTACGTCCATCGATCATTATTCCACCCCATACCATCACACCTCCACTACCGAAACGGTCATGTTCCACAATGTTCGAGGGATCATTTCGTGTTCCTGACTCCCTCCAGATGTAAACACGTTTAGAATCACCAGTTAAACTAAACCGCGACTCATCAGTAAAGAGAACATGGGACCATTGATGTTCAGTCCAGTTTTGATGTTCTTTACACCAATTAAAGCGATCCCTCTTTTTCTGTGAAGACAGTAAAACACATACCCTTGGCTTTCTGGCATAAAGGCCTTTTTCATTAAGCCTTCTGTATATTGTTTGCCGTGATGCAACAGTTCCAGTGGCGGCTGCAAGCTCTGAACTTAACTGGCGAGCAGTAGCCTTTCTGTTACGACGGGCAGTTAATGCCAGATACCGATCTTCAGAAGCAGTTGTCATTCGTTTCCGACCTTGTCCAGGCCTCCTTACAACACTTCCATCATTTTGAAACTGTTTCCATAGCTTAGAGACTGTCTGTCTTGAAATATTCAGACATGTGGCTGTTTCCATGATTGACTGCCCTGCTTCTAAACGGCCGATAATTCGCCACTTAAAAGATTCTTCCAAATGATACTTCGAAGCCATAACAAACCGCTTTGAGTCCCTACACACTGAAATCAAATGCTATGTTGCAGAAATTCACTCAAATATTCAGTTTGCACAAAGCGCTTGATTCACCCTTGGAAGACGCAACGCCTAGATTTGCATATCACAAACCGTTTGATTACTTTTGATTGGATAATGCTGATTAGGCTTGGTTTTCACACATTCCCTGCAAATACGGATCACATTGATTCGATATTTCATTGAATATCATGATTTTTGGGTATGTAAAGATAATTTTGGACATGAGTGTATTTATGGGAATTATGTGCTACTTAATGCAAAAACCTACTTGCTGAGCCTGTATTTATTTATGTGCAGAATACACATAGACTATGAGTGTGATTAAATCATATAAGGAAACCTGTTTGAGATCATATGGTATATCTTGGCTAAACACATTCAATAGTTGTGAATCATTTTTAAAAGACTAGAAAGACTAGAAATGGTGAGTGATTAGTAAAAAACGAGCAGGTTAAACACAGTTCAACAGCTCTAGAAAGCTGAATATTCCTACCGTGGATCTGAAGTCCATTTATGTTTGCTGGTATGAAGAAACTGTTGTGCAGCTGCTAGATAGTTGGTTTGAAACCTTTCAAAACCTTGGTATTTGAATAAACTAACCAATAGCTTACTGAAAGCTTCACAAGCATAGTTATTAAGTGAGAAGACACTGCAGTGTGTTTCACTTTTCTGCTTCTGCCAAAGGAGAGCATTTAAAGTGGTATTGTTTTTATCATTAATGGAGAAAAAATAACTGAGCCCTCACATTTGGAGAGATGCCATTGCATAGCTGCTAAAGGCACCATTTCCTCTTGACAGTTTACTTATTTGATGAGGAGTCAGGAGAAGTAGCTGGATTGAACTCTGTGTCTTTGACAGAGGTGTCGTCCGAACAGGAAAGTGGTTAGAGATTCTTGACTGCCGTATTGAAGGGCCGGGTTAGAATCCCAGAGAACGGATGGATGCAATTTGCCTGTCCCTTCATAGGAGGCACCGGTGGCCTACCTATTAGGTGCCTCCATAATAAAGTGACCACTGTTCCAGTCTTAGTATTGGCCAGCACCTATAATGGCTAGTGCCTGCCACTGAAGGGGTGGAATCTTTGAAAGAGGTTCTATTACAATGCAGATAAGGTTCAGGGATGCTTTGTAATTCGTGAGCAAAAAATATTTTGATGCTCACCACAGCACGCCTAAATAACCTTATGTAAGGATGCAAAATTATATTTATATACCTTTCTCCTGCTAAATGATATCATGTTTTTACTACTGTTTAATCAGTTTTTGGTCTATACCTATGTTTATATAATTACAAGGACAAGACTTTTTAACATTGAGTAAATGGCTATCCTGCTAATCTGGCGAGATATTGCCAAGGCAGCAGTGGTTTGTGACTAATTTTTGTCGCCAAACTTGGCAACATTTTGCTCTGGTCCCTGTATAACTGTTGTGGATATTATAATTGAATAATTGTAATTGATTCTTAATGTTATCTGTAACCATATCCAATCTTCATATGTCTTCCAATAATTTTGAGAAACAGAAAGCTCTAGAGATTTCTCATTGGCCGGAGGAAAGCTATATAAGACCAGAGAGAGCATCAATTTCTTATTAATTGGTAGCTCAGAGTATTGAGATATCCATGGGAGCTTGCCCTTTTAGATGCGCTTTGCATTCTGTTGCGTTTAACATTCCTAATAGTTTGAAGTTTAACTACTGTTTGTATTCTGTTATACTGTGAAGAGCTATACGAGTATTTTTGTGGAAAGTTCCGGAACTGGGAAGTATTTCTTTGGATTATTATTATTATTTATGTATTCCACCCTAAGGCACTACATGGAAAAGAGGGAGTCTTTGTGGAGAATGTTCTAATGGAAACTGGCTTGTATTAACACTTTAACCACGGGGAAATGGCCATGCAGCCAGTCCGTTCATGGGATTCAAACCTCAGACCGAACTACTAGTGTTCAGGGAATTTCCGTTTGGTCACTGGTGGGCCCATTTCTTTGGATAAAATAGATTTTATCATGTATCATCAGTTCTATATGCATTCAATCCATTACAAACTCATATGCATGCAACAATGTTTTCATGCAAGAGTTATGTACATTCTTGATCTCATCAATTCTGCATAACTATAAAAAAATTAAAAGCGAATATAGTAAAAAAAAAAAAGAGTGTGCTTTTCTCAAAATTAAGTAAGAAAAATTGCGGCTAAAGTTTAAATAACAGTTCTATTACATTTCATTTCCTCCCATTAAGCATCTATGATCTGATTATCAATAGACAGAAATATTAACCAAATGTTCTCAGTTTGCATCCAACAGCAATTTATGTATTATTATTTTATTTTCCTATCCTATTTCAATAATATTTAATTTTGGAACAAATTTTACTCGGGAAAAATGTATTTAAAGAAATAAAAACAAAAAATTATGCACAACAAAATTTCATGAACAAGCAATTTTACATTTTATTCACTCTGATTTGGTGCCCTTTATCTAAACTTATTTAGGAGTGATAGATGATATTTATCAAGGGAACATTAAAAATGTACAAACTAGTAGAGTATATTCAATAAATAATCATTCAGGAAAAATTAAATTAGGGTAAACAATCATTTATTTTATTAATTTAACAATTTTAAAGAATATTATACAAAAGAAAAGTTAAATTCTGATAAATAGTCATTTATTTTATTTATTTTTTGGGGGAAAGGGAAGTTAAGAACATTTCTTTAAAAATTTAAAGGAGCAGACAGACTTCCATTAACCTTTCATCTCTCTTATGTCTAGCAACTACATTTCTTGCACTGCATGCTGCATTTTCCTTCATCATATTCTTATATTTTAAAAACATAATGAATACAGATTTATTGTGGTGTACATCATTTTTAGGTTACTACCTTAAAAATAATTTTCATGAATAAATTTCTTTTAGAATAATATAAGTTACATATTAAAAACACTGGATTCAAACCGAGAACTTCTGTTTAGTACTGTTTAGTGTTATATATTAACAGCACTTGATAGTGTTACATGTTTAGCACTTAATAGTATTATATGTTAACACTCAGAACTGTTGGCAGTTACTGTGGGGGGGGGAGAATTTAAATAATGTGATATTTTTTGCAACTTCAGCCTTCATTTTGTGTGGTTTGTTTTTTGCCTTTGTATTTATATTTATTCACTTTTGCATTCCTCAGAATTCGGTTTCAACTACATGTACTTCCATTATAGCTAAAATTTATATATGCTATGTATAAATTATTAAATATAGAATGAATTTTGCCATGAGCTAATGGATGCATGTATGCAAATATATAGGTAGTTATTTGTACAGTGGTGGTGGTGAAGCAGCTCTTGTGAAATGGAATTTATTTTCTGAACAAAAATCAGTTATACCCCGTCTTGGATCCCCCATTTGTCATGTAAATATATCCACAGACAACAGCTATGTAGTTTCTGCACACGAAGATAATGGTAAAATTTTATTTTCTCATTTGTTTTTAAAATTCTTAATTTTACAAATGTAGTCTAACTTATAAATATGTGAAGCATTCATACAATATAGGAAATTATCAATTTAGAAGTAAGTATTAAAAATGGAATTTTTTATTATTTTATTTATTGTATTTTCTTTTTGAATATTGTGTATTTAAACTGCTTCTTTGCAATACATTATATATATTAGATATGTGCTCCCCCTATAACTGTAAGCTTGATTGGAGGTATGCATGATTATTAAATGTTTCTTAATTTAAAGGGCATATGCTGAATGTAGGATTGGCATGATACCTGGAAAACCAGAAAAGTCAGGGAATTAAAAAATTGACAAAAAAAAAAAAAAAAAAAAAAAAAACA
>KK120444.1:67663-105329 GCA_000611955.2 Stegodyphus mimosarum
AGTGGTCGGATGATGAAATTTAGAAAAAAGACAGGTACAGTAAGCAGCAATAAGTGATCTTTATTTCAAAATGATAGTCAGAATACAGAGCGAGAACAATGTCGGCTCAGTAGGAGAAACACGTCTAGGCATAGAGTCAATAAGAGTGCGGGTGGTGTCCTGAGGGATAGCTCTCTATTCCCTTTCAACCATTTGCCACAGTTCAGGGCAGAGTCTGCAACAGTCAGAACGAGGCAGGGCAGAGTCTGCAAATGGCGTCCAATCACATCCCACACATGTTCGATTGGTGACAGGTCAGGAGCTTACGATGGCCAGGGAAGCATCTGTATACCTTGCAGATGCGAGCACTGTGTGGTCGGGCGTTATCCGGCTGAAAAATTGCATTAGGAAAGGTAGGGGATAGCCACCGGCCGCACTACATTATCCGAGTATCGTTGGGCCGTCAGTGCCCTGAATACGAACTAGAGGTGACCTGAAATCGTAGGCAATAGTGCCCCAAACCATTATGCCACGTAGCGCGTTCCTCAGTTACTGCCGGATTAGATCTGTCTCCACGTCGACGCCACACACATAGCTGACTGTCACTGGATAAACAGAAGCTTGACTCATCTGAGAACACAACGTTTCGCTATTCTGTTATCCACATCGCTCCAGCCTGGCACCGTTCTAAATGTTGACGTCTATGCTGTGGATGTTAATGGCAGTCTTCTTAATGGACGCCATGAGTACAAGCCACGTTCAACCAATTGATAAGAAATGGTTCTCGTCGACACGGGAACATCTAGGGTATCTTGCGCATGCTGCAGAATCATGGTACAAGTGACTTGTGGGACCACCACAGCTTGTCAGCGGATGCGTTGATCCATGCGTGCTGACATCACTCTGGCTGCACCTGCACCACTCCTTCCCAGATTCCCTTGTTCCAACCATGTTCGCCATAGCCGATGCACCGTGCTCGCATCAATGTGGATATCAGCTACGATTTGATGTAAGGACCAAACCATCCTTCTCAGTCTGATCACCATACCCCTCATAAAATCGTCTATCTACTGGAAATGCCTCCATTGACGGCGGCCTGGCATTCTCTCCTATTACACGTATCCTCCGGGACAAAAACCAGCTTTCTGTGATAATTCGTCTGCCAGAAATAACGACACGAATATTGCCCATTCCCCATTCTGCACGTTACTTCCCTTATATCTTACTTCATGTGCATCGGAGAGCTGCGCATTTGACATCATTCGCATAACTCAGTGACATGCATCTACTCTAAAATTTGCGTAAATTTCTGGCCACTCCTTCTTGGTGTTGCATTTTCAATGTCGAGCTGTGTATAACTGCACATGGTGTTTTAGGTTTTTCTGTATTTTACAATTTTTAATGAAGAAGTTTTTAGATTTTATGTATTTTTCACTTGCTGCAAAATGAGAAATGAATTGGTTGAATGAGAAATACACTGCTGTTCACCGTAAATGCAACACCCTGAAGGAAGCATGCAAATAACATGAAATTAACAACATGCATTAGCGGAGTTGAGCTATGATTAGAATCTTAGCGCAGACACACATCACACACGTCTGTGGCGCCACTTCAAAGCGCTATTTAAGGCTTGGAGTTTTCGGCAATTACGTTTTTCTTGTGTGTGGGGGGGGAAGAGAGATCAATTCTGCATCGTAGTAAACAGCGATCATCGTTTGATCAAGTATCCGAGTTCGACAGAGGAAGGAGAGTGGCCTACTGAGAGTGTGGATTATCTTTCAGGGAAATCGGTAGTTGTGTTGGACGAAACCAAACAACTGCAATGCGGATATGTGACCGTTGGATGCAGGAGAGTACGACACACCGATGTGTTCGATCGCATCCACCTCAGTGCACCACTTCACGTGATGACAGGAACATTGTGCACATGGCAGTGACAGATCGCTAAGTCACATCATGAACCATACCACAGCACATTCATTCTCTAGCGCATCATCCAGTGTCAGCGCGTACCATTCCACGCCGTTTACAGCAGAGTGGTTTGTCCGCAAGACGTCCATTGCTTTGTCTATCCTTGACGCAGAACCAGAGATGGTGCAGTGAAAGAAGGATGTGGACGGCAGAATGGAATGAAATTGTCTTTGCTGACGAGTCACGCTTCTGTCTGCAACACCACGATGGTCGGATTTGAGTCTGGAGACACCATGGAGAAAGGATACTGAACAGCTGCGTTATGCACCAGGACAGGGTATTATGGTATGGGGCGGTATTAGATATCACTCTCGCACTCCTCTAGTATGCATTGCCGGTACTTTAAACAGCCAGCGCTACATCTCCGAGGTGTTGGAGCCAGTTGTCCTTTCTTACCTTCAGGGCTGGCCCACATCCATATTTCAACAGGATAATGCGCGACCACATGTGACACGCATTGTGCAAGGGTTCTTCGTCAATCGCCAGATTAAATTGCTTCCCTGGCCAGGTCGCTCTCCGGATCTTTCGCCAATAGAATGTGGTCCATGGTTGCTGAACGACTGACCCAGATTACATGCCAAGCTGCCACACCATATCAACTTTGGCAACATGTGGAAGCTGCTTCGTTTGCTGTACCCCAAGAACACATCCAAAGTCTCTTTGAATCAATGCCGAGGCGTGTGGCTGCGTTGATCTGTAACAATGGCGGCTACTCTGGCTACTGATTCTGGAAGGAACCACACTTCACAGAAGTCTATAAATTTAATCATTTGATACTTGGTCAACATGTTATCTACTAAATAAATTTTGTTGTAATATCTCTTGTCTTTCTTGGTGTTGCAATTTGGGTGTACAATGTATATCTTTAATGAAATCCGAGGAAATAAGTTTCAATGAAGTGCCACAAAAAGTGTGTATAATTTAATAGGCTGTAGAATGAAGTCAGGGTATCCGCATTAGATATTTCTTTTAAGAGGATGGAGAGATGTGTCCAAGAAAATTATAGTGTCTCTATATTTTTTTGCATTCAACAATTGACAGAATCTGTTTCTCAATAAATTTTATGTTTCATTTAATATCACTAGATTTTATGGATAAATATTTTGTAAAACCTTCTGAAGAGAAATTTTATGCTTACATTTGTAAGTAAAGAGTAGTTTGAAAAGTCTTTTTTTTTTTTTTTTTTTATTTATTTATTAGCCCAGAAAGGCTATTAATCTCAAAACGGCATTTTTGCATCGGCTTACTATAAATATCTGCTTCACTTTTTAAATTGTTGGCATCAAATATTATCGCCCTGTGATATATTTAAAGAAATTAAATAATGAAGAATCTGTGAATGTATGTATTTTTCTCACATTGTTAGAAAACAATGATACCTAGAGCCATCAAATTTTGAATAATGCATGCCGCCACCCAAATATGGGAACCTGTAAGTTCGAATTTGGAATTTATTTTTTTATCTATTATCATATTTTGTAAAACTTTAAAGAATTTTTTATTAACAAACTCAGTGATTTCAAAGCAAGCAATAGCCGCACTGTACGGGGGGGATTCTATCTTTAGCACTTGAGGCTGTCTAATGGAAATTCTAAAGATATGGTGTTTTTAAATAGTTTTAGCCCAAAGGAACATTAGCCTAAATGCTCTCAAAAAGTGTATGTGTGTGTAAATGATGAAGCCCATTTGGGCCTAATATAAAATCTGAAGGCTTTCAGATTTTTTTTATTATTTTTATTTCATTTATTTATTTATTTACTTATTATGATTGTTATTTATTGAAGTCATACTAAGGATATAAGTGGTAATACTGATTTAATGCACAAAAAAAATTATGTGACCAACAATGACTATTGGTAAAAATTTCTTTAAAGTTAGTTATTGATTTGATTATTGTATTTTAAAATTCATTGTTTAAATTAATATTGACATAAGTTTTTTTTAAAATTTTTTTAAAAATGTCTTTGTCTATAATTGACTAGAGACATGTCTGTGAAATAGTCATAAATATTGATAACTTGCTATTGACCAGAATTTTTGCTACTATATATATACTGACAGTTGATTAGCATTTTATATAATTTATCTAATCTTTCCTGTATTTTTATTTATGGATAGAAACAATGAAGTAAGTTGAAGAAAAGAAAATTTAAGAGAGAAAATAATTAGGCAGAGAAAATGCATTTATAGTGCTGTGTTCAATGATGTCAAAATTTACATTTTTTGTTTACAAGTGGAATCATTTGCCTGCATCATTAGCTGTCATTATCTACATCAATATATTCATATATGTTAAATACCTGCAAGTGTTATACTTATTATTAATGCTAGGAATAAAAAATAAAAAGGTTATAAAAAATTATTTACCCTTACAACAATTTATACACAAGTAATGAGTAAGAGGCAGTATTATTGCTTTATAATTGTATGGTAGATACAAGTAATAAGATTGTTAAACTGCTTAGCCTATACATTAACAAAATGCAATTTTGTGTTCCACTGTATTTAATCAACATAAATAATTATAGCATTGGTTGCAACATTAACTTAGCATATTTTTTCTGATGATCCTTTAATTTTGACAACCAGCGTATCTTGGAAACTACGCAGTGTGATCCCAATAAGTAACACAGGCCCACCAATGACTGAGTGACTGAAACTACAAACACTGATAACTCTCCCGAAATTCTATTTTCAGTTGAATAGTCAAGTTGCAAGTCCTTCAGTAAGGCATCTCTTCTGTAAATAGTCCTAAGGTGATTTGTCATTGTTAAATAATCAATTTAGTCTGTATAAGTAGCACACTGATCTCTTCATTCAGAACCATAATATTGAATTTATTTGTAAAATTGCAACATTTCTAAAATTATAGAAATACACTTTTAAGAATGCCCGTCTGTTGAAGTTTAAATGTAGCTGGCACATTCAACCCTAATGGAATAAAAGATTCTGGCTGTTTTAAAAATTAAAATCTCTATTAAAGCTGCTTCTAATCTTCAGGATTTTGTAATTTCCATTAGTCTGTGATATGTTTTTAATAATAATATTTTTAATGTAAAAGATGATTAAATCTTTAGTTAACACATAGTTAATTTGAATCATTTTTGTAAAGGGTATTGCTCCTTCCCATGATACTTTAAAAACTTAGAGGTAAAAAATACATCTGGCTCATATGTGAAATAATTTATTTTGTCCTTTATGGAAATTTGTTTAATTTTTTAAAAAAATATGTTTATTTTAGGTTTGGTTTGAACACAAATGTAATTTTACCTCATAATAAGGAAGTGAATTGTATTCTGTTTCGGCCAGTAGATGCAGTCAGTGAATTACCTCTCGCTGTAACTACAAGCAATGACTGTAAATTTAAAATTTGGTCATTACAGCAAGATACAAATTCAGGTATGTTCATTATCTTTTGTTTGAATGAAATAAATTTCAACAAAAGTCTGTATTTATCCTGTTTTTCAAAACTAGTATAAAGCCCAAGGTCTGGAAATGTCAGTATTACAACGATTCTGAATTTAAGAAATTTTAAGATTTTAGGTCATCAGTTTAAATCTAGTAAGATTACATGTAGAAGTTATAAAATAGTGTAAAAGATTTTTTATTAAATAATGAAGCTTTTATGTTCATAAGGGTACCAAAATTAAAAAAGGAAAAAAAAAAAAAGAGTTCAGTGTTAGTATTCATTTTGTTTTATTAAACTTTTTTTTTAAATATAAGTTGTTTAAGCCATTTCATTTTATGCATTAATACTTCTTCTTTAATTAATTCTTCTTCTTTATAGCGAGACATAATTTCTTGTTACCACATTTCATTGCTCAAGTAATAAAGTAATAAGTTTCCTGTAATTGCCGTACCAAGAGTTCCCATCAAATTGTTAAATGAAATATTTTTTTCTCAGTAAATTCTTTATCACCTATGCACAGTGTTTTTTTAATATAAAATCATACTACAAGTTTTGCCATTAATTGATTGCTGATTCGGGCATTTTCATCGCAATGAAGACTTCAGTCATACCATCTTCATTTAGCGTTATGCATATTCTAGGAGTTGGAACATTTCATGCATTTCTGTCAAAGCCACTTTGCAGAAAACTGTATTCATATAACCATCTCATGAAACTAAAATGTGATTTAATGCCAAAATGTCAATTTTGATTTCTTACAGTTTTTGCCTTTAGTTTAAATATTGATAATTGGGACATTGTTTCTGCAATGGAAGACCTTCAATGACATCATCTTCATTTAACATTTCTTGACATATTCTATGAATTAAAAAATTTTGCTGTTTACTTCTGATTATCTTTCAAATTTGCAGTTATCATTATCATTTATAATGCAGTACAGTAGCCGGCTATAAATTATGCCAAGCATTTGAAAAAATAACTGGTGTGACATCCTTCCTTGACCTTTCAATGGTCCTTACAACAAATTTTACATTGAAATAATTTGAGAATTTTTTAATTATCTTATAGCTGTATCAATTTTGAAAAGTCAATAAGACTTTTCTAAACTGATACAGCTGTAACTTCATTTTAGTATATGTAAAATTTCGATATATATTAGCTGATTGATGAATATACAATGTTTAGAAAAGAGTAAAATGGAAATGCTATCTTTTATTGAAACTTAGGTTTTATAAGAAACAGTGATAATAACAGACTAAGTAAAATAATACACCAGATCAAAAGAGAGAATTAAGAAAGACTGCAATTTGCAGTTTTAATTGATCTTATGTTAATCGAAAGTCTTCTTTCTTTCCTGCTACATCAGCAAAAGGAAACCAATTTGTGAAATATTCCACTCCTAACAAACATTAGTCTTTGAAGTTGGTGTATTGTGTATTGGGCTGGATAAGGTAGAAAAAATGTTGTCTTGTACAGTCACTTGATATGTCAAAATGTGCTTTCTAGCAGGGCAAAACAATATGCAAGATGATTCAATATTATGTTGGACAATGATGTTTTCCTGAAAAAAGAGGGGGAAATCGGAACAAAAATTGATTTACAGCACACTTCCTTTTACTGGAGTATCATATTGTCAATTCCTACACTTTGTAAGAAAAAGAAAAATTGGAAATCCAGATAATAGATCATTCTGGTTGTTGGACATCCAGATTTCAGACTTTGTACTGTATGTTTGAAATATCTATGCCTGTATTACCAGTAAAAAAAAAATGAAATTCAATGTAAAAATTAGCATAAATAAGCATTAAATGATTTCTGATTGCAATTTCTTGTGTATGCTAAGTTGTATGTTGTGTTTTTCATTTGTTTACTATTATTATTTATACTCCATTATTAACTCTTAAACTGACGGTTGTTTTTTCAACTACATTGTTCTATGTGTTTTGGTACTATGTGAGGTATTTGGTACATTGTATCTATGTGGTTTGGTTTTCAAGTACATTGTATCTATGTGTTATCTAACTGTTATCTAAAAATCTAAAAATTATATTTTTGTTTCTTCATGTGCATTGATTGTCCCAGTTTTTTCCCCCTCCTTTACAATTTATGACATATTTTTCTGTTAAAGCATAGATTATACAACATATTTTTCTGTTATTTCGTCATTCTCAAGTGTAGCCAGGTTAGTTTGGTTTTTTCCCTTGGTGATAATTATCTTTATAATCACTGTTCATGCAACCGCATTTTCATCTAATCAATGTTTTTTTTCTTTTCTTTTTGTACTTACATGGATTTTACAACTTGAGGTGTGTAAAAAAGTGGCTGTCCTCTTTTTTAAGAAAGGTATTCCTCACAGGCAAAGACTGTATTCAAATAACTACCTCATGAACTTAAAATGGGAGTGAAAATCAAAATAACTATGCGCCTTCATTTCCAAAGAAAAGGAAAAGGTGTCCAAACATAAATGTGGTTTACTGGATTATGCGTTCTTTTCATTACTGTCTGATTATTGATTACTAATGATGTCATGAATTAAGATTTATTGAGTTTTTCAAACCAAATCTTGCTTCAGATGAATTACAGCACAATGGTTGATTCAAATTTTTGAATGATAGAGGGTGTGCTTATTCCTTATTATTTCTTCTTAATGTTAAAAATTGATGGAGCTACTACAAAATTGTAGAAATTCATAAGAACTTATTCACAAAAGGAATAAACAATGTAGGCCATGTCCTTAACCCAGGGTGGGGTTTGTCATGATAATTAGAAAATGTTTCTCCATTGCTATACTCGATTGTTCTATAGTTTAGTAAAAAGCCAAAGAAGTTGGGAAAGAAATTATCATTATTTCTCCATGTATAAGAAAGACACTCTCATGTATAAGATGTAACTTGCTTTTGGGATCCGAAAATTGGGGGGGGGGAGTATTAGTTTGTTTATGGATTGATTTTTATTAGCCCGCTGGAGTACAATTTAACATGAAAAAAAATATATAAAGTTATTGAAGTCAAGGTTTATTCAGTATATAGCTCTTCATCACTGTCAGAATCCCACTTAACAGATTCTCCTAAAGTACACAGTATCTAAAGTGCAGTTTTCCCAAATGCATAATATCAGTTCATCTGTACTATAGAGAGTCTCATCCTAAAAGGATTCATAGATTCTTTTGTGGTTCCTTATCTTCAGATTAAAGGTAACATAGTATACAATGAGGAGCAGCTCCTTTGTTAGGAGCTAGAAATCATATCATTTGAACATTCCACACCTCTTTGTTCATTAATGAATGGGAGGGGGGAGAAAAATATTGTGAATCTCAAGTGAAATTTTAGATGTTTTTTTTAAAGAAACAGGTGAGCAAAAGCCTTGGCAATCGAAGGTTAACATGCATGCAATGTATGCATCATTGATAATCTTTCACCCTTTGTTTTTTTTTGTCATAATGTCTTTATTGCCATTTCTGTTGCTGCCATCCTTGTACAAGATGCACTTAGTTTTTAGCCACAAAATTTTTAAAGAAAAAGTCCATCTTATACAGCAGGAAATTTAACCAAAATCCACCATGCTGCCAAAAATATATGATATGCCATTAGTTGAAATGTACCTTATTGACATGCATTGAAATATTATTAATCATACTTTGTCAAATTCTTTTGGCCATAAGTATAATTTTATGTTTTAGTTTGTCATAAGCATACATTTTTCACTTTACATAAACACTTCATGAAATTTTCTGAAAAACAATACATCATTTTAAATGCTCTTGAAAATTATTGGCGACTATTAAAAGTATAACAGTTTTTCCTTTGCTTTGAAACTGAAGAAATTAGCTGGTACTTATGTACTAACGCAACGATCTTGGTGCAATTTTAGCCCTTTAGCGTTTTTTTACAGATGAAAATGTAGATGTTACCTATAAGGTGCAAGTTGGTGGATTTCGGGGCCCACCCCCTTTTAAGAAATATTGCCAAGCTGTGATATATATTTAGCAATTTAAAATACATGTTTGGATTATTAAATAAGGATTACTAAAGAAATAAAACACATTCTTCTTCATACCTTTTCGAAATTGTGCTATTCTTCTCCCAAAGGACACAACAATCTGTTTTCACTTAAACAAAATAAGAGAATTGTGGAGACTTTGTGCAAACCTTGGCAATGGTAGCTATCTCAGAAATGCATTTCTTAGTTATTCCCTTTAGAAAGATTCGGCAAAATTCTTATTCTTGCAAAAATTTTACCATTATCTTCCATTGCTGGCAAATTCCACAAGCTCATATTTTAAAACTAAGTTTAAGACAGAAAATATGATTTGTTTATATAAGCAGTTGGAACTTGGAATGCAGCAAAAAAGAATGCATACAAAAATGGAGTGTTCTTGACTGAAGGAGTGTTATGAGCATGGTTGCCAGAAGAATAGTTGTGTGCATTGTTGTCAGAGTTTGGCATATTCCAAAATTTTGGCCACTTGTACATGAGTACCAGTTAGCTTTATTGAAAAATGTTTTTCCCTTTTATTGTGAAGAAATAAAAAAATAGTTTTGAAAGAAACTTATAGATTTAAAAACAAGAATTTAGGATCAGAACAGAAAACATCTTTAGTGAAGATATCTTGGTAGGCTTAGGAAAGAAATTTGCTGATTTGAGAAGTACTATTTAAAAGATTTAGTGACTGTTCTTAGTTGCAAAAGGGACTGAGATTACAATTGTTAAATTTTGTATGTACTACTCTGTGAATCTCAAATGTGTGAAATCTGCTTCTAAAAGTGCTACTGTAATGTTCTTGAAAAGTGAACGAAGTTATCCCCCCCCCAAAGTGAGTAATTATAACACTAAGTAATGAAATGAACTTATAAATTTTCAAAATGTTACTTTACACAGTGCTACTTTCTTGTATCATATCTTTATTTTCATGAATATTGTGCATATTTTCTGTTGACTAGTACTGTTGTATTGTTGATATGTTTGTAATAATTTAAAAGTTTTAATGCTTATAAATTATGTGTATGTCTATCAAAAAAAGGGGGGTTACGATTGCAAACATTTATACATTTGTACAATTACAATATTGGAACTAAGAAGTGCAATATTTTGAAAGACGAGCTATCAAAGCTTATCATGTATAATTTATGATACCAGAATGAAATGAATGCACTTACTTTTTTTTTTTCTCTTACAAAACATTAAGAAATCAGTATATCATGTAGGTATTGTGTGTGTCAAGAATTTCTGCTATATGGCCCAAATTAGAAAAGTAGAGTCATGTGATGTGTGTTTAGGATATGTCAGTCTATGAAGCTGCAGGTAATTTGCTATGCGTCAGTTATTGTGCAGTCATGCTCTGTAAGGCAGCAGATTCATTGAATGCAAAGAAAGAAATGAAACACAAAGGCTATTCAGAAATTGTTAGCTGTTGATGCAATTCATAGTGACATATTTTCTTGTTGATAGGTGATCTCTGAAGATAAAAACAATGACCTTTTCTCCCCACCTGTACTCTTATTAAAGAGTACACAGATTTACATAACAACAATCAGAATATAAGAAATCAATATCTTTTGCATAATTAATAACCTAAGAATAACATAAATGGTAGCATAATAAACATAAGTAAAATAATATTCACTAAATAAATTTGATAAACAGATGCAGTTGACATTATTAATGAAATGAAAGAATAAACTATCTATCATTATTGACAATAACAAACATGAAAATGTGATATCGGTAAATAAAGAAATTCAGTAAATGAATATAGTTCAATTGAATATGTCTTAAAGTTCAGATTTCAAAAAGATATGAAAGTTAGATCTTCTTACGATAGATCTTCTAAATTATCCTTTGAGTGTACAAGCAATGCAGGCCATCACATATCCATCTCTGCCTGTTAGCACATCTTCAACATTACCCATGTCCCCAAAAAGTAGTGTGCTTTTTGTTGATCCCTTTACAAGAACAATGTTTCCTTTTTTAAGGTTGCACTCAGAAGAAGGATTTAAAAAGCTATAAGCATTCCTTAATTGCAGTAAATAGTGTTCCTTCCATTTAGACCATAACTGCTTAAGAAGCTTTGACTGACAGAGCTTCCTTCTTGTTAATCTCTTGATCGGAAGTTTTGTTGAAAACTTCTCTAAAGTGTAAAGGAAAATTGATATCATCATGACCTGTAAGTATGAAATGCAATCGTGAGAGAGGGCAAGATTCATGTAGCTCGTTACTCTCATAAGTTATTAGTCTATTATTTAAAACAAATTCTACTTCACTAAGTATATTGTTAATTCCTCATGTGACAATAAAGCCCTTTCTAATATTTTCTTTAGATGTTTCTTGATTCTTTTCATTATGTATTCCCAGAATCCTCAAGAGGCAGAAAGTTTTGAAGAGATAAAATTTTTTGTTGACATGTCTTGAGTCGTCGTCAATATGCACTGCATGCGTAACTGCACACGTAAATAGAATAATATATATATTTTTCTAACAGTTTTCCAACAGTCTCAGTTTTAATGGTAATTGCTCCAGTGAAATCAGTTCCTACTACTGCAAAAGAGGAACTTTTAATTACACAATGTGTTGGCAGCTGCTCTGTTAGTTGTTTGGCAGGTTTCATCACTGGGGCCTTCCTACAGGTAATGCAAGTAACTGTAACTTTTTTCACTGCTTTTCTGCCTCTAGGCATCCAAAATTTATTTCTGAATTTGGACAGTGTTGTCACTCTTGAATGGAATGATTTTGTGTGTTCACTAAATATCACTAGCTCTTTGGCAGTGTAATAGCATGTTTTTCTTCATCATTTAATTTTACTTGTTCCAAATGACCTATGACATGCAAAATACCTCTACTGTTCAGATATGGCGATGAACTGTAAAGCTTCAAATCGAGTTTTATTGAATTATTCCTTCTTAGTTGTATCTCCAAACAATAATTCTCTCTCTGCACTTGTTTTATCCAATTTCTTCAACTTTTTGGATTTCCAGTGCAGTAAGAGGACCTTCTTCACATTCAAGTTTTCTTAGCTTGGCAACAAACCACTTCACCTAAGCTTCATTTCCAGTCTGCTGAACTTAGTAATATTTAATACACTTTCTCCTGTTGGAAGTAATATTTAATACACTTTCTACTGTTGGAATAGTCACATAAGTGCTGAAACGTTCCAAATTTTGATTATTAGTTTATATTTTTGCTTGGGCCAAAGATCTTTATAGCCTTTCAACCATGATGGATCATGCTACCAAATATTATCGTACAATATATAAGCTGTTTCACCATGAGTCAATCTGCTGTGTTGTCTGACCCTGATAATATTTCTATTTATTTGGAATCAATCTATTTATTTGGTACAATCCTATATTTCTGCAACTCTATTCAACACAAATTGCTTCCATGCCAAACTGACCCTTTAATCTGGCATAAACATATTTCTGAATCTGTCCAAAGGGCCACTTTATCAACTTCGAACACCTTCAACTGATACTTCCACAACTTTGCAGTGACTAACATCCCCATTAATTCCAAGCTAGGAAGTGACATCTTTAGTGCTATCCAGTTTTTCAACATTGTAAATGATGGACCTTTCCTATCTCATTCACAAATCTAAAATATGCCACCACTGACACATCATAGAAAATATGATCTTTATTTAGAAATTTTGTGAAGTAGTACCTCTCTATTTTCAACTTATTTTTTAATTTCCTAACTTCAGTGCACCACATTATCCATTTGTACTGTAAATCTGCTGTCAACTCTGAATCCCAATCCAAACTCATCTCTTATATTTCCTGCATAAATCTCTTAATTCATACCTTAAATGGAGAAATAAATCCAACTGGATCACACATCTTAGCTTCTATATATAATAATGATCTTTTATCATTTTGCAGTAATTCTAAACTGTTCAACTTCTTAAAACATCCTCCTCCAAATTCTACACCAGGCCCAACACCGTAAACTATCCCTCTTGACAGTACTTTCTACATATTTTGAAGTTATAAGTCATACAACCTTTTAGAAATAGTATTTAGCTTTCTCAAATTAAAATTCATGTTTCCTGAAATAAATACCGCTTCTGATGAAAGACTGAAATCCATTTCAACACTTTCCATTCCAGAATACAAATCATCTGCACACAATGAGCTATTAAACATCTCGACACAACCTTTATTTGTTTCTGAGTATTTCTTTAAATGATATTTGATCACTGCACTCAATAAAAATGGTGAACAGTTGCATCCAAATAAGGCTCTGATCATTTGCTTAATTTTAAAGTCCTCATTATCATTATCAGGATAACATTAAATTTTTAGATATTGCCTATCCTCCTTTGCTATCCCAGTCATAAAAATGCCTTTTCTACGTCGCCTTAAAATCTGATTTTAAATTTTTTAAAAGTAAAAATCATATCCAAAATATTCTTATTTAGATCAAGACCTTTTTCTAAGCAGTAATTTTACAGTAGCTTTCCTGTTTTGCAACTGCCGCAATAAAAACCTTGAATTTGAGTATTTTTTTTTTTTTTTTTTTTTTTTACCTTCCTAGACGACTGCTCGAAATGGCATGAAATATCTCTTGTATTCTCTCACTCTTGAAGAGTATTATTTTGTATCTGATATTTAATTATGCCCATAAGCTATTCTCTCACAAAGCTGTCATTTTTTAACTCTCGTTGCACCTTTTCACTGGTTTTTCACTAAACCAAAATTATTTTCCAAATTCTGTGGACTCCTTTTCCACAGCAAATGCACTTCATACCACCCATTTACATATTACAAATTATCTTCAGTCTGCTTAATAATTTGCTTATCACACTCATTCCTTCCTGACACCCAATTAATAATTTCTAAACTTTTCACTTCTCTCAGCTGACAAATCTGTTTCCATAATTTTTCTTCCTCTATTGAATCAACTTATATAAGCAGATCACCAGTTTATATATATGTTATATATATAAAAACAGTTATCGCCACTGTCTGGTAAACAAACCTTTTGAATTTTTTCTCATTAGCACCTACCACTCTGCCTTTCAATGCCCAACTGAATATGCTTTCATACAGTACTAAACATTCAGTCAGATGATGTGTTTTCCCAATTAAAATATAGTTAATAATAATTCCCAATTAAAATATAGACCTCTGCTACTCCATATTTTCAGATAAATCAAATCCTTCCTTCGGTAACTTATTTATGACCTCTCGGGTTGCTCTCCCTATGGTATTGGAATGTATGGCTTTAATTTCGAGTGCTTCAATGATTAGAGCAGATCACTTTTATTTTTTAGTGCATGTCTCTTTCTTTTAAATTTTGTAGATTTAAAGAATGCAAAAGTGTGAAATGGGTTGACACACATAAGAGTATTCTGATGCAGAATTTCACAACAATCTAATACTAACTATGGAATTATTTATGATCTGTTGGGCTCTCAAGGTTTGATAATAAATCAGATCGTTAAGAATTTGTTACTCAACCTTTTTGAGGCATAGGGAGCTAACATTTGTTTTTTTAGCTCTTCATGTGTTCTGAATATTTTTGTTAGTTTTATTTTCTTGCACGTTTGATGAGTCACATTTGCTGTTTAAATGTTATATTTAACCCATTTCACCATACAAAATGTTTTTTGTAACCTTTTTTAAAGACAGCACTTGTGCCTGAACTGGTCATATAACACCTTGTGTTCCTCTGTAAGACTAAATTCGCAGTCTTTGGAAGGGCAAAATTTGGAACAAGAATTGACCCTCTGAGTGTTATGGGTTTGGCCCGTAAATTTTAAAGTTCCTCAAAATGTCATGAATAAGTGGTATTTTCTTAATTTTAATTGAAAAATGACTCTCTCACATTATACCTTTATTCCTTTTCTTCCAATATACATCCAAACCAAAATTGGATACATTAAAAGCTGGCACAAATTTTCATGTGTAATGAATAAAGAAGCCAGGCTTCTGTACGGAATTTTCCATCCATAATGCCGAGAGGGTTAAAGACTTCAGGTGATACTACAAATGACAATAAATTTGCCTCTTTTGACCCTTTGCTGGAATTTTATTCTCTAGTGAACTGTAATACTAAATCTTGTTGTATTCACTTATATAAATTGGGCAGTAAGTAGATTACCATAAGAATTAAGATTGATATTTAATGTTTTTAAGCTTCTGGTTTGAACTGTTATTTCATCATATAATTTTTTTAAAAACTGGATACGCTTGAACGATGTACAGGCTCCAAAGATAGGAGAACATTCATATGTGTCCTAACTAATGTTTCTTTCTTTCCAAATCAGTCAGTTAAAATTTCAGTGGTTTGTTTAAAGTTTTCTGCTGTTAATGGTAATCAGATTATAGCTTTTGCAGTTGAACCGGTGAGTAGTGATCTTAAAATAGTTAAATTTCTCGACATCTTGAAGCGTACTGTTTTCATGAATGGTCACTTCATACTGAGCGCAGAATTTACTAAATTTACATAAATCACCATTGAAGGTTTCTAAAGTAATTTGAGGTAATTTAGTATTATAATTAATTTTGATTTCAGAAACTTGTGGAATTGTTTTGGTTTTAACGACATTTTGGTTGTATCTTGTAAATTTCAATTTAAGTCTAATGATAGCTTCTCTGTAATTTAAGGAAAGTTCTACTTCTGTGTCTAATTCCTGCACAGTGCTTTGTGCATTAATGACTTCATCATATTTTAATAAATTAACTTCTCTCTCGATTAATACCACAAGCAATTCTTGCAATAGTTCTACCTTTGGATTTTCATTTTATCCTCTTTAATTTTCTTAATTTTGTGATGGTAGTTTGAACCGAACCTTTATTATTCTTATTTCGTTCAACTGTTTCTTTAAGACTCATTTTAATTCCTAAAGATAAATAGCATGCAAATAGAAATTGTATCACTCACATTTGTTTCAAGTTGGCAAAATTAATGTATAGTGTCTTACCCTATCTTACGATGATGAGTGCTATAACAGTAGGTAAGTTCGTAAACTTTCTTTCTTGGCCAATTCACTGAAACAACATACAGGAACAAATTGTTGACTATCAATGGTTCTTGATGTCATGTTGAATTCAAATAAATACACTTATTTTTCTTCAGATACTACTATGTGAATCAAAGACTGCATACCGTATATTTACATAATTGTTAGGGTTACATTATACCTTGTTTGGCTTTCTTTTATCCCATCTGTCCTTGGCCATATCTCTTCACTTTCTCTGAACTGAACTTTATTTATTATATACGGACAGTGTAGTGACCTCTAGAACTTCCCACACTTTCAAAAACTCATTCATGAAACAATAATTATCTGGTGTATTTGGAGTGCATACTAAGCACATTGGGGCTGGAATCAAGTGGTAGTGCATTGTATAATGCCAAGTCGCAGACCACTATGGCTATACATAATGCAGAATTCTGTCTATCTGCACAGTACTGCCAGATCATTGTATTGCAGATAAAAGTAAAATCAGTGCTATTTGTCTTTTCATCAATGATTTCGTACCCATCATTGTAAATCCAGATATATGATATAGAAAAAAATAGCTGAACGAATAGGAATCTTGCAAAAACTCTCTAATGCTGCTAATGATATCGAACCAAATATGCAAAGACTGATTGTTATGCAACACAAAATAATTCTTGTGGTAGGGTTTATAGTATGACTCTGCAGTTTGCAAGGTATCTATCCTCTCATTTGGCATTTTGACAGCTTTGTTGACATCCTTCGTGTTAGTGAGTTCTGTTCTTCTTGACCCATTATTTCTCTACATCATTGTGGTTATATTCCATCCAACACAAGCATATATTTTATTGGAAGGATATTAGTATGCTACAATCCTTACCTAATCAAAATTGGAAACCTACTGACATGGCTATCATATTTTGTGTGCCGTAATTATGCACAAAAATGGCAAACAATATATTAAATACAATTTCAGGGTTCGAACGGTCCTTAAGAGTCCTTAGGTTTTTTGAAATCGATTTTTAGTCCTTAAAAGTCCTTAATTTCAACCGAAATCGACAGAAGGTCCTTAATTTTAATTATCTGAAATTTCTGTCTTTTTTTACGACTGCCATTTTGAGTGTGAATTAGCATTTTGGAGCAATATTTTTGGCGATTCACTAACGCATATGGTTTTCTTTTGAATGGGTTCATGCGTTATAACTTATTTTTATTTCTAATATAAATAGTGGGAAACTCGAGTTTCTAAGCAAGAAGTGAAACATAAGCATTTCAAAATTCATTTTTTCTAATGACGAGCTCTTAAACAACTTTTCACTTTTGGTGAAGTTTTTATTTAATAGTTCTAAATTTGGCCACTTATCAACATTTTGGCGATTTTAAGATCAGTTTTTGTGGAAAATTTTTAATTCCGATATCTGGGAATTTTTCGACGTTTTTTTTTAATACATTGCAACATTAATAAATTTCATTAAAATAATGATAATATATTGAAATTATATTTAAAAATAACATTAAAATAAATATTTATTTTTCGCTGTCATATTATAAAGTTTCATTTTAACAACTTATTATGCAATATTTTGAATCTGAGAAATAAACAAGATATAATGTTATAAAACACAATTTACGGAACATTTCTTACTAAAAACGAAATTTGCTATGTAATTAATTAAAAATGTCTTAACTTTTTTGATAGTAAGAGTTCTTCCCATGTAATTGTCTCAGAATATTCGGAATTCTCAGAATATGCATCAGTTTTCTCTATAAAATTAATTTTACAGTTTTTCTTTTTTTTTCCCAAAATATTTCTAGCTTTTCGCTATTACAGAATTCTAAAAGTTATAACATTTTTAGTTTTTTGTTGCTCAGTTTGTCACCAAATTCTAAAACTTCTACCACATCAACTCTATAACCAGCCCTTACTATATATATTTCATATTTCTTCTGAATTTTGATATTGCTAAATAAATAAAATTAGCAGCCTTTTCTATGCATTCTAAATGCATTTAGTTATTTTGGAATAACAGAAATCCTTAATTAAATCCAAAAATTCTAAAATGAAAAGGAAATGCATTGAAGAAAGAAACTGAATACATAAAGAAAATTATTCTTCAAATATATGCACAGTTATTATTATATAAATCACCCAGTTGTTCATGATTTCAGCCTTTGATATAGTTTCCCATTTCCTCATATGATAGAGTTACTGAGCCAGCTTGAATTAAAATTAATTTGTATAGTCTTTGACCACTAGTCCACATTTTTAGTTTGAATTTGATTGTTCTTGTTTAATTACATAACCGCGAACTGCAGTTGATTTTGTTAGCATCAGAACATGCCTTTATATTCTAAGTTCTCTTTAAATAAGAGGCTTATTTAAACCTTTGTCTGACATTGTAGTTACTTTCAGACATAGCGATAATTTGCTTCATGTCTGTTGGGAGGTTGGACTATTTAAATTTTACCAGATCAAGTAAACCCTCATAGCTATATAGCAGAGAGGTTGACAAGTTAGGAGATAAAGCACGCAGAAAGTAGTGAGAACACTGGTTTGCGTATTGCAACAATTTTCTGATTGTTAGAAAAGATGCTTAAAGAGAAGGAAATCGATTTAAATTAGCCAAAATGTCTGGGAAGGCTTCAAATTAAAAAGACGCATAATTATTTGGTTGAGTTTTGTTGTTACAAAACATAAATGTTTTGTAGCTTTTAATGTGTAATTATCGTAATATTAAGAATCAGTGTCATAAATTACATCTATTTTAAACTGCAAAATTTTATTAGATTGTGATTTTAATGGGGCTTTTTTAACAAATATTGTTTAAAAATTAAATAAAATTTTATATTGGCCATGTAAATCCATAATAACTAAGGTTATCTAACTACCTAATTTAATTATTTATAACTAACTGCTTACCTTAAAAATTATCTCTGCATATTAAAGCCAGTTATTGCCTTTCATTAATCCTTACCGTGGTCACAAGATAAAACACAAAAATGCAAAAATTCATGTAAAACTTATTCTTCTCATTCTTATTGCATCTACTGAGACTTAAAACAACATGCCAACCGTGCCTACATCAGGCCTTTTAGGTTTGTTCTAATCAGCAGATCTCTCTCTAGGTAAGCAGCAGCGGGTACAGGGCGATCTTTTGTTATGAAGCATGCTGATTATGATCTTACTTCTCATTTTAATCTATGCCGCTTGACATTAAATCTACCTGCTATTTACTTAACTTCTAGACTGAGCAAGTATGTGACAAAAATGAAATATTAAAATAAATAAATAAAAAATATAAAGCTAACTGTTAGCAAAACATAATAAAATGTCACTTATCTTCCTTCAAATATGTCAATTATTATAAATGTAAAATACTTAATGCTGCTTGATACATTTTATGAAGTTGATTTTATTCTCACTTATTAATAATTTTGTTAATTAATGTTTAATAATAATTCATCCTACTTACGGATATATTTTCTTGTTAGGATTGTATTACAAAAATGAAGTTCAGGCATAGATAATATTTTTAATTGAATTTATTCAGTTCCCATTTGCTCATTGGTCCTTCATTTTTTCCATTAATGGTCCTTAAAAGTACTTAATTTCCGTGTACAGAAATGTGTACGAACCCTGAATTCCAGTTCTTAATTAAATATAATTCCAGTTCTCCTGTCACATTCAGTAGCATTTTACTGGTGTACATAACTTGTATAAATGCTGCTCTTTTAATTGTTTATGTCTTCCTTGGCAAGTTGGATGAATCCTTTCTTGTGCTGCAATTTTATTGTATAATCATCAATTTAAATAAAATACTGTAATAGTTATATTCATTTGTTAATTTAAGAAAGTATATAAAAATAAGATATTGCTCTTAGATTGTCGACTTGAAAAATATAATAATTATTGCCTTCATATTTTTTTTTAATTCTTAATGTAACAAGAATTTTTTATTTAAGATAAGAGTTTCATTTTTATTTCAGATTCATTTTAAAACTAGCATTGTTATTTCTGAAGTTAAACGTCTTTAATTTTTTTTAGACCAGAAGCAAACTTGGAGCTGCACATCAATGGGCTGCTATCGAGATTTGCCTGCTGGTGATGCTTGTTTTTCTGAAGAAGGCTCATTACTTGCTGTCGCATTTGGTAAAGCAGCAACTCTGTGGACTGTAGATAGCACAGCACTAAAGGCAGTACTTTGTAATGACAAATCAAAAAGAAATATTGTGTAAGTGAAATTTTTATTTATGCATTTTGTTTTAACTGATTCAGAGTAATAAATTTGAATATATATGTCATTTAAAGACCACTTTCAAAATTGCAAAAAGTTATGTCATTTTACTGTGTAAACCTTTTAAAAAATTTCGTTGACAGAAAAAGTATCTATTATGCACTTGCAAAGGTAATAAATTTATAAACATGGAATTGTATTTTTATTCATTTACTTTCAATTTATTTTGAGTCTGTTATTTGCTTTTCTTATTCTCATCCGGTACTCAAAATGAAGCTGCATATTCCTTTCTTTTGTATACAATGTTTATTCAAAGTACATTTTAAAAATTATCTAGACAGACACTTTTTGGAAGAAACTCTTGCAGTCATCTTTTAGTCTGTCATGATGGCACCTCAATCACAGTGTGGGATGTCCTGTCTTTATCAAGTAAGTATACATCATTTTTTTTGGGGGGGGGGATAAAGGGCTATGAATCTCATTAATTTAAATTCATTTGTGATAAGAACAAAGTATCATCAGAAGAATGTCAAAATGTCAGTAAATCTTTAATTTTTCTCAATCTTGTTTTCCAAACACTTCAAAATATATTTCTTCACAATCATAAAAATTACAGCAGTTCGTATGCAGTTAATTTTATAAATCTGCAGTATATGAACAGTCAGCTGCTGCTATCAAATTTTAATGTCATTAATAATAATCTGTTTCATTGTGAAATTATGTTTTTTATTTAAATAATCCAGTATATCTGTGTTTTAATCTGTTCACCAGTTGTTATTTTATCATTAGTTTCATATATAATCTTGGTTAATATCAAATTCTGTTCATTCTTTTTCTTCTTTGCCATATACACATAAACAGAAAATTTATGATTATGAAGTGAGTGCTTTTTTCTCTTTGTGAAAACTTTTTTGCATAATAACTAACATAGGCTAGATTTATCTCACAAAACGAATTTGAATCACAGTCTGAATTTGAACTGTAAATTTGTTTCTTTTCGAAACCTATTTCAATTTTACATTACTTTCAAGCTCATTACTTAGCATGAACATGTATGTTTTTCCCTTCTCTTTAGTAACTTGGATTGTGCACACTGAAGTACAAATTATAGTAGGTGACAGAGCATCTAATGTTATAGCAGCTTTTTGTCAGAATCAAAACTGTAAGTTTTGTTTAAGTAGTTTAAAAAATTAAATTAGGATTCTTTATTCATATATGTGAGTCCAGAGTGTAAAATTTTTATTTTCTTCCAATTTTTAGACTTTTCTTTGTAATTTTTTAATTCATTGATTAAAACTATCATATTATTATTTCTTTATGTTTTCTAGTAATTGTGTTCAGGCCTAATGACCCCTTTCCTGTATATGCATTGTCAAATGCAAGTAAAACACCCGTTATATCTGCTGTGTTTGTATCCAAAGATTCAAGCTGTGCATCAAGAGGCTCAGAGAATTTTTATGAAAAATCTCAACTATATTTTTTCAATGAAGAACAGGTAACTAATGTTAGATCCAATCAACTTTGTAATTCATCATTTATATGTTCTATTTTGAAGTTATTTATTATATTTTACATATGGATGCGGTAATTGCATAAGGAGAGCTTAAGAAACAGGCAATTTATGTATTACTAAAAGTATTGCACGTACTAAAAGAGTATGATAAATAATATATTTAAAAAAATTATTGTGTTGAAGTTATGCATTTTTATTAGGGAAAATATTTAAATAAATTATATTTGAAAATAGTACAATTTTCCATTTTATATTGTAGATCCTGTGATAGTTTATATTTCTTGTGCAAATATAAAATGAATTTAAATACTGTTTTTTGAATATTATCAGAATTTGCTCACTTTGACTGATGAACCTGACACAGAAATTCCAGATTCTGCAAAGGTATACCTTTATTTACTTGTTTTTTTTGCATATTTTATTTCAATATGATTTTTTTCCTGTAATGATAGATCAGGTACTTTTCGTTTTAAATCAAATGTGGGACAAGTTTTTCATATACCTTTTAGCTTCTTATGTTATTTTAATTGATGGATGAAAAAATTATTACCTTTGCATAAAATTAGTATCTTATTTCTGATGTACCATAGTGTTAATTGCAACTTATCATTTAAAAGTATTTTATTGTTTGATTGTTTTAACTTTTGATCTGTGTAGTTGACCATCTAGGTTTATGCAAGACTCTTTGAATGAAATTACTGTAGCTGAATAGTGAAAATTTGATTCTGTGTATTTTCATAGTCTTTTTTCCCAGACATGTCTTTCATGAAAGTATCCCTCCCTACAATACAATCGTCAACTACTTTTCAATAAAGTAACTTGATTAACAGTACTAATCTAAGTTTAGATAGGTAGATAGTAAAAGTAGAAGATAAATAAAAATTAAATCACACTTCAAGTAAACAGAATGTTTCGTTAGCATTAATTTCACATAATAAAAATGCTAAGCGTGTTTTAAGAATTGATATAAATTTATTCAGTAGCAAAATGAAAATGCACAGCATAAGTAAAAATAGAAATATAAAATATTAAAAACATTAGCTGCTTAAAAACAGGGTAATAATGCAGATAGAAAATTATGTTATTTGCTGCATCTTAGAAGTTTTGGGTGCAAAGAAATTTTTAAAATAATTTTTGTCAAAAATATAATTTATGGTCTGCAGATTCAACTGTAAAATGTATTGGAATTTCTTGATGAATGAACAGGTTGCTTGCACAGATTATTCATTTGCCTAAAATATTTTCAGAACTTTCTGCTGAGTGGGGAAATATGCAATTAAATACGGTATTATTTTTACCTCAGCATAATTATCCCCCCCTCAATTAGTGAAAATCACTTTATAGTGACTTCCTTAACTCAAAAACTGGGATAAAATTTGTACCCCTTTTTGAAAACCAGATATGTTTTTCATACTTCTCCCCCACATCTTATTTTTATTACCTTTAATTGAAAGATTGGTGTTAGTGTGTTGTTTTTCATGATGCATGGTGTTAATTTGAACTTGTCGCTTAAAAGCTTTGTTGGTTGTTTCCCTAAGTTTGACTATAACTGCTCTCAGCTTCCCACATTCCAGCTAGAATCTATTTTAAATGGTTTCTATATTACATGAAAAATCCTTCATAAAATTTAAAAATAAACAGAAGGGTCATAATGACCTGTGTTTCGTCCCTTTCTTCAACTAAATAATAGTTTTTTTTTTTATCAAGTGTGTGTTTTATTGTACACTCATTTTATATGCATGTAACAAATTTCTTTTAACTGAACAATAGGGTAATGGTACATTAGTTATTATTTCCTATTTCTTCTCCTACAGTACTTCAAATTTCATAGAAACTAATAAATCTGAATTCAAGACAAAATCCTGAATAATTCTAATTGTCCTGAAAGCAGAATTGGGCATTAATGAGTTATATTGTGAATGATTAATGACTGAATTATAATGTAATATATTATATAACTGCATGCATAAGTAATAGCAATTACATTGAAGAACTTATATTTGTAATTACATTTTACTTGCAGTGATAGTTACAATGTTGTAATTAAAATCATACAGTTACAGTTATGTTAAAATTGTACTTGAATATTCTCTTGGTGCTTTAACATATATTTCGTATTAGTTATAAATGTATTACTAATTCTTGTGCATTGATGCTTGAATATCTTATATTTACAGAATCTCATTTCTCAAAATATTCCTAAAACTCCATTTGGAATGCTACAAGCTGAGCATAAAGTTTCAAATGTTGAAACTGTTAATCCACAGCCACTGACCATTCACACAAAGGGTGATATAAAAGTGAGTTTGATTTTGCATTATAAGTTGTATTGAATAAATATTCTTTTTGTTCTTATGAATTTTTTATGTTGCCCTCCCTTTGTTTTGCTGAATGTAATTAACATTTGTTTAAAACAATTTTTTTTTTGCATTCATTCTTAGATTTCCTAGTTGCATAGGAAATCTATTGCTTTGTGTGCACCACGAAGCAATAATTGCATAAGTTTGCAATATACTAGTACTTATGTAAGCAGGTACTATAATAGTGGTGTGCAACATTGAGATCACAACTTCTTTTCGAATTGCCGAGAATTTTTAGTAATAGGGTTCTGTCTTAATAATCCTTTGTATTGAATGCAACACCCTAAAGGAAGCATGCAAATAACATGAAATTTACAACATGAATTAACGGAGGTGAGATATGAAAATGATTAGAATTTCAGTGCAGACGCACATCACACACGCCTGTGGCGCCACTTCAAAGCACTATTTAAGGCTTGGAGTTTTCGTTTGATCAAGTATCCAAGTTCGACAGAGGAAGGATAGTGGCCTACCGAGAGTGTGGATTATCTTTCAGGGAAATCGGTAGTTGTGTTGGACGAAACCAAACAACTGCAATGCAGATATGTGACCGTTGGATGCAGGAGGGTACGACACACTGACGTGTTCGATCGCATCCACTTCAGTGCACCACTTCACGTGATGACAGGAACATTGTGCACATGGCAGTGACAGATCGCTAAGTCACATCATGAACCATACCACAGCACATTCATTCTCTAGCGCATCATCCAGTGTCAGCGCGTACCATTCTATGCCGTTTACAGCAGAGTGGTCTGTCCACAAGACGTCCATTGCTTCATCTACCCTTGACGCAGGACCACAGACGTCTCCACCGCCAACGTAGCAATGAAAGAAGAATGTGGACGGCAGAATGGAATGAAATTGTCTTTACTGATGAGTCACACTTCTGTCTGCAACACCACGATGGTCAGATTTGAGTCTGGAGACACCATACAGAAAGGATGCTGAACAGCTGCGTTATGCACCAGGACAGGGTATTATGGTATGGGGCGGTATTAGATATCACTCTCGCACTCCTTTAGTATGCATTGCCGGTACTTTAAACAGCCAGCGCTACATCTCCGAGGTATTGGAGCTAGTTATCCTTCCTTACCTTCAAGTCTTGCCCACAGCCATATTTCAACAGGATAATGCACGACCACATGTGACACGCATTGTCCAAGGGTTCTTCGTCAATCGCCAGATTAAATTGCTTCCCTGGCCGGCTCGCTGTCCGGATCTTTTGCCGATAGAAAACATGTGGTCCATGGTTGCTGAACGATTGACCCAGATTACATCCCAAGCTGCCACACAAGATCAACTTTGGCAATTTGTGGGAGCTGCTTGGTCTGCTGTACCCCAAGAACATATCCAAAGTCTTTTAGAATCAATGCCGAGGCGTGTGACAGCGGTGATCTCCAACAATGGTGGCTACTCTGGCTGCTGATTCGAGAAGGAACCACACTTCACAGAAGTCTATATATTTAATCATTTGATACTTGGTCAACATGTTATCTACTAAATAAATTTTGTTGTGATATCGCTTGTCTTTCTTGGTGTTGCAATTTGGGTGGCCAGCAGTATAATTTTGATATAAAACAGATGTAAGAAATTTTTCTGTTTTAATGGACTAATAATTATTCTTTCTATAAATAATATTTAAAAAAAATCAACTTAATGCTGGCTAGTTAATTACCATTCATTGATATTTAATTTTGTTTCTGGGTTTGGTGGGTTATTTTTAAGAAATGTTAATTTTTGTATTACTGAGGTGAAAATGGCAGGAAACATAGTGAGTAGTTTGTGAAAAATTTATGGTGGATAAATTTCAAAAACTGCATTTCAAATTTTCAGTAGTGTTTATTAGCCCAGAAGGGCTATTAATTTTGTTTGTGTCAAATTACTATAAACAGCATATCACTTTTCAAATTGTTGCCACCAAATGCTAGAGCCCTGCATTATATTTAAAGAAAGTAAATAATGTAGAATCTGCATAAATGTATCTATGTGTCTTGTGCTGTCATAAAACAACTTTACCTAGAGCCTTGAAATTTTGAATAATGTAATCCTCCACCCGAGTATGGGCATCTGGAAAGCCCAAATTTTGAATTTGTTTATCTATTTCATATTTTGTGAAGCATTTGAGTTTTTGATAAAGAAACTCAACACTTTCAAAGTGAGCAATGGCAACACTGTATGGGGGAAAAAACATGCAGTCTCTTCCCCCCACTTTAGTATTTAGTTTTAATTTATGAATATAAAAAACTAGCTTTATTCAAGTTTTGATGTTTATGAACATTTCCTTACTTTTTGTTGTTTGATTTATAAAACATTTTTAAAAATAATGTAAGTGTAAATAAAGATACATATCTATTTTTTGAGTTTTGAGGAGGGAATGATCTAGCAATAGTGAAAGAGGTGCATGAGGCAAAATAAGTTGAGAACCACTGCTGTAGAACCCTAAATATATAACTCTTAGTTCTTGTTTTTATTTATTTGAATCTGCTACTTATTTTTTGTTCATAAAATACATTTGGATAAAAAATATATATAAGATCATTATATTGCAGTTGCACCTCTCTCCAGATCAAAACGCGTTGAGAATCGCTTCTGGTACTGAACTGGCTCTCATCCGTAAAGAGGACACGACTCCATTGATCAGTTGTCCAGTTTTTGTGCTCTTTGCACCACTGTAAAAGCTGACGTTGATGGCCAACTTTCAGCGGGAGGCAGCGTTCAGGATGGTGGGCAAATAGGCCCCCTTTGTGAAGGCATCTGTCCACAGTAAACTGCAACACTTGTCGCCCCGTTGCTGTACAGAGTTGCTGAGCAATGGTGCTTGCTGACTGCTGTCGGCCTCTTTTCACCTGCAGGACGATATATCGGTCATCACCTGCAGATGTCGTCCTTGGGCGGCTACCACCAACGTTTCTAACAGCTGTATCTGTGGTTTGGAACGCTTTCCAAGTGCGCAAAATGACACTTTTGTTTATTCTGAACTCTGCAGCTACACTGGTGACAGTACGCCCCTCCTCCACCTTTCCGATCATTCTTCCGCATGTGAAGTTGTCCAGGTGATTTTTTGTAGCCATATTTCACGAACTGACTCACAGACATTTGCAGCAAATATGTTGAATTGCATCTTTGTCCTTCCTTTTATTCTACTGTTGAGCTGCACACGCCGACATCACGCGTTTTGTGTACGCTCACGTCGCCTCTGACGTTTCGTTCCTGATATTTGCATACGCATGACGTTTCTACTGACTTACGTGTTCATTGTATTGATCTCCAGACCCATTTTCTGCAGTTTATGGCTATCTGCTAAATTTTGCATACCAGTGTAGAAATATTTTTTATCAAACAAATTGTGTAATTTAGAAAGGGAGATGGAATTAAAATATATTTTAAGAAGGAGGAAAATGGGGAAGAAAAATCATGTAAAATAAAAGCAAAAATTTTTCATGTATTTAATCTTTTAGTTATACTGAAAAAATAATATAATGGAAACCAGCTAAGAAGTTTTATGAAGCTGAGAATGTTCTTTAAGTAAAAAAAGACTTGGAAAAAAAAACAGTAAAATAGTTAGTGGGTAATTTAAAAACTGCTGAGATCTTCAGAGACATTTTTAGTAATAAATTTATTAAGTTTATAAGATATTTTTTCCCTCCCTTCTGTATGCCTTCATGGGTAACTTGAAGCATGCTCAGTGCTTATTCAGCAGGTCCAAAGTTCGAATCCCAGTTGAGGGCATTGCACATTTTTCATGTCTCCAGCCTCAAAAATATGGCTACATATTTTTAATTTATAATTATTATTTCATTGACAAAGAGCCTCACTAACATAATACATGTAACATCCCACAAATCCAGAAAATTTCTGAAATGGGAGTTATAGTAGTCTACAGATTGTAGTTTAAATATACTGCTCACCATTCAAGATACAGCACCATGGAAGTCTAGAGATATCAAAGATATCATATTTACTGGATGAATAATATAAGGGTTATAACAGTGAATTAATAAAAACTTAAGCAACAATTTTCTTGTTCAATAAGTGTTCCGCCATTGTTGGCATTAGCTATTTTGACGTGCCTCAGCATTAAAAGTAGAGGCTGTGAATCTGTGCTTGGTTTAAGTCAATCCATGTTGTTCTATATATTGACAAAAGTTTATCTAGTATAGCCATGGATGGTGTATGCTGGACTGCTCATTTAGCTCTCATCGATCAAATGTGTTTGATGGGCAACATATCAAGAGATTGAATGGAGAATGTATCAGGAGAATGGCAATCATCAGTGCAACCTTATTGGCAATGAAGGATTGTTAAACACTGTGTGCAGTGGCAGACCACTTGTTGAAATGAACATCATAACACAAATATTTAACTAACATTTATTTAATTAAAACTAAATTGTTATAATGTTTTGGGAAATACAAAACGTTAAGAATAAAAAAATCACATCTAGCAGACAAATATATATTTAAAAAAGCTAATTAATCTTCCATTTTTGATTTAATTTTTTTTGGCTGCCAATTAAAAAAAAGCTAAAACTGTTTTTTACAAGCTTCTGAAAATATTTTTTATAGCTTCATCAAAATTTATGTTCTCAGTTACTGCATTTTTAATGAAAAGGATTACCAAACCATTATGTCTTACTTGGCTCATTGTTGATCAAAGATAGCTTTTAACCCTCTGAACATTATGGGTTTAGCCCTGAAATTTCGAATTTCCTCAAATTGTCTTAAATAAATGGTATTTTCTTCATTATAATATAAAAAACGACCCTCTCACTTTGTACAGGGTTCGCACGGTCCGTAGGTTTTTTAGAATAAATTTTTGTTCCTTAAAAGTCCTTAATTTCGCCCAAAATCAGTAGAAGGTCCTCAATCATCTAAAATTTGGGTCCATTTTTACGACTGCCATTTCAAGTGTCCCCCCCTTTTTTGGGCACAGTGTACATACATTTTCATTCCCTTACATCAGAAGTTTTGAAATTAGATGCAAAAATGATAGGAGGGGAAAATATGCAAATAAATACAAGGTGGTCATTTGCATCTATTCATAGCTGATCAGTTTATTGTCAAATTTTGTTTTATGCTGAAACAAGAATGCCCATTTATCTGCGGAAATGTCATTAAAGCGTAATTTAGTGTTACATTTTGTTATCATTTACAAATTGTTTGAAAAAGATTTAAGTGCCAAGGTTACACAATGACATGCAATTTCAACTGGCCTAATATTAATTTTGAAGGAGGAGCAGTCAAATGATGCATTTGTATACGTGTGGTTTTGTTTTGCTTGAATATTTTAAATTTATTTTTATCTTTTATTTCAGATGGTGACTATTCCATGTCCTACTCTACAAGACCCAATTTTGCTTTGTTCAAGTTTACTTACTTCATTTTTGATACCAAAACAAAATTTAGTCCAATAAATGAAAAAAAAAATTCAAGCCAGTGTTTCTGTGTATAATTTAAAATTTAGCCCTTAAACTGTGTGATAATAACTAAGAATTTCCTAGATAGAAAATTAGGTTGTTTGAAAAATAACAAGCAAACATAAACTACGTACCTGAGAGGAGGAATGTTAACAACTTTATAACAGAAACTAACTCATATATACATTACACATGCAGTGTAAATATTCTCATACTTATATTACATAGATACATTACTCATACTATGAAAACACCTTTGCAATGAACCCTTTCCTCTAGATTCAAACCAGGTCGAATTACCAGCATTCAGCAATCTTAACTGCTCATCCATTGATAGGCCCTCCTCTTTGTAGAAACAAATATACATTAATATTGGTGGTTCTAGTTTGACATTTTCAATAAACTCTGACAAATTTATGAAAAACTTTTGAATCTAACACTCTGACTTTATGAAAAAGTATTGAATCTTGCTTCTTATCAAAAGTTTATAAATGTTAGGAGTCTGCTCCAAAATAAATTCTGAACACATCAGTAAAGGAATTTGTTCTAGGCCTCTCATTATAGGAATAAAAACCACAAATTTCAACTTTCAGAGGCCAAAATTTCTCTTTGTACTAATTTGCACCTTAATTTGGATATCTTGGAGAGGTGGCCAAGATTTTGAGAAGAGTACCACTATCTGGAAAAAAAATATGTATATATGTGCCATTTCCAACTTCTCCAACATATTATATTTATTATTATTATTTCCAATGGAAGATTAGAAGACAACTGTACTGTCTGTCTATGAGAAGAAGAGATCCCACCATAGTGTCTGTCAGGGAGTCAGCTATTTCATTACCCTGGAGTCCACAGTGTACTGGTACTCACTGCAAAGCAGCCTCTTTATGGTTTTCAATGAAATCACTAAGGGTCACATGAATATTTAAAATATCAGCTGAAACAGGAGCTTCAGATAAAGCAATGATCAGGAGAACAACACTAGAATCTGATAGTATAACAGCCCTTGAAAAATTTTCAGATTGGCATTGGACCTGTGACAAGGTGATTTGAAGTGCAGAGGTCTCTGCATCAAACAAAGGCTGTTTTAAACCTTCTTAACAGGAGCATAAAATGCGAAAAGTGTGTAGAAGATGCCAGCATTGATATGGTCATTCAACATGCAGCCACTCATTATCTGAGTACAATTCATGAATAGTCTCCAAAGGCAGCATTTAGAATTAAGTCACTTGTTTCTTTTTTAGAAACCTCACTTGATAGGTTTATCCTTCTCATGTACACTGTAGAAAAAAAAGTGGAGACATGGAACTGTCTCCACTTCCTATATCTCCCATTCTACTGGGCCGACTGACAAAATTCAAACTGCGTTTTTAATGTTTCGAAAGCACGACTTAGCATATGTATCAGATTACATATAATATAGGTACATATGTAGCGTTGTTCTAATATAGGTATATTTTTACACAAAATCAGACTTTTTCTGAAATGACATGCCAATTTTTTTCAATATTTCGATTCGACAATTCAAATTATGCCAAACTTCCAAGTTTTGTAAAAATCGCACCAGTAGTTTTTAAAAAATTGGCTTTCAAAATTTTCGCTCCTCAATGTTAATTTCATTTGGTATGTATTTATTAATATCTTTTTATGAAACTTAAAATAAGTTTCATAATAAGTAAGTTCTTTTCTATACAGTTCGAAATTCAGGTTTATTTAATAAACAAATAAAATTTAACCATTTTTTAAGATTTATTTTTTAAATTTGTATTTTAATTTTTATAAATCAATTTTGAATTATAACCTATAAAAGTTTTATAATCATCTTAAAGTAGATGTATTTCTAAGCATACCTGCAAAAAATTGCAGCTTTTATTCAACATTTCCGAAGATATACATGAATTTATATGTTGGCGCAATTTGAAATATGAGATATTTATTGAAAGCGATAACGAAAATGTGGTTTATGCACTTTGTTAAAATTATTTGAAATTAAGAACGATGTGATTTTTTCCTGCTCATCCACAGTCTAAAAAGGTAACAACGAGTTGACTTTTTTTTCTGCTCCTGCATAATGGAAGGGATAGGAAAATAGGCTGCCATGTATTAAGAAGGTCGCCAAGTGATTTATTCTTGGTGCAAATTGAAAAAAATTTGCAAAGTTAAATTTTTGAATTTCTCCATAAATTCTGCACCAAATTTTACAAAATTTCATATTTAGGCATAGTTTGAGTCATAGAATGGAAGTATGGAAAGAAATTTGTATGTTATTTCAGAAAAAGTCCCATTTTGTGTCAAAATACCTCTATTAGAATAAAGTTATATATATATATATATAAATCTATATAGCCTAAGTCGTGCTTTTGAGACATCAAAAAAGCAATTTGAATTTCGTCAGTCGGCCCAATAGAACGGGAGATATAGATCCTTTTATTGGGGGGGGTGCAGTGTACATATAGTCTTTCAAATTTTATTAATAAAATTTTGAAATCCTTTTCTGGAATTTGCAAATATAATTAAGCAACAAAATTTTCCTGTCAATTACAATTTGGTGGCAGAATTCTTACAAAACAACAGAATTTGACAGTTTTCTAAAACTATTGCAAACACAATAGGTTTCAGATGTCGGAAGCCCCTCCCATCATCATCAGATGGCAGTTGGGCAATATGCACACTGTTCAGTTACATCATGGCGAGAAAACATAGCATGTGCTTCTTGTGAGTTAAGCTGGAAGTTTTTAAGCAGCCTCAGAATAAGAAGATAAAATTATCAAGACAGAAATTTAAAAACTGATATTGGCAGATTTTCCATGCGTTAAAGCATCTAAATTTTCAATAAATCATGCACTTTGCACTGATAAAGACTTTTCAATTGTGCACAGGGTAAAAGGTGACTAAATGGCATGTAATGTCTCAAAATGCTATAAAAATTTTAAAAATATAATCATTATAATTGGCTATAAAAACGGTGAAATTAATGTTATAAAAGCCAAATACTATTTAGTTTTTAAATGCAGTGTTTCTGAATTATGCCATGTAAAAAATACCTCATTCAAATAAAAAATGAAATTTTTCTGCTATTTTTTGCCATATTTTATCTGCAGTGAAAGAATTTTTTTTTTTTAAATAAAAGGGGGATTGTATTTTGACTGAATTTAGGTACAAAATCTCCTAGTGCATTGCAAAAGTAAACATGCAGGCAAATAAAAAACCATGTTATATAAAAAGATTACCAAATTCAGAATTTAAGCTTTCATTTGTAATTTATAAATGAATTTTCATATTTAAAAATTATTTCTGATGCATATCCGATATATTTTATCTAATATATTTTTTTTCCATATAGAAATTAGAATCTTAAAGCCTCAGATGTATGGCTTATGGATTGTAAATTTCTTTATGATTATTATTTCTTCAATAATATATTAGTAGATTTAGTGATATTTCTGCTTGAGTAATAAAATGAAGTTTTCCAATTAAATTTGCATATAATTCACAAGTATTTTTAATTCAGTTTTTCATATTTATGGATTTTAAGTTAAATTACATTTAATGGTTAGTTAAAAGGTATGCCTTACATGCACATTTCAAAACTTGCAAAAATCATGCATTGGAGTACCTACTTAAAGCATGATTTGTTTGCGAATAATGTGCAGAAATGTGACCTTAATGAAGAAAAACTTAAATATTTATGAAAGCTATTTGATAAGAAGGAAAATCATTCAAATTTTTGGTCCAATAATAATAATAATAATAATTAAACAATATTTTTCTGTCTGAGTAGTCACCTGTCAGAATATTTTTTGTATGAGTAATTTCTCTACAGTTATTTCCTCCATGTTATTTATAACAATTCCTATGCTGATGAGGACATTAAAGGTAGCAAAGAAATCAGTGAATGTTGCATATACATGACAAATACAGTGTAGTATGTATTGACAGGTATCAACATCACTTTTTTAACCATAAAATATATCCTTCTCTAGTTTTACAAGATTCACTTTACCACTAGACTTAAAATTTGATATTTAGCAGATCTGTCAGTTATATATTTTTTAAATGTTTAAAATAATGAATGATACACTTTATAATTTATCACAAAAAATTATTTCATCTAATTACCATAACATAAAATGCATCATTTTGTGCCTATCAGAATGCTTTTAAACATGGGTACGCTACATGGATGGTGACAATCACATTACAATCTAATATATATAAATTTCAATAATTTTCTACTTTAAAAACTGCATTTCTTATTTATCATGAGTCTATTTTAATATTCTGTACTACTATATTTCATCTAGTCCACATAATTTCTATTTTGCAGTTTCATCAATGGCAGCATATCCAAAATACTAAACAAAAGCCAACTAATAATTATAACCAGTTTTAAGATATTGAATAAGCGTCTATAGCCGAAAAATGTGTTTATGTTTTAAAAATATCCATCACCTTATTACTAAATAGAAAGGAATAAAAAAACTAATTCACTTGAATTAAAATGAGCAATATTACAACTTAAAAAGGAAGAAAGCAAAGATAATTTTCATCATTTCTTACAAATCCCTATTATGAATCTGTTACCTTTTTTAATCTTAAAATAAACGAAGAAAAATGAACTTTGATTCATGTAATTTATTTTTATTTTACTCATTCAGTTGAAATTATAATAAACTAATAAACTAAATAAAACTATTCACAAGAAATACTATCTAAATATATATTACCCAAACATAGCCCATTAAAAAAGTCCAAGGCTAACCATGACAGGATATTTAGTGTCTTAAGTGAAAAAAATGGGAAATAAAAAATTTAATCAGAAAATGACTTCTTAAAATAAGTCACAAAACAGTATGAATACTAAAAAAATATTACATTAAGAATTTCTTGATTATGTATTTATTTCAAATATTTTTTATAGTTCCATACAATTTCTAAAGTATGTCTATATAAAATTTCTTTCACAATTTATGTATCTACATAAACCTACAACCCAGTAAAATGTCCATCATAAAATTTTACAATATGCAAAGGCTCTTTATAACATTCATTATACACATATATAAATAAATGAGCATGACAAATAAATAATGCATTCAATATACATATATACAAATAAAAACTTCACAAAACCAAAAAAGCAGTTGTTATGTGCCAGACATCTAATTTTTCTTTTAAATATGCTTTAATAGCTCAGACTTTAAAAATATAGTAAACTTAAATATTAAATGCTACTAGCTTTACACACTGTAAATTTATATTTATTAATAAAGGTAAAATGAATTAAAGTGCGATGATGCTAATAATAAAAGTTACAATATGAACAAATTGGGATTAGATGGTTAAAATATGACTTTTTTAAAACTATGTACAAGGTGACAAGAAATATCTTGAGCATATACTGTAGTCCGTAACTTCAATTACTTATTACAGTATTTCAACCAATTTGGGATAGATAAAAAGTCATTCATAACATATTTATAAATTTTCAAAATTACCATATTTTGCTTTAATATACCCATAAATATATAGCAAAATGTTTCAGGGGCATCAAATTTTTATAGATTTAGCCTGAGCTCTTGTTTCTAAGATTGATCAGAAACATTATTTTCATTACCTTTAAAAAAATGTGAGGAACACCTTGGAAAATCTGCAAATGAAACTAATTAATTTACGCTGTGATATAAATCATATTTAGAGTTGAAGATACAGATTTGAGTAACATTTTTTCTTACTTGTCAACATAATATACCTTCAATTATGAATTTTTGCAATAAGAAAAATTGCTTTGTTTGGGAATACATTTATATATGAATAGTTTTCTCCGCAAATGGTAATAAATCTACAAAAAGAACGGACTAACTAATCAGCATCTACACTTCACAATGAAGATAGTTTCTAGTAAATTTTCTCCAAGATTACAAACTTTATCAAAATGAATTCACCTGGTGTTGAAAGTTGTAGTAAGAAATAAAAAAGTTTATAATTATTATGATTAATTAAATATTTATAATAATCATTTTCCCTGTATGCATAAAAGAAAAATTTAGTAAATAAAAGAATGAGAATAGTTGTCATTATTGATTCTTGGATTTTGTCTCACTTGAAAATCTTTTTATAAGTTTATTTATTTTGAGTTTACTTTAAGTTATTTAGTGATTAATCAACTTCGAATTATTTAAAATAAATATCAAGATGAAAATTTAATATTCAGTTGTTGATACAATTGAATTTTAAATAGAGCCAACAGAAATTTCTTGCAGATGCCAATCTTTAGATTTCCAACAGAAAAAAATCATATATTGGATGTTTACATATGTTTTGTTAAATATCTACCATTTGCATTTGTTTTGTTTAAGAGGAGGAAAAACGTTTCATTTTGTTAAAAAAAAAAAAATTTCATCCCATCAGCTGCTGCGGAATTCGGCCAGTATGCTCTTCGAGATTACTGATACAGAATACTACATAATGACTTCACTTATTATCAAAAACATGAATATTCAGCATCTAAGCTTGGTGTCTTGAAGCAACAAGACTGCTGAGAACAAAGTATCAGACCTCACACTATCACAGCAGCAATGAATATAAATTTTCATTCATGGCACCATCTATTCTTAAAGATTGTCATTACAATAGAAATCAGCAATTTCTTCTCTCTAGTGTTTGTAGATGGTGTCACTAGACAAACACGGTCACATAGCAACAAGTGTGCCTTAAATCTGTGATGGACATTCTTCATTTCTGAGGTTTATGGTTTATAAGGCGGAGCAGGTTTCTGACATCATGTATGCTGTGGCTTTTAGTTTCCTATCAGCTCTGATAGTTGTAATTATTTGTCCTTTTGTTTTATTGCTGCCAACACTTGAATTCTGATGCTGTGGTAGAATAGTGAGCCAGCTTCTAGTATAGTAATTAATTGTGTTGTCTTTGACTGTTCCATTTAGTTACATCACCATGAATTGTGGCTTATATTGTAGCATAGGAGAGTGCCTATATATTCAAAATTCTGTTTAGATAAAAAGGTTATTTTTAATTTTCTCGCAACTTCATTCATTGTTTAAGATCTAGCTATAATTTACTTCATGTCTGTTAAATAAAATTCTACGCATCTCAAAATAAAATGAATTAGCATCCTTATATACAGTATTTTAGAGTGTAAAATTTTGTTAATGATATGACAAGCGTGTTTACATTTGAGAACCTTATGATACATCTTATGAAACTTTGCAGCATGCTATTTTGTACCATAACACATAGGTTAACTTCTATTAAAACTGTTATAGACTGCCATATTTAAAGAAATTTTTAAAAAGTGTTAAAATTCATGCACAGTCATGTTACATTTTTTAATGCTTCAATTAACCTATGAAATTTTGTGAAAAATTACATCAATGTACAGCTAAACCTCTTTGAGCTGTCATACAACCTTCTTCACAGTTATGTATAACATATAATTATTCTAAAATATCTCAATTACTTATCCATACAACTACAATTCTCTTATCATTATTATAGAAGAACTTTGATTAATCATTTTAAGCATAAACATTCAAATTACTATTGTTGATGACAAAATCATTCAGTTTGAGTCACTCGGGATAAGACTATACCAGAATCCCGATTCTCTTACTTTCTCCCTTATACGTCCAGGAAGTTGCATTTTAAGGAAGCTGGCTTAAATTTATTAAATGTTGCCTCTTTTTTTTTAAATTCTGTAGTGCTAAACCATACAGACTATTTTATATTTGAAATGTTACACATCAAGTCAATTTTGAAATAGGTCAGGGATTAAAAACTGGCAATGTTTAAAAAATATGTTGGTTTTTTTTTTTTTTTTT
>KK120444.1:105391-130820 GCA_000611955.2 Stegodyphus mimosarum
TTTTTTTTTTTTTTTTTTTTTTGTCTGCTGAGAAAGACACGATTCAGTTATATTTTCTCAAGCATTTAATGCTTTATGTAATTCTATACAGACTTTTTTTTCTTTTAAAGAACAGAAGCTTTAAAAGTTATGTCTAAAAGATGATATAGAATGAAGATTAAAAGAAAAACTCAGATAATTAATACTTCTGAAAATTTGTCATTAAAAAGGCTGCTTTTATTTAGCAAATCTATTTAAACACTATTATGGTAGCTAAAGTCCTATATTTAAATGCAGTACAAAGTAGAAATTCTAGACCACCAAAGTTAATTGAAAGAACATGATCATACAATTGAAACACCTTGAGTCTGATAATTTAAATACGTACAAGTCAGCAACATCCCAATTTTCAGAAACCTTCTAAAAGTAATTCATGTGACCAGAGTTGAATCAACAACCATTTTAAAATAAGTTAAATAAACAAAATACTTCTTTTTAGTCCAAAGGGATTTAGTCCCGAAGGACTATTACTTTCGTTTTGGCATTTTGCGTCGGAAACACAAAAATGCCCGATTCACTTTTCAATTTAGTGCTTATGTTTCTTTGTTGGTAATTGAAGTTGCATTGGGTTGGCTATTGGAATTTTTGGAATTGTATTATGTTGGTTATTGGGTCTGTACTGGATGGATTAATGGAATTGTATTGAGTTGACTATTGGAATTATATTGGGTTGGTTTTTGTGTTCGTATTGGGTTTAGTTTAATGTTTGTTTCGTTCGGCAAGTTATCATATTATTAAGCAAGATTCCTTTGGACGTAATCTAAAATCTGAATCCTTTCAGATTTTTTTTTCTTTTCAAAATTAAACTTTCTATTAAATTTTTTAAAAAATCTTAAAAGATCAATTTACATGTTTTAAATTACCCATTCAAATCACTTTTTAAATTAATCCTATTATTATAGAGGTTTGACTGCATTTACTTTTTAATATGTGGGACTCCTATTGTTGCACATGCAAAGAATTTTTAATTAAAAAATACAACTTTTTAAATTAAAACAGTCTGACTTTCATTTAGGCAGGTGGCATTTATTTGCATTTTAATTTGCAAAACCAAGGAACGGGAGATATGTCAGACCAAAGCATAATTTGAGATTTAATTTTTATCTATTTTATCAAATAATTCTATTTTAACTGAAATAATGTTCTGATTACAAGCACTTGCAAATGGTGCAGTATTGCTATACTGCTGGAAAACAGGTATCTTCAGGATATATACTAATAATAAATCTGCTTATAAAATTTCATACTTTTAAATTTAATAATAAAACAGAAATCAAATTTCATGCCTTAGTACTTATATACTCAAACACATTATATACTCAAATAATAATAATTAAACTTTTTTTAAAGCACAAAATATTTACATGTATCACCTTTTACGAACATTAAAATTTTTACGTTCATGTCGGTTGTATGGTACACTTCTTGGTTTATGATGTGAAGCAACGTTCTTTTTTAATGCTAATACAGGATTGTCTCCACGAGCTGGTATAGCAGAAAGGCACATTTCTAATTCTTTATCTCTTTGTGCTTCCATGGCTTTCAGCTTTGCTTCAATTGCTAATATCTGATGAACAATACTGATGGGAATAATAATAGAATTAACTTTCAACTAAAACATAAAAAATTTCGAAACACATTCATAACTAACTATATAATATTAAACCATGAAACATATATTGAAAACTAAATTTAAAAAAAATTAACAATGTATTTAAAAAAAAATTGCTATAGAACACATGCAAATATTTTTAAATATTCTGAACAAGTTGCAAAAATTCAAATGAAAACAAAAATGCTATTAAATTACACAAAAACTTTTAAAATACATTATTAAAAGAAAATACAAGAATACTCTCTGAAACAACATTAACTGCATACTTTGAAAAGGTAAAATACATCTAAAACATCTGAATAAGATACAGATCATAAAAAACATGACTGAATTTTAAAAAAATTAAACAATAAATACGTAAATTATGAAAAAGTAAAAGATATCAATTATTTGTAAAATTTAAACAGACAACAAATCTCTACATTTCCACCTATGAGCAATATTTCAAAGGAAATATGTGCAGTAGTAAAATAGAGATGAATCTTATCTTCACTTTTTTCCCCATTTACACAATTCCCAACTTTGCAAGAGTAAAACACAGGAGATTTTGAAAAAATACCCAGAAAAAGCATAAAATGAATTTCACAATGAAAACTGACATTATCAAAATATTTTGTAACAATCAGAAATCAAATAAATGAAATTTGTTTTAATATATTTACAACATTTTTTTTTCTTCCATTAAAAATAAATTAAAAAATTATGCATCCCAATATTTATTACCTTGTTTATATTTCATTATCACGATATTCAAAAACTGCTAAATATGAAAGGTAAAGACTTTTTAAAACATCATGGGTGGAAATAAGAATGTTTAAGTTTCATTTTATTTTTCTGGAATAATGCAATTTTGATATATTACTGTAATTTGTTGAAAAGACAGAAAGTAGATGGCACTGTTTTGTAGCAGAATGAATGTAAACAAGAAAAGTTTTAGTTCATAGTGTATTGGCAGGTGAATGTTATGTAATGTAGTAATGCGAAAAAAACCATGTTATATGTTCATTACGCAATATAATGTTTCTGATGATTGATCCTTCAGAATAATAGGATAACCATAAATACATATTTAAAACAATGTATTAAATGTTAAAGATAATGAACCAATTGAAGCTGTATTTACTGGATGGCCACTGCATGATGGTTTCATTTGGTACATCAGCTAGGAAAATGTTTTAGTTTGTAAAAAAAAAAAAAGAGAGAGAGAGAAGAAGAAGAACTGTGAACCTCATGCATGATGTTATGTGCTCACTATGGATCTAATAGAAAAGAGGATGGATGTGTCCATACTATGCTCTATGAATTAGGTAAAAGTATAATTAATACTAAATTTTTAAAATAGTTTTCTTGAATTTTGATAATTTGCAGTCTTGGTTACATTTACATATTAATGCAAAACAAGGACAGAACTAGATAGATTAAAATGGAAGAGAACCACATTGATAAAATTGTTTCTGAACTGTTAAAGAAAGTTGAGGACAATTTAGCAAAGAAAGTTAGAGATGAATTATACAAATTACATAGATTGTAATTAGAAAGGAAAAATAAGATTGAAAGAATTAGATGAAGTAATGCATTCTATAACTGATGTAAATTCTTTGGAAGCGGATGCTCTGAGGAATATAAAAAAAGTTCCATTAAATGAATGAATTGAGTATTAGAAGAGGCAGATAAAACCATTATTAAAGATCCTCAGCAAAACATGGTTACTCTGCAAAATGTACAAAGTACTATAAAGCTTCCAAAATTAATGTTAGAAAAATATTCAGATGAGCGTACAAAAATTCATGGAGTTTTGGAACAGTTATGAAAGCATTATAGGCAAAAACAAATGTCTTAGATACAAAAATTCTGAAAATATTACTCATGATGCCACAGATAATATAGCTTCATTAGAATGTAATGTATCTTCATCATGTATTTTCATTAGAATTAAATGAAAAGAATCATGATCACAGTATACAAACTTTGGAGGAAAGATTTTGGAGAAAAATAATAATTAGTCAATTCATGAAAAAAGTTATTTAATCTAAGTTAAAAAAATATTAAAGCTTCACCTAGGTTATATTATGAAACCAATATTGCAATCGGAATTTGGAAGCACAAGGCGTTAACAAGTGTTGTTAAAATTTATTCCAGATTTTAATCTGAAAAAATTAGCATATCAGGCTTGTTGGACTTCATAAAATATAAAACTGAAAATAATGAAACGCAAAGTTTACTGGCACAAGAGGGGGGGGGGAACCTTGCCCCATGTTTTGAATATGCTAAATCTGATTATAAAAAATTGTAGAGAAATCTACCTATGGCTGCCAGTTTTAATGCTCTTGATAATCATGCAATCATCTCCTGTGAGAGGTCTCATAATTCATTTTCTTGTGATAAACGCATTACAGAAAAAATGTATAAATTATGTAACAAAAAAAATGCTTTATTTGTTTTCAAAAATTTCACATTTGGAAATCCTGTAGAAATCAAACTGACTGTTTAAATTACAGAATCACTGTTTACAAATAATTCAAACTGTAACAAAATGCAAATGGCTTCAAATCAAAATACACAATAATCATGTAAAAACAGGCATGAAAATTCTGTAGATGAAAGCTATATACCCAAAAGAACACATGCTTTCTGTTGTTCCATATAATAATTCATGTGAGAAAAATCCTTTATTGCTAGCATGCCCCATATTAATGCATGATGATAAATCTGAGTTGACCAGTTTTATTTTTGATTGTGGTGCTATATGTTCATGTTAGTGCTGTGAAGAAATTAAACTTAAAAATTGAAGAAGAAAAACTGTCTGCTTATTCTTTTGGAATGAAATGTACAGTACCTAAAGTACATAAAGTTGTAGAATTTCATATTTCAGATGTGAAGCAAAAGAGCAAAGTAAAAGTTGCTTTCAACAATATACCAAGACATTCAAGTCTGCTGATCCTGAGTTAAAAAAATCTTGAAGTGTGTATAATATTCATCTGTACAAAATTTCTTTTCCTCCCATGGTATAAAATGGAAATATATTGTTGAAAAAGTAGCATGGTCGGAAGTGTCCAGGGAGAGAGATTTTAGAACGATCAAAACTTGTTTAAGAAAAATAATTAGACATTCTTAAAAACATTTTTCATTGAAATCAAAGTCATAATTAATTCAAGGCCAATAACATATATCTATGATGTTCCTTCAAAGCCCTCACCATTAACTCCTAGTCATTTCTTAATTGGTAAGCATTTACTTTCTCTTCTAACATCAAAAATATCCACAGAGGCCTTGATTAGGTCTAGAAATTTCTTTATCAAAAAGTCAGCATCAACAAACTTTGTTAAATGACTTCTGGAATCATTGGAGAAAGCATAACTTGCTTTCTTTTTAGAGTTCAAGAATTTATATCTACCTACTAAACTGTCTGGTTGGTTTACAATTGATGATGACGTCCTTTTACATACATGATGATTCTTTCCCTGCAAAGCTGTAGACAATAAGTAAGATAATAGAAACTTATCATGTGAGAGATGGTCAGTTTTACTCCTGTCTCATAAAAACTCCAACAGGTAACTTAAAAGAGACCAGTGCAATTGCTGTGCAACCTCAAAAGTGAACAGTTATTCATAAAAGGCAACTGTGTAATAATTTTATTTTGTGGTGTAGCATATCAATCATTTGTTAATTATCTTTATTGATTGCTGTTAAATGTGACTTTTTATGTTTTATGATTAGTTTGAATTTTGACTTCAGTACAACTGCTTCATATTTCATAGTTAGTAATTAACTTTACATGCTTGCTTTATTGCTTTAATGTGTTTAAACATTACTCATTTGTTATTTGCAATTTGTTACAAGTATTATGGCTGATATAAAATGATATGTTAAAGCTAAAAACAACTGATGCTATGTTTAGTAGGTGGGATGTCTTGTAATGATGTTTTCATTATTTTAATAAATGCTAAAATAAAATTGCTATATTTATTACAAGAAATTATAAAATTTACAAGTCACCTAATAAAAAATTTCTAAAATCGCTAAAATACTCAAAATCACCAAACATAGCAACACATGACAGAATTCATACTTAAAAACATGGTGGTACTTTGCAGTGAAATTAATGTAAAAAAAAAGTTCATAGTATATTGGCAGGTAAATGTTATGCAGTAATAAAAAAGCAAATGCATAATGGTTCATTACACAATAAAATGTTTGTGAAGATCAAATGTGTTTAAGAATGTAACTTCTCATTGAGAAATTAACAATTAAAAAATACGAAAAACTGAAAATGCATAGCATTTATTTTCAATTTTATAAGAGCATTTTTTAAAATTTTTTTAACCCCATATGAATAGACTCAATTACTTGCTCATAAAAAAGCATACTTAAAGCCTATGGATAGAGACGAATTTATGGAAGGTTTTTCTAAAAAGAAGGAAATTTTCATATATTTATCGAAGAAAACAATAAAACACTATGCAAACAGCTTGTTCAACTAGTGAGAACCTGGGGCTAGTTAGCCTTAATTAAAATTTTAGACAAATTAATGTACAGAGAAAAATTTATCATGCAAGAGACAATTAGCAACTTTATCTAATTCAGAATGAAAAATTATTACTTTTTTGTTTGTTTTGTCTCATCAGAAGGAGTTAATGATTGTCCTATTTTCTTTACAGGAGCTTCCTATGAACATAAAAAGAAAGATAAAATTTTGAGAACGATTAAGAAGTAAAATTTACATAATATTTTATAAGAAAAATTACACATACTTATGTGAGATTCTGGTTAAAAGCATTTACAATTTACAGCAGCATGAAACTGAATAAAATAAGAAATGGACTTTTCAATTTATTTATAAAAGATTAATTTACATTCCATAATTTATATACCATTCATAAGCATACAGCTAGAAAATTATGTTTTTTTCTTGGATTAAATTAAATAGCTACTATACATATATTTAAAGATTTGCCAAGGGAAGTAATGTGTTCAGTAATGAATAAATGAATGAACAAGAAAGATACAAGCTTAACAATGAAAGTTATTAGAAATAGTAAATTTTCTAATGATAAGTTTATACAATTTATGAAGTGCAAGCCTTGCAAAAGGCCATTTTAATCAGCATCACAGTCTTATATAAGATAGAATGTGATATTGCAAACTATATTCTTCCCTTACACTCACTTATACAAGCTTTATGGCTGATCACTTATATACAAGTTTTATAGCTTTTACTCACTTATATAAAAAATAGTTGTCAAGCTCGCAACTGGTTTCCAAAGTCATAAATTTGTGACATTTAGCTTTTTTTAATATTTTAATTTTAAGTAGATTTTTTTAATCCATTGAATATCAGATTTACTAACTAAATGTCAAAAACAAAAATGCAGCATATCTATTTTATGCAGACTAAACATATTCAATGAAAAACTGGTGAGGAAAATTAATAAATACAACTATTGGAAAATACTAAAATTCAGAATCATGCAAGAAAAAAATTTAATGCTAATGCACAATTTTCATTTGTAAGTTGTTTTTTCAAAATATAATCATTACATGTATTATTTGCATACGAAATAGATAATTAAAAAACACTTATTATGGTCAGCATTTTGCTTTCAGTGGATTCACTTCCAAGTTTACGAAAAAAAAAAAAAAAAAGAATTCACAATATATGCGCATATTATCAGTTACTTTCATTAAAGATTATTAGATAATTTTGATACAACAAAACAAAATCATTTGTACAAAGAATTTTACATAATTAATACAAATCTTCTCTTAATGGACTTTAATTTAAAAGTTATTCTGTAAAATTTGCCATTAAATCATGCTAAAAGAATTTAATTAAAAAAGAAAAAAGAACAGAATTGCTTGGAATGCACAACTACACTTTAGACAATCCTTTCATCTTAAGAAGCTTAAATGAGTTCATGTTATTAATTACTTTATTATTACTTATATACAGTAGAAGTCCAGAAATCCACAATGCTTGGGACCAAAGGTTGTGTGGATTTTAGGATTTTGCGGACTTCAGGACAGAAAAGGTAAATCATAATATTCAGACTAAAAGTGCAAAATAAATACGGCATATTAGATGCATCTACTTAAAATTATTATGTACAATAATATACATTATTGCATTAATTTATTATATGCATTAAATTATATATATATACATTATTCATTTATATTAGTGATTATAGGAATATTTTAAAGCATTAAGGACATATACAATAAACACATATAAAAATAAGGGATATTAATGAAACATAAAATATTTCCATTATTAAATAAAATGTTTCTATTATATTTATAATTTTTTACCTATTTTAAACATTTTTCTGATAGAGGTTTGTTTTAAAACCTTACAGTGCTCCAGAATTAAGTTTTTTTTTCAAATTCTATAGGGTCATATTGCTCTGCGACACAACTCTGTTGTTCTAAATATTTTAGGTATTTTTCACTATGTTTCAAACCCTCATTAAAAGATATTTTCTCACTTCTATCAATTCACTATCTGTGATGGCGGAATCGTTTTCTTGCTGTAGCGAGTTCAAAATCAGAGCCAGTGATTTCATCATCGGTTATCTGATATGCTAGTATTGGCTCATCTGAACACATCATCCATATTAAAAACCTCTTCTGGTGTAAGATTTTTTCTGCCACTATCACAGAATCATTATTATTCGGTAATTATGATGTCATTATTGGATAAATATTTTTTCTTCGGATTTCATTATCCATGTTGTGGTTTCTGGAACCTATAAATTCAATGTTTATATTTTGAGAGGCAATGCGGATTTAAGGAGTTGGCGGATTTTTGGTATTTGACTGTATTATTTATATCCTGAGAATAAACTCCCTCCCAGAATGATTACAAATTTTAAAACATTATATTAGGACATAAAAAGTAAGGTGAAAAGGGAGAGAGGAATCAAAGAATAAAATCAAGCATTATAATACAAGCATTTTCTATGAAAATTTTGATGCTACTTGCAATTCATTTAAACATTTGTTTATAGCTACAATATATCCTTAAGTGGCAGCAGAATGTTCTGCTTAAAAAACTGAACAAAAACTCATAGCAATCCACTAATTACAGATGTCATCAGTTTTATTCTCATGTTTGCAAGCTTCTGATTATCCACACCTCTGCCAAAAAGATGGAAAAAAAAATAAAAATAATGAAGCAAAACAGTTATATAGCAACCCAGGTATGTACACAGCACATGCCTGTTTAAGTACACATGAATTTGCACTTTTGAAATTTAACTGTCATTTTTCTAATTAGTGTTTCCTTTTGCATACATATTTTACATATTTTTTTTCCTCATATTTGTTCATCCTATAACATGCGATGCGAAAAATTATGACCTAAGTGTTAAAATGGGAGTCAGAAATTGGTTTAAAGATAGCTGTGTTGCATTTACAAAAGCTATTCACTTTATTTGGTGCATAATACCAGAGTTGTATGTGGTGCAAAGTTTGGGAAATGCCCCCTTTAAAAAAAAAAAAAAAAAAAAAAAAAATAGCAAAAAAAAACAGACTGCTGTGTATATGGGGTTAACAAAAGCACAAAAGAATTATGGAAGAATTACAAAGGAAAATATTTCATTACCGATGTTTCTTGCTTTATAAATTTTATTGATTGACAGCTCTTTTATGGAATTCCTGATGCTGTATCATTTTGAAAACAGTTCTACATTTGCACATTAGTTGGTGAAAAAATAGTTGGCAAGCTCGCAACTGCTTTCCGAAGTCAATAATAAATTCATGACATTTAGTTGAGAGTGCAGATATTAAAAAAGTACCGAATTTTCAATATCTAAACATTTCCCAATTTTTCTGGACAACAAATGCTGTTGTAAAATGTTTAATGTTTAAATGTTAAATGATAAAAGCCATTTCATTGTTTAGAAAGTTATTAGCCTTCTGAAAAGCAGAGAAGACTTAACAAAACATGGCTAAACATTTCTTGATCTGCAAAATGCTTCTGATAAGGTAGGTTTTAATGCTATTTTCTAAATTGTCTAATAAATTAAGTAAAAATGATGAAAACAAATATTTACTTAGGGAATAAGAGGAACAAACCATGACATATCTTTTATGAGAGCTATGAATGGCAGAGTATTAAAAGCTTATAAGATAAGCAACAGAATTATGCCAAGTAGTTTCAGAAGCTGTCTATGTTCAAAATAAACAAATGAGAAATCACAGTTGCACTGAAAATGAAAAAAATACTACATTTTAAGTTAATTTTTGCTTACTGAAGGGACAGTATGAGCCCATTTGACCACTAAATTTTTATCAAGAGCCCGCTTTCCATTCAATGATACCAATGCTTTTTCTGCCTGTTCCCTAGTTTCATAAGTCACAAAACTGTAACCCCTAGGCTGGCCTTTCAGAACTCCAGATTTATGAAAGAGAAAGTCAAATTTCTTTATCTGACCAAACTGCTGCACAATTTTCAACAGATTGTATCTAAAAAGAAAATTAACATATTTATTAGTTAAGTGAAGTTAATGACAAAACTTTGCATATTAATTAGAGTAACGAAACCACGTAAGGTAAAAGCACAAGCAAACCAAAACAATAAAAAAAAATCATGAAAATAACCTGATTTACTACAAAACCAACATAAACTGCATTGACTCTAAAAAATTTTGGTTGAAAGTCTCCATTAACAAATCCAAGTATGTCTTTCATATGATTTTCCTGTTTTTATTTATCTATCACTTTTCACATGGAAAAAAATAAAATAAATAAATAAACACAAAATTTATACTTGCAAATATTATCTGATCATGAGTAAAAATATTTATGTGCCACTCTGACCAACAATCTATGAATATAAGAATGATATTAAGTTCCTATATTACTCTTAAATAGGGAGATTTTCCAGCCAATCTTACTACTAGGTCACTTGTGTCTAGCAAATAACCAGACAAGGTTTGGTTAACAGTGGCCACCAATATTTAATTTAGATCATATAGGTTAGACATTACATTAAGTAGGACTATTCTTTCCTAGGTTTACCTACAAATAAGAAGCTTTTTAATGCTCTATTAATTTACTAATTTAATGCAAAGTTTTAGTTGATAGAAAAAAAAATATCATTTAATATTTTGCTTATTTGATCATAAAAGGAAAAGATTGTCAGAATAGAGATCATAAAAAAATTAAATGAAAAATAATAAAATACCAGTTATACGCAGTAGAATTAAATACCCATTTGCTTTGAATTTTAAACTTTCCGAATAGTGTTATATATATATATATATATATTTTACTTCTCTGAAGCCGAAAGGAATCATGGTATATTTATTATTAGGGAGAATTCTCCCCTTTCCGTTTTAAATTACAATAGCCGAAGTTTAATATTTTTAAATGATTTAACATGTAATATCCTATATGTGGTTGTATATCTGTAGTGAAATAAATATAGAAACGCTTTAAAATTTCCATTTAAAATTGCTTTACTATAATATATTTTAGTATTTCTTAGCAGTTTCATTTAGTAATATATCAAATATGAAGAAAACTACAACTTTTCTTTCAGAAGGGAGTATAAAAATACAGAGTTATGCATTTGAAATTTTATGTCTGTTAAGTAAGTGAAATATTTTTAAATTTTAGAATTTATTAATTTATTTTTATGAGAAATTAAGTAACAGAAGGTTTAGTAAAGCCATCATAAAACATGTACAGGATTACCTATCACAACAATAAAAACCACTCATCACACACTGTGATTTATCGCCAATAATGAATACGCATGTTGTCACAATACAGTCATAACATTTTCACCTTGGTTTTATGTAAACTTGATTAATTCTGGATAAGTTCATTTGGTTTTTGTAACTAAGGCTATCAACTGACGTGGAACAGTGTTTAAGACACCCAGGTGCCTGGGCCCACGGCCTACCCTGAATCGAACAAATAAACAGAGATAAGGTAACAAATTTGCATTATAATTTTTTTTAAATATATTATAAATGTTAATTAATTAGTTGGAGGAGATTGTTCAGAAAGCTGATCGAGCTGGAAACAAAAAATATTAAGTGCACAATGCAAGTGGTCGTAGTGGTAAAGTTTACATGATTTGAGGAGAATACATACAATAATCATATAGTTAAAAAGGAAGGAAAATTATAAATAAAATGACATTAAATAATTAACTGCTGCATTATCACCCTGGGGTTACGTATGGCCATGGGCCACTTTTTATGCTGCTTATCCAGACAGTTATAGATCCGGAGATCAGGATGATTAAGTGTTCTCATTTTTGCATGAAATGTTCATGCAAAATGGTAATAAAATTATCTTACTTGGACAATGCCAAGTTCTTCATGAATGATATTATTATGAATGTGCCAAAGTGCTTTGGAAATCTGCCTGAGCACACAGTTCTGTGCAATTTGAAGTTTTTTCTGTCAGATTTACAAGAATACACCCAGACTGGACAGGCATAATATAACATGGGCCATAATATGGACTTGTAAATGAGTAACTTGTTGTCAATAGCTAGAATGCTGGTTCAAGCAATTAAGGGGTATAGTTAGCTTTACGAACTCGGAAACTTCTGAAGAATAGAGTGTACATGTGGAGTCCAAGTAAGAGAATAGGTGAGGATCACCCCGAGAAAAGGGACCTGCTTAGCTCAAGGCAGAGTATGAGTGGGGTCCAAGTGACAGAATTAGTGAGGATCACTGTAAACAAGGCTTAAGTTAATTGCTGTTTATATGCCGTTATGAATTTTGTACACAGATAGATGATTTTGGTGAAATTGTATATTTCTGTATAATTTAGCATAAAAATCTATAGACGATGCTATGCCATAAAAATAAAAACACAGGGGCAGGTCTATTTAACATTTGGTAAATGGCTATCTCGCTAATTTCGTAACATATCACCAAGCTGGCAACAATTTTAGTGGCTAATTTTTGTTGCCAATGCCAAAAGTCCCACACTTGGCGACCATTTGGGGATATTTTGGTAAGGCCCCTCTATCACTGTAATAGATATTGTAATTAAATAAATGGAATTGATGACCATACACTCTGTAACTGTGCTCGGCCTGCCTTCCAATAAATTCGAGAAGCAAAAAGTACTACAAATATCTTGGCGGTTGGATGAGAACTATATAAGACTGGAGAGAGCATTTGCTCATAGTAATTTTTGTTGCAAGTTATTATTTTAGAGTGACTTTGCAGTATCGAAAGCTTCACTTTCTAGATGCAGTTTGCTTGTGTTGTGTTTAACGTCTTAGTAGTTTGAAGTGTAACTACTGATTGTACTCTGCGATACTGTGGACATCTGTACAAGTATTTCTGTGGAAAGTTCCAGAGCTTTGAAAAGTTTCTTTTGATAAAATAAATTTTATCAACCTATCATTGGACCTGTCTGCATTCAATCTATTATGAATCTGTATCCAAAAAACAGTATTTTGGCTGTTATATTATTCAATTCTACTATTCTATTTAATCATCTACTTCATTTTAACAAGTGATTCCATTGCACAAGACATGTTATTTATCATCCATTTGAACTGGTAAATAGCAGTTCTTAGAGTGCTGGTATTCATTATAGTAGAAGATCTTTCAAGACATCTTTCAAATTATAATTGTAATTGCTTAATTAGGTGAGTCATTTAAGAACAGAAAACATATTTCTCAATAATTTATGTCTTCAATATGTTTTTAATAATATATTTTAACTGATAAATTTATAATGTATCCAATGATAATTTTTATGAATATTTGCTCTATCATTTTAATTAAAAAAAGATGTTCCTAATGCCATGTATTATGCATCTTGGTACAAAATTAATTATTATGTTTTACAGATATTACTTTAAAATAAAAAGAAACAAATTCGAAATTCAAAATTTGGATATCCAGGTGCCCATGTTGGGGTGGAGGATTAAGCTATTTAAAATTTGACTGCTCTAGATATCGTCATTTTTTCACAATGTGAGAAACGTACATACATTCGTGCAGATTCTTCATCATTTAATTTGTTTAGATCTAATACAGGGTGATAATATTTGGTGGCAGCAATTTAAAGTGATTCGCTATTTACTATTTATAATGAAATGCTACAAAATGTCACATCGAGACTAATAGCCTTTCTGGGCTGTCGCGTCTTTGGACAACAACAAAGGGAAAAAAAAAAGGATAAAATAAATAATAATAATATGATAATTTCCAAGAACTAAAGGATATGAATTGCATTCAATGTATTATATAATACTAATTTTTTATGCTAAATTTGGAATCGCCAAAAAGTCAAAAGGCCAAAAAGAGAAATCGCCAAACTTGGTGACCATTTGCTGACATTTTGCTCCGGCCCCTGAATCACTATAGTAGGTATAATAATTGAATAACTGTGATTGATGTATGATACCATAAAAAGTTGAAATGGCAAAAAGAGAAATCGTCAAAAGTCGCTAAACTTGGCAACATTTTGATCCAGTCCCTGTATCACCGCTGTAGATATAGTAATCGAATAACCGTACCCAGCCCTCATATGCCTTCCAGTAATTTCGAGACAGGAGACAGCATCTGCTCTGAGCTGTTGTTAGTTCAGCATGAGTGCAGTACTGAGATATCTCTGGGTTAGCTTTGCTCTTTAGATGCACTTTACATTGCGTGGTGTTTAACATTCTTAGTAGCTTAAAGTGTAATTACTGATTGTACTCTGTGATACTTTGAAGAGTTGTATGACTATTTTTGTGGAAAGTTCCAAACTCTGAAGTGTTTCTTTTGATAAAATAAATTCTATCAGCCTATCATCAGACCTGTGTGCATTCAATCTATTTCAAACCTATAAGCATGCAACACTTTTCCTTTACGTTTTGAAAAACTTTTATGTGGCCAGTACAATTATACAGTCAGCCCTCATTAAACCATCCCCCCAGCGAACGAGTCAAAAGTGACATTATGAGTGGATACACTGACACTTGATCAAATTCATCATCACTTTTATCAGTGGACTCAGGACAGTTTATTTATTCATTTATTTTTTATTTTTTTTTGTTTTTTAAATTTCAGAACTATATTTTTGGCTCTAAAATTTTTGCACAGTTTACAATGACTTCACTGTCCACAAATTCATATTCATCCAAATCAAATTTTTTTAGTATATAGCCTATATGGGAAGTTTGATTAAGGATCTCATAGGAAGTCGAATAAAAGGACATCATCTTTACTCTCACCTCTATGCAATTAGCTTCTGAAGAGTTATTTCAAACCCTGAAGCAAGTGGCAGTAGTTTTGGTGTAAATCATGCTCCAACTTTTCCCTCAAGCACAATAACAGAAAAAGAGGATTTATCATCAAGTGCAGTTATAAAATCCTTTATGAGAAGTTTTCTATCATTTAATTAAAAATTATGAATAATCCATTGGCCCATAGGTTGCAATATATTAGTCACATTTCTTGGTATGTAGTAAGCATTTATTTATAGCTTTTATTTATTATTTATAGCATTTTATTTATAGCTAGAAGCAGGCTTATTTTATAGCTTTTAAATTGCTTACTCTAGTGTGCGATATGCAGTTGTCAATAACTAACGCTGTTTCTTTACCTTCTGCGACAATTACGTACATAAATTCTTATTTTTTTTTTCCATAGCTTTGAAGTCAACCAAGCTTTGGAGGGTACTTATGTGTTAACATGAGAACTTTGGTGCAATTTTGCAATTTTTTCCCGATGAAAAGGTGAAAGCTGATGATTTTCGTCTAAGATTCATTAACTATTGATATTTATGGTAAGTCAGCAAATATTATCAACATATTTAAAAAAAAAACCTAGCAATTTACAATGGTAATTTTAATTATTAAATAAGGATCATATGATACCATATATAAAATCATAAGGCCGATTACTATCGGCCAGAAGGGTTGCAGCACACTTGTATATTGCATTACCATAAATAAAACACATTTTCACAGAATCATTCTGTAATTCGAGTTTTAGGGAAAAAATACCACTATTTGTCTATAAAATTATTGAAACTTGGACTACAACAAACAGAAGTCATACAAAAATGGTGACATTGCTTGACTAAAAGATTGCTAAGAGTATGGTTGCCTGAATATTGTTTATACACGTTAGTAGAATTTGGCAATTTTTTTTATGGTGGTTGCAATAATATGTTATTACCCTTTCGAGTTGGCATCATAGCTCAATGGTAAGAATTTTACACCCTTAAAAAACTGGGGATTTGGGGATTTCCTATGACAACAGGTTTCAGCTTCTCACCGCCATCCATGTTGGATCTCAGCAAAACAATCTTTCCTTACTCTTTTGTCTCCCTAATGCATTTTTCCATCTAGAATATTGTCTGACAAGATTCTGTAAAACAATCTACATTGATATACATTAAAAATATCACTTTGATCATATAATTTGCACACTTCTTTTATCACTGTGTTTTTCACTCCACAAGAACCTCTGGATCAACATCATTTCTTCATAGGGACTGTTAACAAACTCATTGTCTTTTTCTTTTTTATTATCACAATCTATGTTGGCATTATTATAAAATATCATTTAATGATGTCGAAGGAATTTCACTAGCTTTTGACTGATTTAATTTTTCAAATTTCTTGATAATTTTCTTTTCCAGCTTGTCAGTGCAGATGCAGATAATTAAAAAGTACCTTTAATTTTTCATAAATATCCAGCTATTAATTGGTGTGAAAAAGGAAACTGTTTTCATTCTTCTTTTCTGCTGCACGATAAAAGCAAATGAAATACATGCATATTTCTATAAATTATAAGTTATTTTTACTACAGAAAATTTTTATTAAAAGGTACAATTAGCTTATAAATTTTATTATTTAGAAATTTAACCAAGCTGCATTCATAATTAAAACATATATCAATTGTCTAAATCTTTCTATTATTATAAATTGTCTTACTCAGTATACATATATAAACTTGCTTTCATATAAAATCAAGTGTACATAAAGTTTCACAAGTGTCATATGAAATCAAATGTATAAATCTTGAATTCAAATGAAATCAAGATCTGATAAAACGAAACAAAGATATCCCACAAAATAAAGTATGTAAATTTTACTCTGTTAATCGGCTGTCAATGTTTCCAATCCACAGTCTCTTATCGTCAGCCTCGGGTGGTGGTAGAGGATCTAATGGTAAAGGAATACTTGGCTCCTCATGAAGGAAAGAAATGAATTACAAAATTAATAATAACATTCATAACAAAATAACTAGTGCTTTCAACATAAATTAGAATCAGTATTATTAAGGTACAATATAATAGTTCAGAATATTTTCACAATTTATTTTTCATGTACATTACCGTTGACATTACTTTCAGATATGAATTGATATTACCAAAAAACACATACTGTATCTCGATCACAACTTACAATGATCTGATATTTATAGTAAAACACGATATATGTAGGACAGATATTCTCATCATAAAAGTTTTACAGGAAAATTGGTCACTAATCATTTATGTGGTGAAATTTGTGAGGACAAAAGCTCTATGCATCCAGACAATTCAATCAATGAGAATCAAATTTAGAACAAACTACCAGTGTAATGTGATCTTTTGTACTACTCTACTGAGAGACACAAGTCATAATTTAATTCATGAACAAAAGAAAGAGAAATATACTACTGAAAATTTTAGAATATTCATTATATGTTATAAAGAGAAAAAATATCATTTACTAATCCAGGTGATTGGCAACCTTTAAATTGTAACATTCAAATTAATAATGAGCTGAAGTAATGTAACAAAATCACTCAGCATGCCAACATAAAGTTACTACATTTTTATACATGATAAATATTCTTTAACAGGTATAACTTTTGAGAAAAGAAAAGTACAAAAGATGGTTTACACCCTGCATTCATACCAAAGTAGTGCTTATATCCTATATTAATGCTCAGATCCAATCATAACATGGCTCTCTCTCTCTCATTTGCATCCCTCTGGCTAGGATTCTGAATTTTGAGTTCAAGGCTCAGAATGAATAAAAAGTAAAAATATAAAGCATGCAAAAATAAAAAATATTTGCCAAGAAAAAATATTTTCAGAAAGAACTCTAAACCACAAAGCAATGATGCCTGGAGTATAATGGGAATCTAACACTTGCTTTTGTTTTGAAATAACAAAAAGAATTTCTATATGCCTCTTACTAGATTACCCAATAAGGTACCAGAAGTCACAGGTGAAAGTTTTGAAAAATCCCCAAAATATCTACGAACAATAGGAAACATCACATCAAAAATAACAGGTGCATGTGCTCATGGCTTAAAATTCCTATACATGTAATAAAATTTAAAAAGTTAAATTACTTTTTATTAAAATAGTGTGTAGCAGCATGATTTCCATTTCAGGGAGGATGAATTGTATATAAAATAATAAACTGTTGTTTGTTACAACATGAGCCAAATTTAAGGCAACAAGAGCAGCATATGGCTCGTAAGGCACAGTTTGGCCTTGCCTTTAGCATGTGATCAAATAACATAACAGCCTAATGAAATTCTACTTAATTCTAATTTCTTTTCTAAAAATGTCAATTTCTTTCAGAGCACTTCATATTTCAGAAAATAGTTTAAAATTAACTGCATTTTAAATATGCTTAGCTATCTCACTTTTCATTAATATGATAAAATTTTTTGAAAAGGTCCAAAATAATTTAACAGTCAAATGACAAGCAAATTGTGCGAAGTCATGTTATGTTGAAGCAAGGGAACACAAACTTAAAAAAAAAAAAAAAAAAGCTTATTAAGAGTTTTCTGAAATACAATTTTGTAGTTAAAACACAAATATGTAATTTGGATGATATGCTTTGCCTAAACACTTTTCTCCCATATATTACCAATTTTCATGGTCTAACATTTGCTAGTAATACCGACTGTTTTTATCGTGGTTACTTTAAAATTATTTTAATTTCATTAAAAAAAAAACAACAAAAATCAAGATCAATAGCACAGGACACAATTTATGCTATTATTTTGCTTTTCATGCAGTTTGCCATAATAAGCACATTTAACATTATCACTTGATGTTTAAATTTTCCTAGCTAGTTATCTAAAAAAACTATAGGCAATCACTGCAGCAAAGATAAATTCTTTGATTGTAATTTAAAGATAATATTCCTCCAACCAAAAACAAACGTACCAAAGAAATCTCTAAAGCAATTGTAGCTAACATTAAAATTTAGGTTCCAGGCTAGTAAAGCTAATACGAAATATATGTGCCATGCAGGAGGTCACATTAAGACATTTAGGCCCTGAGAATTTAAAAGATTTTGGTGCCCCCACATACGTTAACGAAAGTTTTTTTTCTTAATCCTTTCTCTCTTGGCTTTAGTTTAGCTGCATCATGCAATCCACGGTAAAAGGGCAATGGACAATTTTTTGGTGCCTAATTTCCTGAAAAATTAGGGACCTTTTCACCGCGCGCGTCCTTCATACACATGATTATACTGCTTTATGTTAATCCAGCCATGTTACAGAAAGAACTTGTTAACATAATACAATCATTAGCAATTTCATCTCGAATTTTCTAACATTATAGCACATTTTATCTTTAATACTTTATTTCAAAACGTAACGGTCGAACTAAAATATGAACTACTTACGACTGACATATTATATGCTTTATCCTTTTATTTCGGGTTATACAGACGATAAATACACAAATATTTCAGATGACTAACGAAAATGTTAATTAATATAAGTAGCACGCCGTCATATATTTATACTAAATGCTGAATATATACAGAAATAAAGCATAATTAAATATTTATGAAATTAGATATTAATAAGAAATGTATGCTCCTTTACGCACATTTTTTTACATAAAATTGACAATTTAGACAACAACCGATCACTTGCAAAAGAGAGTAAAGTGCTTGTTGCCAACAGTATGATCTCTCGGCAGAAACATCTCCGCCTAAATTCACGGTTAATCCAGACTTAGATCACTGCAACAAGTAGTTCATTTCAGGTAGATTAGGATAAATGATTAAGATATTTTTGCTAACGTTCTATAGTCTCCTTTATTCTAAACATAAATACAGTATATCTATAATGTCCTTGGTTCATCGTATACTCTACGGGCTAAAAGAGTTAATGCTACCAATAAGGCAATGTTTACTATGTCAAAGAAGTTGTAAGTGCAAAGAAGTGTTGCCTCTTCTGTTCAATTTACATTGTTCGAAAAGTTGCAAATCATTGAGCTTACAGTTCGAGAGTACAGCGCTAAAATGGTTTTTTTTTTCACAAATCCGCTTATCGAGTCGTACTGATTTTAGAAGAAGTACTTTTTAAAGAAAGAAACTGTATGAATGTGATATATGTTATAAATCATTCTCGCACAAGTGTAATTTAAAGAGGCATTTACGTATACACACAAAGAGAAAAACCTTATACATGTGATATATGTGGTAAGTCATTTACACACAACAGTGTTTTAGAGGTACATATGCGGACGCACTTAGAGAAAAAGCCGTATTTGTGTTTAGCAAGTCATTCGCTCGAAAGCATCACTTAATAGTGCATGTGCTTATGCACACTGGTCAGAAACCTCGTATGTGTGATTTATGCAACAAGTCATTCACACAAAAATGTGATTTAATGGCACATATAGGTATTCATACGGGAGACAGTCCTCATGTGTGTGATGTCTGTAACAAGATATTCACCCGAAAGGAACATTTAGTTGGGCATTTGCATACTCACACAGGAGATGTGATGTGTGTAGTAAACCATTCGCAAGACAACATGATTTAATTAGACATATGCATATTCACACAGGACAGAAACCACATAAATGTGAAATGGGTATTAAGTCATTTACACAAAGGTATCAATTATTGGAACATATGCATATCCGTACAAAAGAAAAACTTCATATTTGTGATGTATGTAATAACTCATTCACACAAAAATATCATTTGCAACAACATTTACGTATTCACACTGGAGAAAAACCTTATGTAGTGAGATGTGTAACAAATCATTCACACGAAGGAATTATTTATTGGTGCATGAACATATTCACGGATGAGGATATACTTTCCAATTAGTAGCTTGCCATCAGAAAAGTACCAGAAAGTTGTATAAGAGGATTGGTTGCAAATTTTATTTTTATTTCTTTTGATTATAAAATCTCTTGACATTGAAGTTCAGTTTTTCTGAAAATTATATGCATATTAAGTTTCTCACCTGAAAATATATTATGATCAGAAATAACTATAGATATGTGAATTTGTAGAAAAAGAAATTACATTTTATGTCTATTACATATCATTCAGTTAATAATATAATACAATATTTGAGGAATATCAGTAGTAACTGACTGGTGGCTTTTCAGGTCACTTTCCGCAATCCACACCAAAGTTAGATAATTATTATTATTATTATTGATCATACTTTTTTTGCCTTCTACTGCTTTGTGCTTATTACATTTATAAATGAAAATTTGGTGTAGTTGCTGTGCATAAACATTCACAGTGGTTCTCATTAACTTATATTGCATTTAAAGTACATAAATATTTTATACTAGCTAATTTGGAGCAAATATTACTAATAATGTAATAGAATAATCTATGTTTATTATTCCTACTGATATTATTCTTTAAAAATTGTTTAAATTGAAGTAAATATTAATGACTACTAGTTGAAAGTATCTGTGTTTATTACAGTATTAAGTCCGAAATCCAGATGTCCAATTCGGATCTGCAGACCACCAATCCAATAAGTAAATAAATATATAAATAAAATTAAAGTAACAAGAAAAATTGCCTATCCTGCTTACAGTCTAGGAATAGAGAATATAATACCCAGCAAAAGAAGGCAGATGTGCTATAAATGCTATTTTTCTTTCTACTTACTGAGATTCCCTTCAAGCATGGCACTTTTAAACAACTACTAGCTAAGGAGTGGAGTAGTGGTCAATGACAATGAATTAATTGGCATATTGATGTTGGCTACAATAACACTTGTGGCTCTTGAGTGGTTGTAAGGGGATTAGCATTTTTCTGTCTGACATAAATAGTAAATGTGTAGAGTCATTAGGATTTTTTGGAAGCAGAAGAAGGAAAAATGAGCAACACCTTCACTGGGACTCAAACCACAGACCTCTCAAATACACATTGAACATGCTGACCACTGCACCACAAAGACATGTCAAGAAGGGGGGAGAAATACCTTATAAGTGAAGCCCCAGTGTTGTCATGTCTGCGTGTCATTTTACTAGATTTAAACTTATAATCTAAAATCTGGATTCACCAGCACTTTCTGCAATTCTGGATCTCGGACATTGTACTGTATTGCTACTTATATTATTCTTTAGTTCTTTAACAACGGTTAAGCAACTTTCAAGTAAAAATTAATATTAATAATAATAAGTTTGAATAAGATTGATGTAAATTGTAAAACATTGGTCAAACAAAACATGTTGAAGTATTGGCAGCATTGTGTTACATCTTAATATTAGCCCTTGTGTATAAAAGTGAGCCTTGGGTTACATATATGAAAATAGGTAAGAAATATATATCAAGAGTACTTTTATATATTATATAAAGAGTAAAAACTTTCACCAGAGACTTGGTTAAATGCATTACTCCAGAGATATCTGATATTCTGTCAAAACTGTGTTTTTTTTTTTTTTTTTTATGATATTCTGTCAAAACTGTGTTTTTTTTTTTTTTTTCATTCTCTGCTCACATATAATGGTATGTGTTCTGCAATTAAAAAACTTGAGCAATGAATGGTGCTTTGGTATTATTGCACCTTGGTGCAATTTGGCAATTTTTTGAAGAAAAAGAATCATTATTTTGAATCACAGAAATTATTTATTTCATACCTTACATGGGTAAAACTGCATATTACGGGCAGGTTTGGTGCATTTTCGAAAAGTCGCCAAATCAGTTATTCTCACGTGTTTTAGAAAATTACTATCTCGCCATATTAGATGGTTGCGAATTTGAATGAATCCTGTAAACATGCAAAAAATTTATCATGTAAACATGCGAAAATATTTAAATAACCTGTAAACATGCAAAAATATCTAAAACAGAAGTTCAAGAAAAACAATGATAAAGTATTTGAAAGTTAATAACTATGTATTTTATGGCATCAACAGTATTAAAACTTTTCATAATATATACCATTTTTAAGACAGTAGCAAAATGGAGTAAAATGTTTTAGCTTGAAATTTAAGAAATTGTAATAAGCAGTAAATGAGCAATAAATGATTGGAAAGCATTCATGTTTAATCTAAAACTTTAAAAAAAAAATGCAGAAGAAAAAAAAAATAAAATTCAAAATTTTGATCTACTGAAACATGAGCAATAGTATTGTAAAAAAAAAACATAAAGTGGTTAAACAATTTTAACTATGTAATTTATATTTTTACAATAAATTTTTATTTATAATAAATAGTAGAAACTCACATTTGTTTATATCCACACTAAAATGTAGCAATACAATGGAGATGAAATTCAAAATGGCGCGCTCATTCAACACCGACTCTACGGCTCATTTCAACCATGTGCTTAACCACATATAATAGACACACACCTCCATTCACACAAATCTGTCGCATCTTTCATTTCAAGTAATTTTATACTATTTTTACACTTAGGACATTCGTACATATTCACAATCAAACCATAAATCATGCACCATTCTATCACACATCTTTCGCCCTTATCTTGCAACCGAATCAAATAAGTAAAATCCACACGTTCAACTCTTTCGACGTCAGCCATTTTGCTCACACAATTTACTAGAAGCACTGTGAAATGACGAAAATTCAAAAAGCCCACTTAAATGCTGTAACCTTAAATCCTAACAATTTTCATGACGCCAAGAGTTTACTAGATTTGGCGCGATTTCGCTTCATTTGGCGATTGGCCATTTTGCTCACACAATTTACTAGAAGCACTGTGAAATGACGAAAATTCAAAAAGCCCACTTAAATGCTGTAACCTTAAATCCTAACAATTTTCATGACACCAAGAGTTTACTAGATTTGGCGCGATTTCGCTTCATTTGGCGATTGGCCCATAATCTGCAGTCTAGCCCCTTACATGTTATTAGGTACATATTTTAATTTTATTTTGATGTTTATCCTAGGAAACAATTGTAAAGCTACTTAAAAATGTAAATAAGGGAGTATTCGTTCTTCTGGCGAGTAGTTGTTCCAATATACCACAGTCTTAATGGCTATTTCTAACTCTTCTAAGCAAAATTTAACACTTGTTAATTCTTTACTCCAGCAGTATATAAATCTGATGGTTAAAATTTGCTCTATGGTTCCCCTTGGCATATTGTTTCTTTTTTGGCACCAAGATCAGTGCCACGAAGGATTGGCACCAATTTCAAGAAGTGCCGATCCTTCTACCGTCTACACGAAACCAAAACAAATACTTACTCGGTGTCCATGTACACATCAACGCATTGAACTTAAAAATACATCACAGAATTGCACAATCTAGGCATTGTGCGCTGCCTTAACATTGCCCATCTACACATCGATCTGTTTTCACTTAAACAAAATCAGGAAGCTAAAATAAAGTTAAAACTATCATGTTAATTAGAAAAAATTCGCCACTCTCTTAACATACAGACATGAACAAATAACCAAAAATTCATATTTCCTAACATAAAAACATTAAACAGCAAATCTTTTAACAAAAATTAATACACAGACACCAATAAACAAATAAAACATCAATTTTTTAACATACCTTTTCTTTACGTGCATACATTCACACTTTCCACCAGCATCTCCTCTATCCTCCACGTAAGCAATTCAATTAAATATTTGGCTGTTTCGCTCATTCGCTGTTAATGGCAGATAAATACGTATAATAGCATCCAAGATAGCTATAAATATGCTTTTTTTTTCCCTTTGTTCCTTCTTTCACCACACATATTCGGTCAAATAATAATGCAAGCTGCCCTTCATTTTCCTCCTGGCTAAACTGTGTTTAATTGCACTCCATGTTCCTTCTATTTTATGTACTCCTGCCAGCAGTCAGAAATTATAGTCGTATCCGAAAGAATATACTCATTTATAGCACTAAGCAAACTTTCAGATGACCTTTCAGACACCACTTTCATAAAACATTATGCACATGTAACCAAACACAGCAATTGAAAATTCCTGGTCCATATAAAAAGGTTACTGTAACAAGAATAGCCAAAATTTCAATTTATCACAACACATTTGGCGATATTCATCCAGTTTTCCCCAAGGCTAGTTTCACCAACATTATCAGCATTAGGGTTACCGAAAAACCTATTTCAGAACAACCAGGAGGTACCATACAGTAAATTTCAACTGACTGCTGTACTAAATGATGGACAACTGTTCTCAAACCAATTAGTGCCATTTCAAATGCCAACGTGTTCGGTAACCTTTTTCACATTGCATTTTCAAAAAAGTTGTTTTTCAAAATAAAACATCATCAAATGCAAATCTGAACATTCCCACCTTTAAGGCAAAATATTATATGCCTGCAAAAATTTCACATAACCTTCTTCATTTGGAAGTAATTCCCTCAAAGATATATTTCAAAATTCAGCTGAAGACCAAGAATATCACTCTTTGCCTTTAGAGCTTCTAATACAGCCAAAACAGCATGTACAAAAATAACAACATTGCTTATTCAAAGTGAAATTCTAAAACTTTAGTGAGAAGACTTAATCTAAATGGAATTGAATTTTTGGTCTTTGTGAAAAATTGGTTCTAAATTTCTTATGTAATGTCTTTACTGATGTGTAT
>KK120444.1:140054-162995 GCA_000611955.2 Stegodyphus mimosarum
CCCCCCCCGCCTTCTCGAAACTCCAAAATGTCGGTAGTAAGTCCGTAAAAGTTTCAGGGGATTTTTTGGGGTCCCGCAAACACCCCTGGGTATATTATAAATGACGTGAACTCGTTCTATTTTGAATTACAACAGTTAGAAATATTTAGGGGGATTTAGTGATCATCTTTCTTTATAGATAATTTCAAATAATTAGTTTGACAAATAATTAAGCCTGAAACTAGACTGGAAAATAACCTGCATACTGACGATGAATCTGTACCAAGATGTAAGAAACATTTCTGTACTAGAGTTATGATGCAAGAGTTTATAAAAATTCTCATTTAATTATAAACTGGCATAAATACAACACAAAAGTATACAAATTCTAGATACATGAAAACCTGAATACAATACATAACAATATATGAAAAAGAAATGGATTAAGAGGAAATTAAAAATCCCAAGATATGAATATAAGGGAATTCTAATTTTTGCTATTAATTATGAAAATGCCGCAGATGCTCATAATTACCAATTATTATTAATTAAATGTGTACTAGAAGTAAAATGTATGTCAAATCATACCGGATAGAGTAATTAGAAAACAGAATAAATATTTAAAGCTTTCTAATATTAAAATACGGAATTTGTAAGAATGTTGAATAACTTTAAAATAAGTTCAATGATTAAAAATTGAAAGCTTAATAAGACATATATTACAGTAACATTGGTGTAAATTTAGGACCCCTTAAGAAATCTAATTTTTAGATTTAATAGAGAGAAATTTTAAAAGTAAATTAGAACTATTCATCAAAAATTGTAAATTTGAAATTTAAAACCATTCTACTGTTTAAGAAGATTTATTCATCTAGATAAGAAAACTGATTTAAGATGCGCTACAAATCCTATATTTGAAAGGTTGATTACGTATCATTTTTATGTATGTCATTAATCTATCAGTTTTATTATTCAAACTTTACACACGCGCACGCACACACGCACACGCACGCACGCACGCACGCACGCGCGCACACACACACACACACACACACACACACACACACACGCACACACACACACACACACACACACACACACCAGTTAAAATCTACAACTAGGAAATTTTTGAATTCCTGTAGAGAATATGCGTGATCTAGCTCATTATTATTTTAAGCATTATAAAATGCGTGTAAAAGAAATTCATTTTTACTTTAGCACATGCCAGATTTTAATTTAATATTAGTTTTGTATCTACAGTTTTTCCAATACCTGATAAAAGAAAATAGAGGCTTGTAACCTCAATAAAATGTCTCTTTTATGGGGATAAATGACTTTTGTAGCAACCATTTTCATGTATCTAGAATTCTTGGAAATTCAGGGTCTTAGAAACAGAAGGACAGGAAAAAGTCGCGCAGTTCTTGGGTTACTTTTGTTCTGTTCACCCATGATATACAAGATGGGGGATGGAAAAGCTGACTATTGTTAGTTGTAGGGCAGTTGGCACCAAGAAAGTGGTCTTCTGATTAGAACAATTCATCAAAAGGGGGTGGTCAATTAAACTTAGCGCAGTCCGTATCCTACCCATAATTACTTCATTTTAAATAGAAAGTCAATGAAATAAAAGGCATAAAAAGTTTTCAATGAATTCTCGTTTTATCAATATCATCCTAAATTGTTTTAATAGTTATAAAAAGAATTAAAATATAAAATTAAAAAAAAATTATTACGAAACAATTAATTCTAAAACTGAAAATGAAAACAAGATTTTGAATGAAATCTTAATTGAAAGTATCAGCTTACAAACCCAACGTTTACAGTTTAATGAAGCAAGCCTAAATATCTAATTTTTGTAGGTACATATTTAGGCACTACATGGAACGGGGGGATGCCTTCGGGGAGGACTTTCAAAGGAAAACTGGTTCGCATACACGTTTACACACGGGGAAAACCGCGAAAACGCCCATGCAGCCAGCCCGAAAAAGAAAAATGGAGAGAGATCTTACACATAGTTATGGATGCTGTATTGTATCTTTCAACAAACTGTCTTTCTTTCCGTGTGTCTGATGAATCCCCTAGCAGTCTGCTCACAAAGTTCTCGGCCTAGTCAAGGCAATTTTTTGAATTTCATGACTCTGCTAGTTAAACATAACTCAACTCTTAAGTGCCAGTTAGAACACCTAAAAAAGGGACAAATATCATATTTATCAAAGACAATTGAAATGAAATTATTGATATAATGGCGAAGACAGTTCGCAATAGCATTTTAAACGATATCAAAGAAGCCAGATATTATACAATTATGTTCGACTCCATGTGTATTGCAACAAATGAGCCAGGTGATTAGATACGTAAAAATATGTGATGATGCGTGTGAAATAAAAGAAAGCTTTATTGATTTCATAGAAGTTGGTAGAAAGACAGGAGAATGTATTTCTCAACGGATTGTGGAAAAACTGACACTTGATGGTTTGGATATTGGACAATGTCGTGGTCAAGCTTACGATAACGGATCTAATATGGCCGGTACTTATAAAGGCGTTCAAGCCAGGATTACAGAAATGAATAAGCTGGCCGAATTTATGCCATGTTTGGCTCATTCTTTGAATCTTGTCGGTGTGCATTCTGCCTCATCGTGCCCCGAAGTAGTTAATTTATTTGGAATTATCCAGAAGATATTTAGATTTTTTGTCGGATCCACTATTCGATGGGATATTATGAAAAAATGTACAAAAACCAACTTAAAAGGAACGAAGCAACCTATTTGGAATTATCCAGAAGATATTTAGCTTTTTCGTCGGATCCACTATTCGATGGGATATTATGAAAAAATGTACAAAAACCAACTTAAAAGGAAGCAGTCAGACGAGATAGTCGGCAAAATATGTGGCTGTGAAAGCCCTTGTAACGAATTTACCAGAAGTTGTAAAATCTTTGAAAGAAATTAAAGATCTTTCTCTTACTGCGGAATCAAAGTACGAAGCAGGACATCTGCTACATGTCCTAAAAAAATTTGAATTTATTATCAACCTGACAGTTTGAGTTAATATCCTTCGAGGAGAACTCAATCGAATAAATATTGAAATTCAAAAGGAAGATATTATTCTTGCGCGTTCCTTCTCATTAATGGAAGGTCTGACCAAAACTTTGCAAAAAATGAGAGAAACTCCTATAGAATTTTGGATAGAAGAATCTAAAACAGTAGCCGAAAAAAATTGAAGGTGAAACTATTCTGACAAATAAACGAATTCTAAAGCCCAAAAAGCAATTTCCTGAATTATGCGAGGACGAATCACGAACACTTCATCCTGTTCAGCTATTTTCTAATGCAGTTAAAATTGTATTTCATCGAATCTTATCAGAAATTAAATCGAGGGTAAACAGCGCTACTACACTAAATTCAAATTTCGCTTTTCTCAGTGGTTGTGAAATATTAAATATGTCAACCGAAGAACTGCAAAAGAATGGAGCAGATCTTGCACGAAAATATGAGCGAGATCTAAACGCATCTATTTGGCGACATAAAAAAGGCTAGCGCTTTCTATCTCTTGCAACAGATCTACACCTATGATTTGCAGGATGCCTTTTGCAATATTTGTATTGCGCTGCGGATTTACTCTACGCTTCCAACTACATACACAAGCTGTAAACGAAGTTTCAGCAAATTAAAACTTATAAAAAACTATCTGCGATCATCGATGAGCCAGGAATGTTTATCAAGTCTCGCAATTCTGGCAATCAAAAATCGAACAGCACATCAAATTAATTATGACGATGCCATAGACTTATTTGCAGAACAAAAGGCTCGCAGAGTAAAATTTTAATCCCGTAATATTTATAGAGCGTTAGGTAAGAACTTAAAATTATTAATCAAATAAGAATCATGAAAAGAAGTGCGAATACTAACATTTTCCTTTCAGCAGTAGTCCGTATTGTTCTTATGTGAAGCTAATGAAAAGTTACACTAATGAAAGTTACGTAATTAATGAGCTCATATGTTGTTCCAACTTATGTAATCTATGGTTTGTAACTAAAGATTATTTTTATTACCAGTGCATATTTGATTGAAAGTTAGGACTTACTTATTTAAGTATGGTATTGATAAAAAGGAATTCATTCATTGAATTAGTCATTTGTAACTTGTATATATTCGTTTAAGCTATTATTAGTAATGTATTTATATTTTTCGTACTATGTTGAACTGCTTTAGTATTTAGTATGAATTATTGTCCATTAATTTGGCTAGTCATTATTACAAAACTGACAAAATTCAGACAAAATGTAAATTTGATTATTACATAGTATTTTGAGTGAAGATGTAGGTATTTATTACGTTATCGGGCTGTGTGAGGACGATAGTAGAGTCCTTGAGCAGCCTACATAAAGGCGTTATAGTACAATGAAATCTTAAAGTGCCAGGTTAAAATTGCTGTTAATTTTAGAGAAATCGGTGTGTTAATTATTGAACCCATTTCATTCGTGATTTATAACTTGTATATATTTGTTTAAGAGAGTAATCAGTAATGTGTCATTCCTATATTTTGTGTTATGCCGAACTGATTTAGTATTTAGTACTGAATCATTTTCCATTAGTTTGGCTAATTATTATTTCATATAATACAAAACTGCGTATTTCAGAGAAAATGCAATTAATTTAGTGAAATTGGTGTGTTAATTATTGAATCCGTTTCATTTGTGATTAGTAACTTATATATATTTGTTTAAGATATTAATTAGTAATGTGTCATTTCTATTTTTTGTAATTTGCCGAACTGCTTTAGTATTTAGTGCTGAATTATTTTCATTAGTTTGGCTAGTCATTATTGCAAATATTACAAAACTGCATATTTCAGACAAAATGTTAATTTGATTATTAGAGTGCGAATATAGTCTTTCGTGTGAAGGTGTAGGTATTTATTACGTTACTGGGCTGTGTGAGGGCGATAGTAGAGTTCTTGAGTAGCTTACTTAAAGGTCTTACAGTGAAATGAAGTTTTAAAGTACCAGTTTAAAATTCCATTAATTTAGAGAAACTGGTGAGTTAATTATTGAATCCGTTTCATTTGTGATTAGTAACTTGTATATATTTGTTTAAGATATTAATTAGTAATGTGTTATTTCTATTTTTTGTACTATTCTGAACTGCTTTAGTATTTAGTACTGAATCATTTTCTATTAATTTAGGTAGTTATTGTCGCAAATATTGCAAAATTGCGTATTTCAGAGAAAATGTAAATTTGATTATTACAGTACAAAAATAAGTCTTTTGTGTGAAAACCTAAATACTTATTACGTTATCAGGCTGTGTGAGGACGATAGTAGAGTTCTTGAATAGGCTACATAAAGGCGTTACGTATCAGGCTGTGTGAGGACGATAGTAGAGTTCTTGAATAGGCTACATAAAGGCGTTGTTGTGAAATGAATTTTTTAACATGCTAGGTTAAAGTTACTGTTAGTATAGAGAAATTGGTATAAAATTAGTCAATCTATTGCATTAGTGATTTGTAATTTGCTTATATTCGTTTAAACAAAATTTTTTAATTGTTTAATATTGTGTGATTCCCATTTTTGTACTGCGCTGAAATATTTTAGTGTCTGGTACTGAATCGTTTCCTATTAATATTGTTGCGTGCGTACGGGTTCGTTATAGATTGAATGCACAAGTCGTAAAAAGTTAACAAAAATGTATTCTTTCCACAAGAAATAAATCAAAATGCTGAAATATTTCTTCAGAGATATTCGCACAATATCACAATATCTGAAACGTTTAGCAAAAAACTCAGTTCAAAACAGATAAAATAATTCTATCTCACAGCGAAATCGCTACAATCAATAACAGCATTAAGTAAACAAACGGCAGTTTGCTTTTTACAGCTACAACTACAACAACAACAACTGAGATGAGGTGTTTCAATTCGGCTTTTATAAGCTTTTTAATTATCATTAGAACAATCTCAATTGTTCTGGATGGCAACAGTTTATTACGAGATATTTATTTATTAAGCATTAAATGCACGCGCTCTTTCATTTTTCTTTTCTTTTCTTTTTTTTTTTTCGACGTAGCTTTTCTCTTCAAAAATCGTCTGCGTTGCACGGGAAGTATAAAGCAACTTTAATTACAATTCTAATAAATAGCCAAATAAATATGAAATCCGTAACGTTGCCCCCTTCCCAAGGACTGCACGTCCCGGGCAGTACAATCCCTGGACAGGAAGTCAAACTTAAACTAAGTTAACAATGTAATAATAAACATTACAATAACAAAATAAACAATAATTGCAATAAGTAACTTTCAGCAAATTAAATTCTATCCAACGCTAAATACAATTCAATTACTAAGTACAAATACTATTGAATACAAATACTTATCAAATACTAACACTTAACAAATACAAATCAAATACTAAATACAAATAGGACCATGGTCTTATACTATTTACAATTATATACACTACGTACTATGGCCATAGTAATGAACTAACCTGTCGTAATGAACGACTTTAGGTTTAGAGTTCGATGACTTACGGATCCGAACCACGACGTCGTTCAGCCTGTTTAGGACTGTGTTGGGACTATCCTAAGGTGACTGTAGTTTCGGAGAAAGTCTATTCCGTCGAGTCGCATTCCACAACCACACCTTGTCTCCTTCGTGGAACGATGGCCAGTAGCTCTCGTGTCGTAGTGGGTCTTCTTCATCTTCTTCGTCTTCAAGTTTTCTCGCTTTCGTGCAGAACCGTGTTTCACTTCAAACCGGGCCTGGACATCTTGGATGTATTCCTCAGGCGATGAAGGCGCATCTGCAGGGCGGCCAAATAAGAAATCGCTAGGCAGACGAAGATCATGACCGATGAGCATCTGCGATGGAGAATTGCTGGTAGCCTTGGGTTTCTCTTCGACCCTAGTATGATTTCGATAGTTTTCTGAGCAGGGTCTTTCAGACGAGACTTTGGCGTTTCCAGCTGAGGATCCCTTCTGTTGATCGATAGTCATGTTCTCAGATGCTGAAAGCAGTTTGTTGTTTTTGAGGTCTAAGGAAAAATTGTATTTTCTTAAAAAGTCCAATCCGTGTATACAAGGATCTGTAATATCCGCCACACATGCTGTGTGATGTTAGGCGGCATTTCCAAAGGATGCCCATTGATGGATAATCCGTTACTCTTGCCAAACACTGCAGAAATCTTGAGCGCTTTAAAACGGGGTTGTTCACTATTGCTGAAGCTGTGCTCCGCGATATGATCATTAATTTGCTTCTTGCGTCGTTGCTGGGAAATGATCTTACTTTCCGTGCTCTGGGGTGTTCTACAGTTCCTTCGTAGGTGGCCTTCAGATCCGCAGTTCCAGCACTTCCGTTTCTTGTCACACGTTTTCCATCTCATGGCATTTAATTGTCTGTTTATATCTACTTATTTTCCGAACTCTTTAATATTCGGCAGTTCCTTCGCATGTGCCCTAAAGTACCGCAGCTTCAGCACTTTACTGTTGGTTTCTTATCACCAATATTCCGCTGCAAGCCATTCACTTGTTTTGTTAAATCATCTAAAGGAGCAATCAACTGATCTAATGGCTCGTGGACTCGCGCAGGTCTGACTAAATAGCGATCTCTATGAGTGGCTTGCTGGGCTGCATCAAATTTCATGGCGTATACCAGAGCACTTTTTACGTTCTTGACATCCGCCATTCTCAGTGCTTTCTGTATTTCAAGATCCCGGATGTCGTCGATGAAGTATTGCAGGGACAGGATTTCCCTTGTTTCTGCCGGGCACATCAAAAAGGAGAGGTGGGACAGCCTTTCAACATCCGTGGCGAGCTCCTGGAGTGTTTCCGTAGGCTTCTGTTGACGGGATTTTAACTGCAGCCTGCTGTAATCTTTTAAACACTTCTCTCCAAAACGCAGTTCCAAAGCGCCGGACAGAGCTTCGAAATCTAGTCTCTGGTTTTCGGGAAGAGTCTGCAGGATATCCGCTGAGTCTGCTCTCAGAGAAGCGGAGAGATGACAGGCCTTAGCTTGGGAATCCCATCCATTCGCATCCGTCACTATAGAAAATTGTGTCTTATACATTTGCCAAGAGGTCTTCCCATCATATGTGGATAGCTTCAGAGAGGGACGAGCACTCATGGGTAGAAATTGGAGACTATCTGAATTGCTTCCTGCCGTCGCTACGAATTCCTTTAACGTATCAACTTCTTTCTCAATCGCAGAAACCTTGTCATCAATTTGTTGTTCGATTTGGTGTTGGACAGCAGAGACTCTTCCTTCGATTCGTTGCTCCACAGCAGAAACTCTTCCTTCCATTTGTTCTTTTACGGAAGAAACTCTTTCTTGAATTTGTTCTTTCACAGCAGAAGCTCTGTAATCGATTTGTTGTTCCACGACAGAAATTCTCTCTTCTATTTGTTCTTTGAAAGAAGAAACTTTCAACCCCGTCTATTCTGCCTTCCATAGCCTCAAATTTATTTTCTATTATGCAAGTAATTTCCTTTTTCATTTCTTCTTGACTTGCTTTAACGGCTCTCATCTCTTCTTTAACGGAGGCTTGACCAGCTTCCATCTTTTCTTTAACGGATTCTTGGCCAGCTTTAATCTCTTCTTTAAATGCATCATAGGCTGCCATAAACTTCCTTAATTGTTCTTCCATTGCTCTAGTTAAAGGCATTCAATCCCACCGCTGCCACCAAAAATTGTTGCGTGCGTACGGGTTCGTTATGGATTGAATGCACAAGTCTAAAGGTAACAAAAATTTATTCTTTCCACAAGAAATAAATCAAAATGCTGAAATATTTCTTCAGAGATATTCGCATAATATCACAATATCTCAAACGTTTAGCAGAAAACTCAGTTCAAAACAGATAAAATAATTCTATCTCACAGCGAAATCGCTACAATCAATAACAGCATTATGTAAACAAACGGCAGTTCGCTTTTTACAGCTACAACTACAACAACAACAACTGAGATGAGTCTAGTCTAGTCTGGACAACTATTGCTGGGATATTGCAAATTATGGGCAACTTAGCCAGCTCACTGAGGAATTACATAGAGCCCCTGACGTGCAATTTACTTAAATTAAATAAAACCAAAGATGTGGTATGAAAGAGATGCCATTTGCATCGCAAGGTTGCAATAAACCAGTCCTGCAATGTAGAGAGAAATCCTAACTAAAATCCTGACTGCGGCAGAGCCGCGTTAGTACATGTCTGTGTCCTAACCAGTGCACATGAAAGTAACACAATTTATTAAACTTTAGTTATACAATACAATACAATACAATACAAATACTGAATTAATACATGAAATATAACATACAAAATGATAATAAAAATTGAAATTTTTGATTAAATATGATAACTAGGATAAATAACGAAAGCCTGTTTACATATGTACAAGTTGAAGCAATGCTCTAACAACTACTAAGTTGGGAAATTCAGATCCCTTAGTAAGTGAGCCGTATATGGTCTGATGTTGCAATCCTCATCTAAGGCTATGTAGTCTAGAACATGGAAATGTTGAAGATGTGTACATAATGAGGCAGATTTAAAGAAGTTGGCATTCATTCTATGTAAATAATGATTTACATATTCAGTCCTCAGGTCTCTGTGTAAGGTCTCATTAGATACGTAGAAATGGGCATTTGTGATAAGTCTTAAGACTTTGTTTTGCGTAATCTGAAGTTTTTCAACGTCTTTTTTAGAGTAAGCCGCCCAGGCCGGCGAAGCATAAGAGAAAATGGGCCTTATGACAGCAATATATAAATGCCTTTTCTTTACTAAGCTTAAGCTTGAATTTCTTCCAATAAGTGGGAGTAGGCAAGTAATTACACTTAATGCTTTGCTTCTGACACGGTTAATATGGTCTTTCCAAGTTAGCTTATTATTGAGTGTCACTCCTAAGTATGTAGCCTTAGATACCAACGGTACCTCAGTGCCAAATAATTTAATCTTTTCATTAAGTCTTCTACATCTTTGTTTTCTTCTAATAACTAATAGTTCGGATTTTGCCGCATTTATCGATATACGCCAACGCGTACACCAATTTTCAATATCAGGCATGTAATTCTGCAGGGCACGTATCGCAAGGTCGGCCTTAAGTGATCTGGTAGCAATGGCGGTATCATCCGCGTAACATCCCAGATATTGTTGTCTCGTGAATCTATCCCTGGGAAAATCTGAAACGTAGAATGTATAGAGAACCGGGCCCAGAATTGATCCCTGGGGGACCCCTGCACCCAGTCTCATACAATCCGAGCTGTCTGAACCAATTGAAACATAAAAATTTCTGTCCTTGATAAATGAGTATATAATCCTTATAATTTCTCTATTAAAATCAAGTTGTACTAATTTGTATATTAGCCCCTCATACCAGACGCGGTCGAAAGCTTTCGCCACGTCTAGCATTAGTAAGGCGACATTGTGTTTTGTATGAAGGGCTTCACCAATGTACTCCGTCAGCCTGACCAGTTGCTTAGTAGTGGATAAACCACTACGGAAACCGAACTGTTCTGGCGGTAGTTTCTCCATATGAGGCTGTAGTCTTCTTAAAATTATTCGTTCATATATTTTCCCTAAACCGGGGAGGAGACTAATAGGTCTGAAACCATCCGGCCGGGTGCTGTCCAAAACCAGGAGGTTTTGGAATTAAAATCACCTTTGCAATTTTCCAGCGAGAAGGAAACTACAATTTCTCCAAACATGCATTAAGTATATCAATATATCTATTTAAATTATTCTCAGGTAAGTGCTTAATAGTTAGATTTGTAACTTCATCATGCCCTGCGGCTTTTTTCACTCTTAATTGTTTAATAATCTCTTTAACTTCCAATAAATTTGTGCTCTGAATGGGATTTCTCGCCGTAGGAGCGTTTAACCAGTCTTGCAAAAAGTGCCTTACATCATAGATAAATTGTGGGTCGCTTGGTTGCTCATGCGGCGTAAATTGTTCTGATAAATGTTGCGCAAGAATCTCCGCTTTATCAGCATTGGTCAGTGCAATGCTGTCATTATGATATATTGGTTTGTTAACAGTCCTTTTAAGTTTCAATCTTCGGGCAAATGCCCAAAATTCACTGTTTGGTTCGTTAAGTTGCATAATTTTATCTTCCCACATATTTCTTTTATGCAGGCTAATATCCTTTTTAATCTCTCTGTTTAATTTATTTAGTTGTCTTTTTAATTGCGGGTCCCGAGTTGTGTTGAAACGTTTTCTCATTCTATTTCTATTCTTGATTTTTTCTCTTAGCTCCTTAGGCAATATCCCAGAGTGCTGTTGCGATGGTAGTTTCACCGTGGCATTCGCGTACGCAGTTTTAATCTCTTCTGTCATCATGTGTATAGCAGTCTCTATGTCTTGCGTAGTATTGAGATTATCTGTGATATGAGTGCTCTCAGCGAGCTGATAATTAAATAAATGCCAGTCAGTTTTACTCATAAGTTTGTTTTCAATTACTTGAGTAGTACCCAGAGTTATGATAACAGGAACATGATCCGAAGTTAAATCTTGCAAAACTTCTAAACACAACGGTATAGAAGTCGTAGAAAGAACCACATCTAATATATCACCTCTTCCCGGATTGTTAGGGAGATAAGTGTATTCAACTGGTGCATAAAAGTATACAGGGTAATTTAATATGAAATCCAGAAGAACCTCTCCATTCCTATTTGTGCGCCTGCATTTCCATTCTTGATGCTTCGCATTTAAGTCACCTGCGAGCAGAGTCGGCTTATCATTTGGTAGTAATTTTTCTAATACATCTTTTTTCAAAATTTTATTTGGCGGTTGATACATAGAGGTGAAATACATAAGTCCATAGTCCGGTAAAAGTACAGATACAGTGACTGAATCATGTCCATTGCTACGGTCGGTATTGATCAAACACGACTGTAGATTACTTTTTACAAATATTGCCGCACCTCCCCCACGATGCGTGAGTCGATCGCAGCGATAGCTTTTAAAGTTAGATATGTTTATCGTGCAGCTTGGCGTATCATGCGTTTCAGTGAGCAACGCTACATCTATATCCTGCGAATGCATAAAATACTCAAGTTCGTGAATTTTATTTAGAACGCCTCGTGCGTCCCACATCACTAATCTTATTGGCGCACGATTATTAGTGTGTCGATCCATTATCTAAGTTTTGAGAGGTTTTATTATCCTGATTTTCTGTGGTGATCTGTCGAACTTGTTGCGATATTTGAAAACCAGCCATCTTGATGACGGCAACCAATTCTACTAGGTCTGCAAAGACCTTCTTCGCCTCAGTTAATGTTTCCGAGTAAATACCGGCGGATAAAGCCTGGGCATAACTTTTACCCTCCACAACTCTATTCTGATATGTTTTATTTTGTTCAATTTTCTTTTTGGGGAATTTCTCACAACCTCGATAACTCGAGGTGTGAGAAAGTCCACAGTTCGCGCAGCATAATTGTTTCTCTAAATTATGTTTATCAGGACAATCCCTTGATTCGTGTTCCTGACCGCAGCGGACGCATTTGGACTTATAATTACAGCCAGTTTGAGTATGATTGAACCCCTGGCAGCGGAAACACTGTAGGGGTCCCTGTCTTCCTATGTGTTCTTTGACTGTAATTTTCATGCTGCAAAGGGATCTCTCAGAATAAATCTGCTTGGATTTTTCAGTTTTTGGCAGTGTAATTAAAAATAAAGGTAGTTTAACTACAAGTAGTTTAACTCCTCCTCCTAGTCATCTGTTTTATTTCCTCTACCTGATATTCCAATCCTTCTAAATTTTCACGTATTTCCTCTATTTCATTATCATCTGATAGGCCTCTAATAACTACTTTCAATTTTTTGTCCTGAGGTAATTGGTACGAATGATGCTCGACGTCGAGCTCCTTTAAAAGTCGAATAATTCCCCTGTAACTCTCTGCATTATCTGGGAATATTTTGATAAACCCTGGGATAGTTTGACCGTAAAATCCTAACTGCCTTTGTTTCATAAATTTTTTCAAATCACTGAACTTGTATTTATTAGCCTTAAGTGTTATAGGCGGAATTCTAGATTTTTTGTTTCCTGTATCATTAACAGTGCTATCATTGTTTGTTTCATCAGTGTTTACCGAGTTATTTGTATCCATATTTTCCTGTGCGGCAGCATCCGCTTGCACACTGGTCGTTTGTTCTTTTGCGCTTACATCCTGAGTTGCTACTGACGAAGCAGGGGCAAATTGAGTTTGCGTGGCGAGTTTTATTTTCTTAGCTACATTTTTGTGTAGCCTAGTCCTGACCGTTTGATTTCCCCTCTTTTTAATCTGTGTATCATCCTCTGAACGTATATCCTTATCAAGCGTAAGCTCTTCGTCCGAATTACTTCTAGAGTCCGTGTGTATGTGTACTGGACTACGATCCCGTTTATCCTCTCTTGTGCAACTTGTCCCAGGTATAGCTGAAAAATCCTGACTAGTATTTTCATTCTGTGTCTTTCCTAGTTTAAATTCATTATTAACAGCTGTTATCATCTCAATCATGCTAAGCAAGAAGGTGTACATCTTATCCTCAGTTTTTGTGAAAACTCCATTTTCTGACTTAATCCTATCTAAATCATTAATTTGTAAGCACATGTCCCAGGAGGATTGGTGTGCAAAATGACGACCAAAATACACGCACAAAAATCAAAATTATTGGTGATACGCAAAAAGAAAATTTAAAAAAAAATCCCATTAAGCATCAACTAACCCTTAACTGTTTCGAAGGTCAAAAGAGCTAATTACTTTCGAATCATCATTAACGAAAAATTCAGATAGACTGATCATATCAATAATGTACGCAGCAAAGCTTTCCGTGTTACAAACTGTCATCTTCCTATTGCTGGAAAATATTCCAAGATGAATCTTCAAAAAAGTACTATCTAAATACTAATAAAAATACATCTAATCTAAATACTAATACATCTATACTCAAGCATTCGCCCCATCCTTACGTATGGCTCTTCTGCATAAACTACGGCGACAGATAAAGATACACTTAAGCTACAGGGGAACTAAAAAAGCATTGTCTGGGAATTAATACTAATACGCATTATTATGTACGCAATCAGAGACTGCACGTGGATTTAAAAGTCGAACTCATCCGCGACCGTATAAATGAGTTAAATGAAATATTTTTTGACAACGCCACTAATTGCGAGCAGGTTAATCATTTCCATTTGTTTCCTTATGAACTTCTACAAGACTATTCTGATTTCCATCCGTATGTGGCACACTTGATCAAAACTGAGGATTTCTCCACTTAAACTGAAAGATGTGCTCTGTAAATACTGTAACTTATTATATATATATTGTTACGTGCGTATGAGTTCGTAATAGATTGAATGCACGCGAGTCCAATGATAGGTTAATAAAATTTATTTTTATCAAATGAAACCCTTCAAAGTTCTGTAATTTTCTACAGAAATACTCCTACAGGTTTTCACAGTATCAGAGAGTGCAACAGTGGTTACGCTTCAAAATACTAAGAACATTAAAAACAATGCAATGAAAAGCGCATCTAAAGAGAAAGCTAATCCGGAGCTATCTCAGCTCACGATGAACTAACAACTCGCAACAACAGTAACTACAATAACTAAGAGCATATCTCCGACCTTATATAGTTTTTAACCGGCCACTGAGATAGTTTTAGCACTTTCTGCTCCTCGAAATTAATGGCAAGCAATATGAGGGTCGAATTACGATTGCAGCATATTAGCTGCAACTGTAGCATCATACACAGTCCAGTCACATTAATGTGACCATCTGTCAAAAGCCAGAATAACCACCTTTCGCAGAGCGGACTGCTGCGAGACGTGCAGGAAGAGAGTCACATAGGTCCCTGAAGGTGTTCTCTGGGATGTTGAGCCATGCCGACTCTAATGCCGTGGCCAGCTGCGCTAGATTACGCGGTTGAGGATCCATGGCGCGAACAACTCGATCGAGATGGTCCCACAGATGCTCGATTGGGTTTAAGTCAGGTGAGTTTGCTGGCCAGGGGAGGACGGTAAACTCATCCTGGTGCTCTTCGAACCACGCACGTACACTGGCAGCTGTATGGCACCTCGCATTGTCCTGCTGGAAGATGCCATCATCCTGAGGAAAAACAATGCGCATGTAGGGGTGAACATGGTCCGCAAGGACAGATGCGTACTTGTATTGATCCATTGTGCCTTCCACAATGATCAGTGAACCTAGAGAATGCCAGGAAAACATTCCCCAGACCATAATGCTCCCGCCTCCAGCTTGGACCGTTCCGGCAATGGTTGCAGGGTGGTTCCTTTCAGAGGTTTCACGCCTTATACGCCAACGTCCATCTGTCCGATGGAGCATAAAACGCGATTCATCCGAAAACGCAACCTGTCGCCACTCAGTGGACGTCCAGCTGCTGTACTGGCGTGCAAATTCTAGCCTTCGCCGTCGATGAACAGCAGTCAGCATAGGTGCACGAACCAGGCGTCTGCTTCGGAGGCCCAGACGCAGCAATGTTCGCTGAATAGTACTTTGGGAGACACTTTTGGTAGCCCCTTGGTTCATTTTGGTGGTCAGTTGCTCAACGGTAGCCCGTCTATCTGCCCGAACGCATCTCCGCAACCGTCGTTCGCCTCTGTCATCTATGGCCCGTGGTGCACCACATTTGCCACGTCGCTGATTTTGGACAGTCCCATTTTGCCATGCACGGTACACTTTTACCACGGCGGCACGCGAACAGTTCACAAACTCAGCCGTTTCGGAAATGCTTCCACCCTTGGCCCGAAAGCCAATGATCATGCCCTTTTGGAAGTCGGATAAATCGCTTCGTTTCTGCATTACGCCAACGATTGAAATGTTTTCCGAAGCCCTCACACACCCTTTATATACGCTCAACTGCACTGTGCTGCCACCTGCCTTCTGTGATTGGTTATTTAACTCTGACATGGAAAGTACGTGGTGGTCACATTAATGTGACTGGACTGTGTATTAGCTTAGTGATCAATTACATTTATTCAATTACAACACCTACTACGGTGATACAGGGACTGGATCAAAATGGCCGCCAAGTTTGGCGATATCTCGCCAAATTACCGAGATACACATTTACTCAATGTTAAATGGCCTTGCCCTTTTACTCTTAATTTTCCGACATAGTTTGTCTCTTTTAGATTTTTCTTATGTTACATTACACAGAAAAATACAACAATTTCACATAATGAATTAATTAAAAAAATTAAACTAAAATTATCTGTCTATGTACAAATTTCGTAACAATATCTTTATTTTCACATGTTTGCCATTTCCTTGCATTTGCATCAACTATTTTGAGCTTGTACGTCGCTCGCAGATCAGGGACCTTATTAAAAGGTCCCAACCGGGAAATGATGTAATTCCAGTTATAGAAAAAATTGCTGAAGGAGCCGCCTAACCGGTATAGTGGTTAGCGTCACTGACTGCCGTGCCAAAGGGTTCGGGTTCGAATCCCGGAGAAGGCATGGATGCTTGCAAATATATAGTGTCTGTGCGGCATGGCGGCATTCTAAATATGCAGCGAGCCGAAAGTCCTCTCATGTGGTTTGGTGGAAGGGGAGAGGGGTGAGAGACCCTCGGATCCGTCCCCTCCAGGATGCTCTCCATCAAAATTGGGGGCGGAACTGAGCCAAATGGTATTGTCACATGTTAGGTGCTCAAGGCTGCTGCCAACGACAGGCGTAATCTAGCGCTCCTTGACAACGAGAATTCTCGTGGGCTTGGGCTGACTCCGTCAGACAAGTCAGCATAAGCAACAACAACAACATTGCCGAAGGAAGAACAGTGTAGTAGTAACGGCATGGGCTTACGTATCTGATGATCGAGAGCTTCGAAACCTCACGATTGTAATTTTTAACTTTCTGACGTGACTTCATTGTTGATAAAGTATCCGTCCACATCTATCTATGTATTTTAATTATGTATTTTAGATTTAAAGTTTTTTTTTCCTTCACTCTTTTACGTTTTCCTCTCAGAGAGAGCAAATAATGACCTAATCATGTGAATGGCCTACTTGTCATTAACTGACAGAGTCGGACACGTCGCTCAGAGATATTCAGTGTTGTACATACGGCCATATGTACAAGACTAGACTGCACAAGACTGCTCTCAGTTGTTGTAGTTATTGTTGTTAGCTGTTAGCTCAGGGTGAGATCCGAGTACTAGCTCCGGTTTTGCTTCGCTCTTTAGCTGTGCTTTGCATTACTTTGTGTTTAACTTTCTTAGTATTTTAAAACATCATTACTGATTGTGCTCTGTGATACCGTGAAGAACTGTACCTGTATTTTTGTGGAAGGTTCCATAACTTTGAAGTGTTTCTTTCGATAAAAGAAATTTTATTAATCTATCGTCGGATGTGTGTGCGTTCAATCTGTTACGAGCCCGTACGCATGCAACAATATTAAATACTTGAGCAAATGAAGATAAAAAATCATTTCGAGAATAACAGGAATGTAAACATTTTAAGCAGTATGTGATCAGATAAAATTGTTACTTTAATTTGTCTTCCAATTCATATAGTCTTCTTGACGAAATAGGTTCAGACCCTAAATATATTCCTCTTTCTTCATGCATGTCAACATGGTATACCTTCTCGGATGCCAGTGTCAATATGCATATTTTGAACATCATTAATCAACAAAGTACTGGACTTGTTTTATCTGCTGCGTTGAGTAAATTAAGATTTCATTCAGACTGAAAGCTACAGAAGCTTTTTCCTTGTTTTCTAGCATTTTTTATGCTACTTTTTGCAGCTTATTAAATTAAATATGTAGCCAAAATTTATATACACTATATATATATAAAATTTGAAATCTTTCATATTTTAAATCACCCGCAAAGGGGCGTTTTTTTAACATTCTGTGTGCTACGTTTATTTAAATATCATTTTCTTCCCACTTAAACCATAAAATTCAGTTCAATTCAATATCACAAAATATTTAAAAAGAGCATATCTTTAGTATTTCCAATGCACAGTCTCGCGTGTTAGAGATAAAAAATGTTTTTTTTTCTTTCGTATAGTGTTGCCATTGCTTGCTTTGAAATCCTTGAATTTGTAAAAAAAAAATTCGTTAAAGTTTTACAAAATCGGAAATAGATAATAAAACTAATTCCAAATTAGGGCTTCCAGATGCCCGTATTTGAGTGGAGGATTATGTTATTCAAAATTTGATGGCTCTAGGTACCTTTTTTTAACAGAAAGCGAGAAACATATTCACATTTATGCAGATTCTTCATTATTTAATTTCTTTGAATATAATACAGGGCTCTAACATTTGGTCGCAACAATTTGAAAAGTGTTACGCCGTTTATAATGTTTGGAAGAAAAATGTCAAAACGAAATCCCTTCTTGTCTATCCTCTTTGGGCTAATAAATGAAAAAAATTATTTAGGTTTAAATAGAAGTTGGCATCTGGCAATTCGGAGATTATAGAAGCTGGTACGAACAGTTTTCAGTCTCAGTAGCTGGTGTTTTCACGCGTTTAAGTGATTCCTTACTTAATCTGTAAAGCTGCAACTGTAGAAAGGATATTTTCAAGAGTCACTTCGATCAAAAATAAGCATCAAAACAGATCATATTTGGACTTCGTACATTCTGTATTTTGAATGAGGATATCATTGGAAGATACAGGAATCTGCTGTGTTTAGTTTTTACCATCACCATAACGCATACTTATAGCTCATATACTTGTATTTATAAAAAGAAAGAAATTTGGATAAAAGACAAAGAAATTGAACAGGATGATAAAGAGCTATTAAATTCAATTTCCTTTTAAATAACTGTAAAATAAAAAATGTACATTTTCACGTGATTCTTTTCCTTCTAAGCATTAGTAAACTAACCAATATATATTATAACAATATGGTCTGTAATATATTTTCTTTAAGTACCAGTCGATTTATTTTAAAATGAAGAAACATTTTATCACAATTAATTATACGGATCAAACAAAATAGAATAATTCGATGAGAAAAATTTATTTTTTAATGACACTAGAAAAAATATCTTTCACATTACAGTGGAATATGACCACATTCTTTTGAGACAGCCACTTGAAATTGGTCTGTATTTTTAACAGAAATTTACTTTAACTCTTTTACTCTATGAAATGGTTATCTACACAGGAAAAAAATTTCTGCAAGTCTTAGAAAGTATGTTTGTTCTATAATATATTTTATTTCAAATTTTAGACTCATTTAAAAAGAAATATTTTTATAAGTGTTATGTATTGCATAAAAAACAGATTTAAAGCATTAGAAGTTCAGATATGAATGTCTGTTCTTACTTATAAAATTCCAAGACATCATTCTTTACGCTTTTTACTTCCTTGTACGAAGTAAAAAGGAAGTATTGTAATCGTGAAAAATTTCGGGTACCATATTTCAACGAAAGTATCTATTTTGACCGCTATCGAATGCAATTTAGCGATGTTTTTGAGTGACATTCGTATGTAAGGACAGAATAAAAGACCCTTTTCCCCCAAAATAATTATAAAACTGATTTAAAATGGATTCTGAAAAGATTTTTTCATGGCGTCTGTGCGTACGTACGTACGTACGAACGAACATATGTAGGAATGTATCTCGCATAACTCAAAAACGAGGAGCCTCAGAACGTTGAAATTTTGCGCATAAGGCTGCCATAACATGTAGATGTGAAACTCGCATTTTGGTTGCAATCGGACGCACCAAAAGTACACTGGTGTGCAAAAATTAAGGACGAGACGGTGTGATGGGTGTCCAGCAAGAAACATCCGGTCTTTAATAGGGGATATGATCTCCCCTGACTGCTAGGCAGGTTTCACATCATTTGTGCATGCTGAATATGTGGTTTGTAATGAGCTGTTGAGACACTGCTGCTCGTTCCTCTTGTAGCAGTTTGGTTTGTTGTTGTTGTTCCTCAGTTTCGGAATCGTTACTGGCGATAAGTTACGTGCTACCACGGGTCTCCCTAGTAAGTTCCGTATATGCTTGACGGGATTTAGATCCAGAGACCTTGCCGACCAATCCATGTGTTCAATATCTTCACTCTCCAACAGCTCTTCGACAGTAACCGTGCGATGAGGTGGAGTGTTGTCGTCTATGAAGAGGAACTGAGGACCCACAGCCCTTGTGAAAAGACGCATGTAAGGAAGAAGAACCTCGTTACAATAGCAGTCCCAGGTGACGAACCTCCTTGGGAGATATGAAGGTCGGTCCGGCTACCAAGCATTATGTCTGCTCGAACGAGAGCTCCGCGACCTCCAAAACAGTCCCTTTTGATGATGTTGAAGGGGTTATTGCGTGTTCCCCGCTCTGTCCAGATGTGTATGTGTCTAGAATCGCAACTCAGACTAAATCTGCTCTCATCTGTAAAGAGTACTCGTCCCCATTCATTGTCTCTCCAATTCCGGTGTTCCCGGCACCACAGAGAACGCCTTCTCCGATGGGCAGGCGTTAGAGGTACACACCGTACAGGGCGTCGTGCAAACAGACCACCACCGTGCAGTCTTCTGGCCACGGTAAAACGCGATATCGGTCGTCCAGTCGCCTGTGTCGTGTGTCTAGCGATTTCTCCCGCTGTCTGCCGCCTGTTTCTTCTGGCCTGTAAGGCAATATACCGGTCATCTGCGGGTGTGGTTCCTCGTGGACGACCACTACTAAACCCCCGGATAGCTGTTCCTGTAGTTTGAAATTGTCTCCAAAGTCGTGAAACGATGCTGTGAGCAATTCCGAACTCTGCAGCCACACTTGTCACACTGCGGCCTTCCTCCAACTTCCCAATGATTCGACCTCGGGTAAAAGCATCCAGATGTCGTTTAACAGATTGATTATTCGCCATTTCTCGCTGAGGCAGCAACTCGGTGTGATTTTAACTGCTATAGGGCGTGCAATCTCTTTGCCAGAAATACTAATCTTACACCGACAACATGCTTTATACTACTCAGACACTCCCCCATTACGTCTACCTGCATATCTGCGCATGTGCTACCGTACATCACCTTACTTAATCTTCTGATTGGTCTTTCTGTCCGCTCTGCCTCTTCGTTCAGCTGATATGCTAATTTTTCGACTTCGTCCTTAATTTTTGCACACCAGTGTATATAAATATATGTATATATATAACCACTCTGTAATTTGGCTCAGTCAGCTCCGTTTCTTTATTTTTATAAGTTTGTAAATTGTTCATTTTTTGCTTTAAAAATCATTGGATTATGTTGTTCTTATCTTTCGGTTAAGATTTTTATGCCTTCAGTTTACCTGCATGCAATAATTGTGGAATTATCAACAATTTAAAAGTTTTTTAAGTGTAGCTAAGCCTAATTTTTGGATATAATAGCGGCCATATTTGTTTACATTTGAAGCTTAGTAGAATAGTGGATTTGTTGGCAATCTAGAGAAACTAAGCTTCGCAACAACAAAGTAAAGTTTTCTTTTATTATTGGAATTAAATTATGCTTGATTCATTCTGGAATTATCATTTAAGTTATTAGCTGGTTTTTGCATACAAATTGTAATTTTAATCGTAAATATTATTTTTTTTAATTCTGTCAACTGTGCTTGGTGTTTTATGTTTTTCGATATCTTTCAGTTTTTAATGAAAGTATTTTGAGTTTTTGGTATTTTTACCTTACCACGAAGTGAGAACTGAATTAATTAGTAACTCATGCGCATTAGGTAAGCGGCGCTGAATCGTCTGTGAAAAACTGTTTCTTTTTTATTTGTTTAATTTCGTTTCTACATCGTTTTAGATTTATCGTTTTAGTATTTGAATAGAACTTGTGGTAATTCTTCAGATGCTATGATTTTTGCTGACTCTGAGTTATAAAACCAATGAGATGTAACTCTGTTAAGTGAACATAGCGCCGAAGTATGGCTATGGCAAATAAATGTAGTGAACTTTAAAGAGTGTATTTATTCTATTGTGGTTTATGCGCTATCGACGAAGTAGATTTAATTCAAATTCGTTAACTGTTAATTCAATATGTTTAAATGAAAGGCAGGAAAATTGCGTATAATTCAATATTGCGTATAAGGAAGTCATGTGATGTACACATCAGATTTTTCCTTATTAAAATTCTGTTAAAAAAGTCAATATTAAATGCAAAAGACAACTTTTATTTATTCATTAACATATACTTTAGACATTTTTCTCTTTTCCATGCTAAAAAGCTCTGCTTAGGTAAGAGAAATTATATATATACACAGATACACTGGTGTGCAAAAATTAAGAACGAGAAGGTTTTTTCAATATAACTTTGTACAAAAGCTTTCCAAATCAACACATTTAATACCGTAAGATCCCCAACACTTAAGGACATGGGTAATGTAAGCAACATTTATTAAAAGAGAAATTAGAGGGATAAAAAGAAGCTTTATTGAAAAAGTAGCATGGAGCGCAATGCGACTGAAGGCATCACATCCCTGTGATGGGTGTACAGCAAGAAACATCCGGTCTTTAATAGGGGATATGATCTCCCCTGACTGCTAGGCAGGTTTCACATCATCTGTGCATTCTGGATATGTGGTTGTTAATGAGCTGTTGACACACTGCTGCTCGTTCCTCTTGTAGCACCAATCGCAGTTTCGGAATCGTTACTGGCGATAAGTTACGTGCTGCCACGGGTCTCCTTAGTAAGTTCCGTACATGCTTGACGGGATTTAGATCCAGACACCTTGCCGACCAATCCATGTGTTCAATATCTTCACTCTCCAACAGCTCTTCGACAGTAAATGTGCGATGAGGTGGAGCGTTGTCGTCCATGAAGAGGAACTGAGGACCCATAGCCCTTGAGAAAAGACGCATGTAAGGAAGAAGAACCTCGTTACAATAGCAGTGCCAGGTGACGAACCTCCTTGGAAGATATGAAGGTCGGTCCGGCAACCAAGCATTATGTCTGCTCGACCGAGAACTCCGCGACCTCCAAAACAGTCCCTTTTGATGATGTTGAAGGGGTTATTGCGTGTTCCCCGCTCTGTCCAGATGTGTATGTGTCTAGAATC
>KK120444.1:169369-208099 GCA_000611955.2 Stegodyphus mimosarum
ATAATAAAAAATCTGAAAGGTTTCAGATTTTAAATTACGTCCAAAGGGGCGTTTTTTAACGTTTTGTGTGTTACCCTTATTTATTAAATATCATGTTCTTTGCACTTAAACCATAAAATTCAGTTCAACAGCAATATCGCAAAATAATTTTAAAATGAGTATATCTTTAGAATTTATGATACACAGTTCCGTGCGCTTTAGATCAAAAGGGTTTTTTCCCCCTTAGAGTATTGCCATTGCTCGCTTTTAAATCGTTTGATTTTGTTCATCAAAAGTTCGTTAAAGTTTTACAAAATATAAAATAGATAATAAAACAAATTCCAAATTCGGGCTTCCAGATGCGCATATTCGGGTGGAAACATATGTTATTCAAAATTGGATGGCTCTCGGTACCGTTGTTTTATCACATTTGGAGAAATATACATACATTTGTGCAGATTCTTCATTATTTAATTTTTTTTAATATAATACAGAGCTTCAATATTTTGTGGCAACAGTTTGAAAAGCGATTCAGACTTTTAATGTTTCCAAAACAAAATCACAAAGCGAAAATAATAGTCCTTCACGGACAAAGCCCCTTTGGACTAATAATGCCACCTTTAGATTTTCTAAATTTTTGATACAAGAAAATTTTGGGGTTGCATATAGCCCTTTGCAGTCCTCTGGGTACACTTTCCTTTCTTCTGATCTGAACTACGCTAATGCTTAACGCCTTTCTGGTACGTATTTACGTTAGTTTTCCGTTAGTTGGACTGACAAATTATGTGTAATTTTGTTTTCTTAATTTAAAATGCTGTTTGTTTGTTATATCAAAATATGAACTTTAACATAAATGTTGCCTAACTTTTTTTTAATTATATCCTTCGATATTTATCAATTAATATCAATAAATAGATTATATAATAATTTATCAATTAATTATTAATATCATTAGTATTGTAGAATCATTAGGATTATTTTATAAGCAAGAGACGTGAAAAGTGTGTTATACCCTCGCCGGGACTCCAACGCTGGACCTCTCGAATACGCGTCGCGTATACTTCCAATTACACCACGAAGGCATGCGAAGAGGAGAGAGAAAATACCTTATAATATAATAACCATATTATCAATTGATATCAGTCAAATGTTTGTTAAAGTATTTATCAACTAATTTTAACTACATTATTCGTTATTTTGAATTTAAATATTAATTCTCCTGCTTAGTACAATTATGCAAGCAATTAATTTAAAATGACGACATAAATAAACATGGTGAAAATTTCTGTTTATTATTTTATTTAATACAACAATTGCTTTGGAAAAAAAAAGAACATATCTAAACATATCGGAAAATTAATTTTTTACGGACTCTTTCCGGCGGCCATAGATTAGCAATTGCTGCTGATAATGCTTCAGATATAAACAATAGTTTATTTCTCCATTGATGTAAGGGCTCACTGTCGGCCGAGTGGTAAAATCGCTAAATACTAGTAGTTCTTTCAGGAGCTCAAATCCGGATGAACAGGCTGACTGAATGGGCGTTTTCGTAGTTTTTTACATGTGTAACTTGCATACAAGCCAGTTTCCCTTAGAAAGTCCTCTATGAAGGCCTCCCTTCTCTTAGGCAGATAGCCATCGATTACTTTGCCATAACCAAAACAAACCAAACCGAAACCATTGATGTAAGATTGAAAATACAGGGTGACTCAAGAAAACGGAAAATTTTGAACATTAGAGTTGGTAACACTGCAGTGCCGGCAGTTTGGGACTGATGCGCAGCTGTTGTAAACGCATTGTCACTTAGTAATCATGCAGCACTGGTGTGGTGCAGAATGTGCTATCACTGTGAGTGCGTTTTACAAGCAGGGTGATAGTGCGACTACTGCGCAAAGGGTATTTCGACAGCATTACCAGCTAGGACGTCATGGACATGTCCCATCTGCTCACGCGATTACAACGTCGGTGCGTAATTTTTAAAAATTTGAAAAAGAAACTTCCACGTGGCATTCGAGTGGTACGTAACCCAGAGAACGTTGCAGCTGTTCGATTTTCAATCAAGAGGAGCCCTTGCCACTGCGTTTGACGACATGCATCTGGGCTAGAGCTTGGGCAACGAAGCGTACAAAAAATAATGCACGAAGTAAAATTCCACCATTATAAATTACAGATTGTGCAGAAATTACATTCATGAAAACCTGCCTCGCGTAGGAAGTTTAGTGAATGGGTGTTGGCTAAAATCAACGAGGATGCCAGTTTCTTTACAACATATGGATGTCAGACGAGGATCACTTCAACCTTAATGGATATATTAACAAATGGAATTTCTATTATTGGGCACATAAAAATCCTTGTGAGCTTTACGAGCGTCCATTACATAGAGCCAAGTTACAGTATAGTGTGCTATATCATGTCGTGGTGATCACAAATAGGCTACAGTACTCAATAGACAAATGCGATCTAATTAATAAAAGGCAATATGGATTTAGGAAGGGTAAATCGACAGATCTCGCTCTATTTGAAATTATGGAAAATCTTAGAAATAAGCGGTCAAATTACCACGTTGCCCTAATATCGTTTGACATCCGGGGGGCATTTGATTCAATTGCTTGGCCATCATTACTGGAAGAATTAAGGAATATAAATATTTCAAAACACATATTTGATATAATTAAGAATTATTTGGAGAACAGGAAAATAATATATGAAAATGAAAATAGATCTATTAAGTTTTAATATATCTAAGGGTTGCCCACAGGGCTCTTGCAGCACCCCGCTCTTTTGGAGTCTTATAATAAATAAGCTTCTCAACAAGATGGAAAAAATTAATAACATAGACCTGTATTGTTTTGCAGATGACTTAATTACGCTCGTTTGTGAAGTCTCACTGGAGAAATTGGAAAAAGTGTTTAAATTGTTAGATGGAACTTTCAGGGAATGGAGTAACAATGAAAAAATCGAATTTAATGAAAACAAGACAAGAGCTGTTTTTTTCCCTCGAGGTGGAAAATCTACAAGGAAGCCGGCATTAAAGTTCCTGGATAAAAATGTTGAATTCGATACCAAATTAGAATATTTGAGTGTTAATTGATGAGAAATTGACTTTTATTGAGCATTTTAAAAAGACGCATAGAGAGATTGAAAAAATATTAGGATTTTATTGGAAAACTTTTAATTCCGAATCATTGAGACAAAAAAAGCTCCACCTTGAGGGATATTTATTTGAATGCAATTAGACCAAAAATTTTATATGGTATTGGAATATGGGGCTCCAGGGCGTGTCAGTTGGTAAAACTAAGAAATAAACTCGATTCCTTGCAGAGAAGCTGGCTGCTTATCATTACTAAAGCCTTTAGGACTATTTCTAATGAAGTTTTGAGTATACTGGCCGATATTCCCCCTCTTTTCCTCTACTAACTCTACTATCTGTTTATAATAAATTTTTATTAAGATACAATCTAATAAAAGAACTGAATATTGGAAACTCTATTGTTAAAAGTGGTGCCTTTTTTGTAAGTGCAGACAGATATTTACATCCGGCAAGTGTTCGGGGTATAAACTAGGATAAAAATTACGGTAATACTGACATGATTGATGTTTTCACAGATACTTCTGGTTATGAAGGAAGTGTTGGAGGAGCGTTTGTGGTATATTTTTATGGCACCGAAATAATGTCTAAAAGAATAAAACTATCAAAAATGAATTCTGTTTTTCAGGCAGAAACAATTGCGATTAAAGAAGCATTAGTATGGTTAATATCTATGAAATTTACAAACTACAACATAAATATTTATACAGATGCCCTGTCTGTGTTACAGAAATTAGAAAATCCTAATGAATACAACAAAATTATGCTAGATATAAAAGATTTTTATAGTGAAATTATAAGGTTTCTCCTTCAATCTCTTGATTTTCTTCGTGAGCATATACTGTGAAACCTTATGTGGAGGACAGTGAGCAGATCTAGGCTATGTCCTTTAGTGTTGAAGAACTACAAAGTCAGGAGGAGGGTTTAAAAAGTGACCCTTTAATTCGAATATTTACAACTCTTCAAATTGAGAGTAAGCCACTACTTGGGCTGAACTAAAATAATATGAAATAAAGTGTGTTAACAAATTCAATTCCCTGACTTAATTCTAAGTAGGACGGCGAGGGAAGCTTACTCTTAGTGAAATGCAATTATGCGAATTTCACTAGCAAACACTGGTAATTGCAAATTGCCTATGAAGGCGAACTTTCAGTAGACAGAGGAAATCTTTGCGCGCACAGCCTTACGGCGATAAATCCAAGGCTCTGTCTTTCCCCTCGTTAACTCCTGCCTTTTAACTGCTAACAGATATATGCGATTTGCATAAATATCTCACTCGCGCTAAATTCGGGCAGCAACTGAAACTTTGAGAATTCGATAGGAAAGTTCAAACTAAAAATAATTTGGTTAATTAAAATAATGAATGCTACATAGTTGCTCCCAGAATTTAGTAGTCTGAAACTAAGTAGCCTAAAATCGGCTTTTAGTGAAGATGCTAAATTCTAAATCTAAATTTTCCTTCCTATTCGCCATCCTTTACAATTGTAAGTTTTAAATTTAGTTTAACTCTCTGTTTGTGTCTTAGATATTTTAACATAGAATATCTTTTTCCGTCTTCACATCAAAAAGATCCATCAGGAATTTGGCTGGATACTATCTGGTTCCTTCCAATCTGGAAGGAAATAAATTTTAATTTCATGTTATAAGTACATTTCACCTGAAAAGTACAACATTCCCTTCCTCTGATGCTTTCCGTAATGACTTTTATTCGCGCTTTAGGTATTCGCGTTTTTTAATTTCTATTAGCGCTTTTCGCCAAACGCATTCATTTTACACTCATTCATTTTTAAAACTTCCCCCTTGTTCTCTGGCCAAATGTGGTGTTTGTGAAAAACACGCAGTTTTACTTTGTCAAGTGTTCACAACTACCACCTGACTTCAATTCTATTGGGGTTAATTCTTCGACTTTCAAGACCTCAGACTTCCCCTAAAACAAATCTGAAATGCCCTGAGGTTCTAACATGAAATGAACTTTAAACTTTTGTGTGAAACCAGAGAACACTACGTACAACATTCAAACATTTCAATTGCATTTCATACATATAATTCATTCTTTCAATCTTCAATTCAAATTTTCTTTAAATGCTCATTGCGTTAAATAACACTTATATATTCACTTTCTAATTTAGCGCGCTTTACGCTTTTACATTACATTTTAATTTTAACTTGCGTATCCTTTACGCTTTTCCAAAATATTCGATATAAACAAAACCAGTGCTTAAGGCTTACAACAAATCATGCATTACATAGAAAACAGTTTTACATTAAATGCATTCATTATTTATACATAGAAAAATATAATACAACAGTTTTGCTATACAACTTACGTACTAGTTGCTTTTAATTAACACAATTCAATTTCCTATTTACAGAGAGTCTTTTGACTAAAATCGATGAATCCCATGTTCTGGATTACAAAGAACATTTCACGAAGTCTCACAGTTTTTCAACTGAACTCTCGAATTTCTTCCGCTGCATAATTAAGTTGTTCCTTCAAGCGTGTCCTTTACGCTTTCGGCAACCGGCTTTTGACTCGGGTAACTTCCCTTTTAAATCTGCAACTTGCACTTAAATCAGAAACATAACTGTGTGAATTTTAAAAGAAAATAAAGAATCTACTTATCTTTCTGCCAGTCTTTTAGGCGTTTTTTTGTCCATTCCTGAAAGGTTGGATATACTGTAGTATGTGCCACTCTTTGGCGGTTACTCCTAGATTGAAACTCTGGGGCTGCCTTTCGTTTTGTCGATCTTCTTTCCTCCAGAAACACCTTGTTGGGACGAATGGTGGGTGGCGCTTTCCGTTTGTGCTGAAGTCTTTGCTCCCTCTCCAGACTGGCTCGTTCCTTCTCCTGCACTCGTAGGCTCCTTCGTTGTGGGTTGGCACCTTCGGCGGCTCGCTTCTCGCCGTTCTGTTCCCTCCGTAGTGGTGGAGCTTTCATAGTGTTTTCATTTGGACGTTCCTTCCTTAGACGCTTTGGTTGCTGAGACTGTTGCTTAGCGTTTGTCCTTTTTTCTTTTTGGGGTGGTCTTTTCTTCGGCTGCGGCTTCCTCTCTTCTGGTAACCTCCTTTTCAAACTGGGTTCTCTTGTTTTTGAGGGACCTGGTTGGGGCTCTTGAATCTTAGAAAAATTCTGTGAGGCTGGACCCTGCAACATGTCTTTCAAAATATTATTATTAGCTCTTCGATAATAATGTTTAATTTGATCGAAATTTGCCACAGTCTCTTCGCCCTTCTCATTCTTTAAATATGCACGGCATTCAACTATTCTTGTAATTTCAAAAGGACCATGCCATCTTGGGCAAAATTTTGCGACCTTATCTTTTGCTGCGCATGAAAGTGCGTGGGCTTGTTTCAACACCTCCTCCCCCACTTTATATTCTACGGTTCTTCTTTTTGAATCGTAGTAAATCTTTTGTTTCTTTTGCGCTTCCCGGGAGCACTTTTCTGCCTCCTTCAACATTTTTTCTATTTCACCCATTTGAAATTCCGGCGCTCTATCTTTCACATAAAATAATTTATCTAAGGGGGTCATTATCTTCCTGCCCAAAAACAATTCGGCGGGGGATTTCTTCGTTGTCTCGTGCTTAGCCGTTCTGAGGGCGAATGCAAATTCTTCGACGCAGTCATCCCAGTTAGAATGGTGCTTTTGCACATAATTTCTAATCAATTTTACAATATTCTTATTTACCCGTTCCGCTATATTTGATTGTGGGCGGTAGGGTACCATTTTCATATGCTTAATGCCCAACTTGTCACACATCATTTTAAATGTACTGCTTACAAACTGGGGACCATTATCGCTAATCACCCTCGCTGGACATCCATATCTTAAAATATATTTGTTCAAAAACGAATCTGCAACGACTTTTGCTGAAGCCCGCTTAAGTGGTATCAACTCAACCCATTTACTGAAATGATCCACAATGACTAATAAAAATCGTGCCTTATTTACATGACTCCTGGGGTAGGGGCCTAAGAGGTCAATACCAATTATTTCATTGGGGAACCTAGACTCAATACTAGTTAATAACCCGGCCGGGCGGAAATTTACGTCATTATTTATCTGACACGTGTGACAAGTCTGGCAGTAATTTTTAACTATCTTTTGTAATTGCGGAAAATATACCGCCTCGCGTACGCGTTGTATTGTTTTTCTAATTCCAAAATGGCCCGAGACAGGCGAATCGTGGAGCTCTTGCAAGATACTTAAAATTAATTTGGCCGGGATGACTGGTCTGTATTCACTATTTTGATTCGTAACTTTAGTATAAAATAAGAGACCATCAATGATTTCATAGTTCTGTGCTCTGCTTCGTATTGCATTAATGTCTATATGCTGGAAGTTATCTGGGTCTTTTAAATAATTATAAATATTTCCGAATTCGGGATCCCTAGCAATTTCTTCTATTACAGTCTCTCGAGAGTCAATGACCTTTGCCTGAAGCATCGCTATTTTTACTTTCTCGCCGTTCTCGTCTAACTTTATTCTAGATAATGCGTCGGCCACTACATTGTCTTTTCCCGGTGTGTGTTTGATAATGAGATTAAATTCTTGCAACTTTAGGGTCCACCGAATTAAGCGTGGCGAAAGATTCTTTCCTGAAAATAATCTGGTAACTGCCGCATGATCTGAATATACTGTTACGGGAGAACTCCCAAAATATACACAAAATTTTTGAACAGCTGCGAGCACTGCTAAAGTTTCACGCTCCGTTGCCGAATAATTTCTTTGCGTATCATTCAATGTACGACTAAAAAAGGCAATCGCTTTTCTATTTTGTGTTAACACGGCTCCGATTGCGTAATCTGATGCGTCTGCATAAATTTCTAGACCCTTGTCTTTCTCTGGGAACTTTAGAACCGGTGCATTAATTAAAGATTCTTTTAACTTCTCAAACGCGGCGTTTGCTTCTGAAGACCACGCAAAACGAACTCTTTTCCTTCTCAACTTTAACAATGGTTCAGCAATTTCTGCGAAATTTTTAATAAAAATTCTATAATATGAGCACATACCCAAGAAAGTCGCTAACTTTTTGGCTGTATTCGGAATTGGGTAATTTTTCACTGCTATAACTTTAGATTTATCTGTTTCGATCCCCCTTTGAGAAATTTTGTACCCTAAATATTTGAGTTCTTTTGCCGCGAATTTACATTTCTTAATGTTCACTTTAAGTCCTGCATCTTTCAAAAGAGTAAAGACTTCTCGAAGGTCTTTAATATGTTCTTCCAGCGATTCTGAAGTAACAATTATATCGTCAAGATAAATAAATGTACTTTTTCCTATTACCGGCCTTAAAATTTTGTCCATGCACCTCTGAAACGTGGCCGGGGCTCCCGACAATCCAAAAGGCATACGCAAAAAGCCATATGTACCGTATTTTGTTATGAATGCTGTTTTGTGAACATCTTCCGGCTTTATGCTTATCTGAAAATATCCGGATGTCAAATCTAGGGTGGTTATGTATTTTGTTGATTTAATACTTCTTAGAATTTCATCAATTACCGGAAGTGGGTAAGTTGGAAATTTTGTTATACTATTAAGCTTTCTGTAGTCAATAGCGAACCTGTACCTTAATGGATCAGTTAACGGCAAATCATTATTTTTCTTACATAAAACAACCGGACTCGCATATGCACTAGAAATAGGAGTTATTATTTTGTTTCTTAACATTTCATCAATATGGTATTTTATTATTTCCTCCTTAACTTTGTCGTACTTGTAAGGACGCTGACGTATAGGTTCATCCGTAGTTAATTTAATTTCGTGTGCTACGATCTGGGTGAATCCTGGAATATCATCAAATAAATCAGCGAAATTACTTACCAACTCCCGAAACTTGTCCTGTTCTTCGGGCGTTAGATGGCTTAAATCCACTTCAGGGGGAGGTGTTGATTTCTTTTTAACTGGGTCCATGGTTACTTGCAAGGTGGAGTTTTCAAAATCGATTTTCGCATCCACAGCTGCAAAGAAATCTGTTCCTAAAATAACCGATGCTTGGAGGTTCTTCACTACAAGAAACATAATTTTTTTTTGTTCTTCGCCGATTTTGATGTACAGCTCGATTTTTCCCATGCATTGACACGTTTTTCCTTGGGCTGCTACCACCTTCATTCCTTCCACGCTATGCAGACGATATCTACGAAAGTGCTTCTTAAAAAATTCTTCTGCCAAACAGCTTCCTTGAGCGCCGGTATCCAACAGAGCTGTAGCGGGTACGTTGTTAATTAGTAACTGCAGTCTCGGTAATTCAATGTTTCTCACCATGACCGTATTTAGCTGTACTTCAGAGGGATTTTTCTTCTCCTCGGAACATTGCACCCCCTTCCCCGCAATATTCCTTAGTAGTTTAAATGCTTTGCGGGTGTTTTCTTCTGTTGCTGGCTTCTGCCTGGGGAGAATGATTTTCTTCCGTAGTTGGAATTATTTTGTTGGCGCTGTACTTGGCGCGGTTGACCGCTCGCATTTTGACTGGTACCAGTAGTTCTCGGCCATCGTCTGTTTCTTCCTTCGGCATTCTGGTTCCCCTGCAGCCGCTGTTCATACGATTGTCTCCGTTGATTTTCGGCCGCTCGCCGGCTCTCGAATTGTACGGCGAGTTCAAACAGCTTGTCCAGCGTTACGGGATTTCTTAGCTCCATGAAATCTTGTATCGATGGTAACAATCTGGGCAGGATTATCTGGATAATCTCCGGGTCCGGCCTCGTGCCATACAATAATTTAAAGACTTGTATTTTTCTCAAAATAAATTCCGATAGTTCATCCACCCGCTGTTGGTACTTGCTAAACAACTCAGCTTCGAGTTTCGCACGGTCTTTAACCACAGGAAACGCTCTCAAAATTGCTAGTTTAAAATTCTCGTACGTGTAAGTCGGCGTTCCTGGTTCTCCCAGCAGACATTTTCCGATGCACTTATACCAGGTCGCTGCTTGGCCCCTCAATGCTCCTGTCGCTAATATGACCTTCTGATGTTCCGGAACTGGATACAGCAAAAAATGCGCTTCTAACTTTTCCAGGAATGTGTTCACAGGTCCTCTGGCATCAAAAACTACTGCCGGCTTCATGGCTGCTCTGATGGTTTCCACTATGAATCCAAATCCATCAGGCATTGCAGCTGTATTCTGGGATGTAGTAGGCATATTCCAACTTCCTTCCATCCTTTTAGTTGTTCGGGCGCCAGTATAAGGTTCCTCCTTCAACCTCTTGACTCTTTTCGTGAGCATAAACTGTGAAACCTTATGTGGAGGACAGTGAGCAGATCTAGGCTATGTCCTTTAGTGTTGCAGAAACTACAAAGTCAGAAGGAGGGTTTAAAAGTGACCCTTTAATTCAAATATTTACAACTCTTCAAATTGAGAGTAAGCCACTACTTGGGCTGAACTAAAATAATATGAAAATAAAGTGTGTTAACAAATTCAATTCCCTGACTTAATTCTAAGTAGGACGGCGAGGGAAGCTTACTCTTAGTGAAATGCAATTATGCGAATTTCACTAGCAAACACTGGTAATTGCAAATTGCCTATGAAGGCGAACTTTCAGCAGACAGAGGAAATCTTTTCGCGCACAGCCTTACGGCGATAAATCCAAGGCTCTGTTTTTCCCCTCGTTAACTCCTGCCTTTTAAACTGCTAACAGATATATGCGATTTGCATAAATATCTCACTCGCGCTAAATTCGGGCAGCAACTGAACTTTGAGAATTCGATAGGAAAGTTCAAACTAAAAATAATTTGGTTAATTAAAATAATGAATGCTACAAAATTCAAATCAAAAACAGAATAAATATACACTGGATAAAGCCCCACATTGGTGTAGAGGGGAATGAGCGTGCGGATATGTTGGTAAAGAAGGCTGCTTCAGGTAAAGGGATTCCGTATAACAAAATTCCGGATTCAAGAAAAATCTCAATTGGTGTTTTGAAGAGAAACATTATGGAAATATGGCAAAATCAGTGGAGGGAATCCGATAGGAACAAAAATTATTTAAAAGTATTGAAAATTAACGATAAAAAATTTATTAATGACTTTGAATATATTCAAGTTGTTACTGGTCATGGGAGGTTTCCCTTTTACCTGAGAAGATTTGGTTTACAAGAAAATGAGAAATGCAGAAAGTGTAATGTTGTTGGAGATGCAGCACATTATTTGGAGAATTGCTTATTAACACAGAGTGTGAGGGCAAACATTTGAAATTTATACAGGTTTTGAGGAAAAGTTACGAGGAGATATGTTTTATTTTGTGTTCGTTCTTCTTGTGTTTGTATTTTGTCTTGATTTTGGGTTTGTTGAGTGAATGGTTGTTTTTTTTTACTATTCTTGTTTGGGATGTGTTTCATTGTTAGCTGTTTGTTCGTTGTTGGCTTGGGCCTGCCCCTTTTTCTTTGTCTAATGGCTGGATTTTCTAGCTGGGTGGACAGGGGGCTGCGCCCCAGAATCAATCAATCAATCAATCAGGTCGTGGTGTCAAAGGCCCTTACTTTTTTTAATGTGATGATGACGGCAACAACAGTAACATCCGCTCCGTAAGTTGATATGCTTACACTGAGATTGCACGATCTTAATCTTAACATCGAAAACATGGGGTTTGAGCAGGACAGAGCCACGTCGCATACTGCTCGACAATCGATGAAAGTCGTTCTCTAGTTGTTTGAAAGAAGCATCATTATATGTAACGGTGACAACCCATGGCCTGCGAGATCCTCTGATTAGTACGTGCGATTTTTTCCTGTGGGAACATCTTAAAAGCAAGGTGTACCGCACACGTCTGGGAACTATCTAAATACAGAGGACTGAAAACAAAATCACTGAAACTCTCCTAGACATGCTACTCCAAACACTCCGGCAGTTTTCATACCATACTATTATAATGTGAACGACAAAAGGAAGCCCATTTTGTCAAATACCAATTAACGAGTTTCCTTCTCCCATTTCAAAAATCCCAGTTTTTTTGGCTAGGCCGAGTGAAAGTAATTTGGAGGGGGATTTTGGACTGCAAAAAAAGTATTTGTTTCTAGTTTTGCAAGAGAAAAGAAACGGTGTTTTGTCTGAAAAATGCCTCTGGATTAGGATGCATCTTTTGCCTGAGATACCTTAGTGTTTCTCTTCTGTAAAAATATTGCTGTAACGGTGTTTTTGTGTACTAATTCAAACTTTGTAATAATCTAGAATTCACTTGTTAAGTTTTAAAATAAATCTAAAAAGACAAACTGTTTTGTTTTCCATTCCGGAAGACCAGCGACCATACAGCTTTAACAATCAGTAGCAGCTCTGGGATCATAATTCACGAAAGCAGCTTTCGTTTGGTCATCAAACGAGAATTCATGTGTTTTACTCTACAGAGAATAATTCGGGCATCAGTCCGGTACTGAAGTGGACAATCAGCATCTTAAAGTTTTGTAGGATAGTCAATGTTCGAAAAACATCGGCATTTTTAAGTTTTGTGGAAGAGTCTATGCCCGGAGGTCATCGGCATCTTTAAATTTTGGGACATAATTAATGTCTAAAGATCATCAGCTTTAAGTATTATGGAGCAGTTCCGTGTCCGTAAAAATTCCAGGACAGGGAAGAGTAAAAATTTCGTCTGTTTAGGAAGTGGACCGTCAGGCTCCAAAACTCACCATCATCTTTAAGTTTGTGGGACCATCAGTGTCCAAAAATCGTTGTATTGTTAGGTGTAAAGCGCTTGCTACGAGTATAAAGTATGTAGATCAAACATGTCCATAAAAATTTTAAGTTGTGATTAGAAGTATTTTCATATTCTCGGCAACAACCAGTGCGCCAGGTCTACAAATACAGGCGGGGGAAATACCTTGAATTTTTATATTGTTGTTGTTGTTGTCGTGTCCATTACCACATGGAAGAATGATTGCCAGAGCCTACTCCGAAGAGAGGTTGGACTTCTATTTTCCACCCCCAATTTTGAGGAAGAGCACCCCGGGGGGAATCCAGGGGTCTTCCACCCCTCTCCTCTCCCACCAATCCACACGAGAGGACTTTCGGCTCGCCGCATATTTAAAGTGCCGCCATGCCGCACTGACACTATACATTTACAAACATCCATGTTTTCTCCGAGATTCGAACCCGGGCCCTTCGGTACCATAGTAGGCTCCCCTAACCACTATAACCATCTGGGCGATGATTTTTATATTGAGGCAGTGAATTAAACCATTGTAAGTTATTTTTGTAACTTAATTTATACGAATTCAATAACTGTTTTTAGTCAACTTTGCCTTGCTCTAAAATTTAAAGAAAGCTATTGCATTGGTTTTGCGTTTTCTATAAGAAATCGCATATTTTAGGAATTGAAATTTGTGTTAATAGATCTCTTCATATCTAAAGTGTTTATGTTAGTTAAAGCAATTAGATTCACATAGTTGAATGGTCAGAAATACTATAATTCTGTATATTCCTAAAATTTAGTTTTTATTTTAATATATCATTTCTAAGTTGTCTTAAATGTTTTAACCATTTGAATTCTTTTACGCAGTTTAAACACTTATTTTGAGTAAACTAATATAGGAATTGGTCATATTTCAATTAAATGTGTTAAAAAAATATCAGAAATTCTTAGTATCTTTTGTTCAAACTGTTATTATATTGACATTTGTCTGAAGCAATTTTTTAAAATTCCTTTTGAAGGCATATTTTAATATAGGTAAAATATTTTGATGATCTAAATGTAAAATGTATTGTATTGCCATAAATTCTCAAATTGACCAACTATAATTGAATCCATAATAGACATATTTTAATGTAAATTGTCTTGAATTTGTGATTAGATCAATTGAATTTGTTGAGAAAAATTAAGGGTTACATTTTTCTCCTCATAGTTGAAAACTGCTATTGTTTAAGAAAATGAAAGTCGTTAGATTTTTGTTACACTGTGTGAGTACATCATGTCTAAGAAGAGTATCTTAAAAGTTAGGGGAAAAGATCGAACTTGAGCTTAGAACAATGGATCTAAGACAGAAGATTATAAGTAACAAAGCCTACGAGGAAAAACTTGTGAAAAGTCTTTTGGAAAACATCACTTCAGTGAGGCTTGACAGGGAAAAAAAGGAACAGGATAGAATTAAAATAGAAGAGGAAGAGAGGCAAGGTAGAATTAGAAAAGAAAAAAAGTAATTCAAGATAAAATTAGGAGAGAAAAAAGAGAATTCGAAATAACCAAACTGAAATTACAGGTAGCTACCGAAATGGTCTATTAACTGAGGGGAGTGGAAGAAGGTGTGCCTAGAGAAAGTCGTTTTGATTTCCAAAAAATGATCCAAGAATTTGATCTGGTTATTAGCCTGTATCGAATCATGTTTGAGCTCCAAGCTAAGCATCCGTGTATAAACAAATTGGAATAGGTTTCTGTTTCATTGCTCGCGTAATCAGCTGAAATATGTCAACCAGAACAGGCTTATGACTACACTTAGATAAAAGTGTTATTACTTAAAAAGTTTAAATTTAAACCAGAAAAATTTCGCATTAAATTTTTGCAATTCGAAAAGCCCTCTCAAACCATTTGGAGGGATTTTGCCTTTGAAATAAAGGATGGATCACAGGCTTCGAAATTAAAAATTTTGAATTTCTAAATGATCTTATCATAACTGACCAAAGGAAGCTTCGAGAAAATTTCGAAGTGCGTCAGCATTTTATTGATGAATGCTCGATGATAATGTCTGCGAATTAATAAGTAGAATTATTGCAAGACTAAGAAAACGTACGTGAAACCAGAAAAAGATTACTCCAACTCATAGTTCAGAGTCACAAAAGGCAATAAAAAGCCCAGTTTCAGAGGTTTGCAAAAATGTAATCAATCAGAAGAAAAAGCTAGGTATACCTCCGACAAAGATATACAGATTACAAACAAATACAAATACACAAATACAAATTAGAATGAACGTCATTTTGACTTAGCGGCATTAGACTCTCAAGATAGGTCTCCGAAAAATGTTTACAGAATAGAAAACGGGCTGCTATATAAATGCGAAGACCATTTAGGGAATAAGTGGAAATTATTGGTCATTCCCGAAAACTGTCGGAGAAAACTATTATGTCATGAAGAGATGTCTGAACATGTGAGGGTAACTAAATCAAAAGATAATCTCGTGAGATATTTTTTCGACCAAAATCTTATCAAGAAATGGAAACTTATATTCGTACATGCGATCCTTGCCAATAAGTGGAAAAACCTAGCGACAGGAACAAAACCACTGTTCAAATTACTTCCCGTGATGTCAGAAGTATTTTCGAAAATAAACATGTATACTTGCAGACATATACCGACCACGCCTAGCGGGAAGAAATATACATTAAACAGCACTTTGTGTACCCCCCAAAACTCCAGATGTTGTTCCGACAGTCTTCCGGTAGAATTGTCTTCCGGTAGAAGACATGACTTATTTTACGATAGTGAAAGCATTATTAAATCCTTTCAGTAGATGTGATTTCCTAAAGAAATTCAATATGATTAATAATCATTTTATGAGCACTTTGACAGTTGAATGTTTTTAAGGTTTCAGTACTACCGTTAGCCATAGTTCGGTACACCACCCTCAGTCCAGTTCTGTGAAGAGATTTAACTGTACCATAAAAAGAATATTACGAGTTTCATGGAGACTGGCCCCGTTTGGGAACTATATTGCCATAGAATCTTTTGGCCTTAAGGACCATAACAGGAGAAATCACGAGTTTCACTACGTTTTCAGACTCATTAATCGCCTAAAGAAATATCAAGAGCTGGCTGTTGAGAAAATACAAGATCAGTAACTCAAACGAAAAAAAATGATACAAACATTCTATAAAACGGGAGTTTAGAAAGGGTGATCTGGTGTTAATTGTGGCCGCTTTCAAAGCAAACAAACTTTCGATTCAATTGGAAGCGGCCTGAGAAAATGGAAAATAAGTTGTCCGAAACAAATTTTATTGTGACCTTACTGGGATACAAATCCAAATGTTTACGATTATGCTGAGGTTATTAAAACTAGTAATCTGGAAGAAAAATTAAAACCTTCCAAAAGAGATCATTATAGAAGTTATTAAATGAATACTCGCTTTAAAATAGTTTCTCTAGTGAGCCAGGAATGGCAGTCCTTGTAGAACATGATATTGAAGTTATCAGCAATAAGCCGGACACTTCGCACATTAGAAGCTCTAAAAATGTAAATCTCTCGTATGGAAGCCCCGATTGAAATGACAATTAAGGTTATTAAAGAACTTAACATGCTTCGTCCTGCAGCTTCCAACGACTACTATTCCAAAGTAATGCTACCACAGCTAGAAGAAAAGACTGCTAGACCTGAGAGGTAAGTATGATTTCTATTTTTCACGTGCAAGCGGTACACAAACACTCACAAAATACACTATTAGCGATACACACTTCTAAAAGGAAACAACCCACTAACCAGACAATAACAGATGAAAATAGCTTAGATGGATTCAAGAAACCTACAAAACCTGCCAAAAAACCAAACCTATCTAAAATTCCTAGCAATATAATTACCACCAAAAATAGTTTCAGTACTTTATCTTCTCAACCTACTCCATCACTACTAACTGATCCTAACACTGCCACGGCTACTAATACTGCTCAAACCATTCCATAAATCCAGCAAAACCCTACACCTATCATGGTAAAACCTCCAGAAGGCACTACTTACAATCAATACCTGAAAAAATTATCCTTACTCACCCCTGTCTCTTTCTATGGTAAGGTAAACGGAGAGTACCTCAAAATTCTGCCCAGCACAGCCGACGATCACAGAGAGCTTATAATACATAAAATAGAACACTACCTGATTACACCTCAACACAAAAGACCAATTAAAATAGTTATCCGTCGACTATCCATCTCCACCGCTAAAGAAAAAAATTCTAAACGAGCTCACTAAAGAAGATTTTTCAGTTTCCAAAGTAGCACAACTAACACGCTTTCGTTCAAAACAACTTATCCCACTGTTTCAAGTACAACTCCTACAAACCGACAACATTGAGAAATTTGGAACATACACACCTAGGCTTATTCACAGTTAAAATAGAAAAATACATCAACAAAAACTTGGTTCCACAATGCCACAGCTGTTTAAGATTCTATCACTCTTCAGACAATTGTTTCTTCACACTCAGATATGTAAAATGCGCTCAAAATCACAAAACAGCTGACTGTCCTACACCCGGACACACTGAAAACTCCCTGTGCAAACTGCTCAGAAAAACGCACAGCATCTTATCGTGGATGCGATAAATTACCGAAAATTAAATCTAAAACTGCATCACCTAACCCTTACACACGTCTGACAAACACTGAATACACACAACCTCTTACTTTCCCCACCACCGTAACATAACAAACAAAACCTATGAACAAGCTATCTTTCAAATTCTAATCAGCTATCCAACACTCATGTACGATAACTTGACCTAACAACGCCTATCTTCCACATCTTCAGCTGTATTTCTTAATTATGCCGATTCTATGACCTGTAATTGCTCTTTCAACATCGAAAGCTGTGCCTGATATGTTAGTTACTATCAACGTTCGAAAAGTGACCCAATTTCGACCGGGATTGGGCTCTTTCGCTTAGGCCCCTGAAGACACAAACAGTTTGTTCACGGATGGAAACAACTTGTAATCGTCTTCTCTAAGACGACCACCTCCACAGAAAACCGAAATATTTTGAAACCATTAATCGGCGAAGGGAGTGACGAAGTCACGACAAACAGGTACCTGGGCCCAGCCCAACCTGAGTAGAAATATCGTTGGTTGTCCACATAGCAGTTGGTGAGCATAGCATAATGGAAAAAACGCACAATAAATTCATTTGGTGTATCATCATGATAAGCAATGTGAAGATAAAAGTTCTAAAGCAATTTGGCATAATAAGATTGGCAAAATCAATATCAGCATACAGATGCGTGGTGATAAATTCAAATTCGATGCATTCTAAGAGCTGGCATGAAGAGTTATCTCCCTAAGTCGTCGTAACAGCGGTGGGAAGTCACCATTAATCGTTGCCTTAGAGAAAGTTTAGCGTATTTGACAATTTTTCATATCATCTACTGTCTGAGGCATTGAGTGGATATTCATGCACGAAACATAGGTAGAGCGCGATTGGATTATGTCGATTGGACATGTCGGCGTATATTTTGTCAACGATCTCTCCCTAAGAAGGCTGAGCTTTTGTAATTAGATCCTAATTCACCAAAAGGATTTGGCTGCATATGATTTTTTCGTTATATAACTTGAACATCAGACCAATTTCCATTATAAAGTCTTCTGTAATAGATTCCTTACCTTTAGAAAGATGACTTTTTTGCATGCTTTGCCTTAATCAATTAACTGAAAAGTTCTTGAAAATTAGTTCAGCTAGCTAGAAATTCTGGCCCGTAATTTGGTAGCCTTTTTTGCGATGTATTAGATTTAGTTACATGACTGACGAAGTCCCGACGTTGTTATGATTTTCAATGTGTATTTTTCAAACTGAATTTAAATATTTTCTGTTTGATGAAAACTTTAGTGGTTATCTTCAGTGATATTACAGCTATAATTTTAATCTTCATCGAGTGCACTGAATTATCATTTAAAAGCTCGAATGAAATCTTTCCATTCCATCGAATTATTTATTCAGGCTGTCAATTACGAATTCCTAAGGTTGCGTGCCTAAGTTACAGCGATACAAATTTAATGTAGAAGGTGCATAAAGTTTTCTGTATTATTTCCGTGTCTCGTTTTTAATGATTCACAATACTTCTTCCACGTGATCATATTTTTATCAGAGACTTTTTATTTTGTTTTTGAAAGGAGAACGCTGTTATCAGGAACTTGTTTTTTTATCTTCCGTAACGTACCGAACAGCAGAAAAACTGTAAACCTTTAACACACATCGAAAAGTGCCAATGATTTCCTTCTTGTAATATTGCATTAATTTAGTAGTGAAAAAAGTATAATATTTCTTTCGAATTTTCGTTCGGAAGTGTGAAAATCGATGGTATGTGCATCAATCAGTATTTGACGTAAGTTTCTTCATTTTTAATAGGATTTTTATCTTAATGAAACTGAATCAACCAATTTCAGATTTAAATACTTCTTGGCTTCTCTTAAATTTATTTAAATTTGATCGTATTCGATAATTTGTCAATTCCTTAATTTTTATATGTAAATTTACACATTCACTACATCAATTCTTATGTGAAAGGCAATGAAAATAAAATCTTAGAGATACACCGAAAATAATTTTACAGATTTAAAACTGAAACGATATCGATCATTCATTAAATACACAGTTACCATTTAATGTAAACAGAATTTCAGTTCAGAGAATCATAGTTTTTACAAAATTCATACATTACTACATTTATTTAAGCATTATTTTATATGAAAGTTAGCGTATATAAAATTATATGTACTACATACTATTATACATCGAAATAACTATTATAGGCTGCAATACTGTGTATAGCGGCTATTTCTAAAATTCTGAAAACTTACGTAAGATTATTATTAGTTATCTAGGCATTTAGTGAGAAAAAAATTGTGTTTGTATAGTAATATATTCTCATTTCATTACATAAAAATAAGCAAACCGTAACTGTAGTCAAAGAATAATTTCAGCAAAGCAGTGTTGATATTAAAGCGGCCAGATGATCCAAATTTTAGTTAAGTAACCCTTAGTAACAGTAATAGCAGTGGTCTCAAAGTGGCGGCTTGCGGGTCGCATGCGGCTCAAGCAATTTCATGCATCCCGCGAGTATATTTCAGTAGTGTATTTATTAATTCCAAGATTTTAATTATTGGAACTCCGAGTTCACGGTATTTTTATAAACATTAAATACTTACGAATCAAAAAGTCTATAAATGGAACTAATTAATTTATAGTGTGATATAAAGTTTATTCAAAGATTTGCAGTTACAGATATCGATTACTTTTTATTTGTATTTGTCAAAAAATAGGTACGCTCAGTTACGATTTGTTTTATTCAGAAAAATTTCTTTAGGAATACTTTTATATGCAAACAAATTTTTTCACAATTAAAAATTAATAAGAAAAGAACTCGAAGATAGTTTCTAATAAATTTTTCTCCTGTGTACGGATATTATAAAAATACTTACTTACATACTAAAAAATTTTAAAATATGTGCTGTGCGTTTAAATTACTTTGCAAGTGATAAATTTAAATGCAAAATGATTTCTGCTGCATCAAATAGTAGAATACGCGTGATTGCCCAAAGCAAGTAGGGGGAAAATCACGTGTAATTGCCCAAAGATAGTGGGGAAAAAATTGCAACGAGAATGTCTAGTATTGATTCTTCTTCCGTCATCAAACGGGGGATTCCCCTCTTTGATTATAAAGTTGCAGATATTCAAAGCACTAAATGCCTTCCAAGGTAAGAACTTTTAATACACTCTTAAAGGTCTTTATATCGAAAAGGAAATGTTGCAGTCTTTTCGTAACTTGCAAATTTTACAAATTTTAGTCTCACACTGCAATTTATTTTCAGATCTCGAAATATTGAAATGAATGTCAGTATTCGGTATTGAAAATTGTTTATACGGATTTCGTTATTTATTTTGACGTTCAGATGAACAGATTAATCTTATTTATGAGAAATTATTATTTATTTTCATAGTGACAAGCTTTTAAAGTGCATAAAGGGACAGTTTTGTATCAAAATTCAGAATAAATTCTCCATATAGTTAAGAAATTTTATAAATCCTCGGATTTTCCAAGATGGATGAAATTTACAGCACATTTCAAATCCACAACTGTTAGTGCGTTTTGCAAATATTGTTTTAAAAAATATCGAGATACTCTCAAGAGAAATTTCGAATCACCAGATTTATTACTTTTGCGTTATGTATCTATTATAATTCTCCAAGTATTAGGTTGTTTAGCTATGTAATCATCATCGACATCCGTACTTTTGTTTTAACAATGTCGAAATGAATTGGGAGTATATATAACTTTCGCAGTAATTTCAGAGAAAGTTTTAACAACATTTGTAAACAAAATATCTACAGCATACACGTTTGTGATAGGTGAAATAACATTTTAATTTGAATACGACGATAAACTTCCAAGGAGGATAATCAAATACAACCCTTCAGATTTTTTTTTGGTTTACCATTCATCTGCACAAAAAAAAATTAATATTCTATGTCGCAAAGAAATCGATAAATTGCGAAGTATCTGTTTACATATATAAAACCCATAAAACGCGATTTGTAATCTAGTTTCCGATAAGCTATCGAGTTCAAACTGTGTACGTAAACTATTTGTGGATGACAATGCTATATAATGAAGCTATTGTTTAAAAATTCGATGTAAATTTCTTTAAATTTAATAATTAAACGATTTTTTACACGTATCTTCGTTTAACGAGCAAGCTAATAATCTCAGAAATTTATTGTTTACATCATCGGCTAAGGCGGAAAAAAAATCTTTTAAGTGAAATTTGTATGAAATTCTTAATGTAATTTCTGATTTATTAGCCAGTTTCCGAAAATCGCTCATTTTCGCTACTATATAACGTTTGTGAGTTTAAAATTTAAACACTTAAAAATATATTGCTTTTAAAGTTTTGAAATTTTCACTGGTTATAAAACAGACTCTTCGCTCTCTTTTAAAACAAGAATAATAAAAAGATATGAAGATATGAAATAGGCGATTTTCGACATTTATTTTTAAAACCATTGCGTTATTATTTTTCTCGTTTTTGTCACTCCTCTAGCTAAAAAACAACAGGGTTGGTTAGCATTTAAAATTATTTGCAATTAAATGTACCGAGTACTTTTAAAATGTACATTTCTTAAGTTTATATATATATTTTTCTTACTATCTATACTGTTAAAATCTGTGCGGTCTATATGTTTGTAACATCATCTGAACGGCGGAGAGTACAGTTTCGAGAGAGGTAACCGCGAATTCCAAAAATTCGTGGGAAGCCATTTCAGCCATTCTCATCTTCGTTCGATTTTAATGAGCCTTTATTTTACTTTGTTTTTTTATTTTTATTTTTTATGTATTTTTTGTTTATAATATTAAGTACTTAATTGTAAAATTTAATCAGCAACTGTTTTTATTATTATTATTATTATTATTATTATACAGGATGTTTATAAAGTCCCGGACCCATTTTGATGCTTAATAACTCATAAAATAATAAAGATAGATTAAAATTAATAACATAAATAGTTAGATAGACTCAAAAAGTTTCATGACTTTTGTCAATGAACTTTCACGTGTGCCCCTTCATCGCACGGAGAATATCAAGTCGATATTCAATTTCACGCCAGGTACCGGCAAGCATGTCGGCATCCACAGAGGCTATTGCAGTTGTAATTCTGGCTTTTAGGTCATCAATGTTCGACACTCTCCTCGTGTAAACGTTGTCATTTGCAAATCCCCAAAGGAAGTCCAGCGGCGTTATATCAGGTGAACTGGGTGACCAAGGAATTGGACCTCCTCGCCCAGTCTATCTTCCTGTAAAATGGTCATTCAAAGAAGTACGAACGATGGTACCCCAATGAGGTGGTGCACCATCTTGTTGCAAAAAGGTATGTGGCTGAAGCTCTTCTAGTTGTGGAAATACGAAGTTTTACAACATGTCCTAAGTATACGACTGATGAGACCGTCTTTTCTGTAAAAAAGAAAGGCCCAATGACTCGGTCATGCATTAGTCGACACCACACATTAGCCTTTGGGGAATCCCTTTGTGCCTCACGGTATTCATGGGGGTTTTCAGATCCCCATATGCGCAATAGTTGCCAAAAACAAAAGAGAGAAAAATGCAATTAATATGCAAACGATATTTAGAAAAGTACAGATATTTAGACTGGAAAATGAAATTATCTGAAATTAACCACACGCGCAGACGATATAAAAGGAAAATATATAAGTTATTCCATCAATAAATGCCATAAGTTTGTTTATATCTTCATTATTTTATGAGTTATTAAACATCAAAATGGGTCCGGGACTTTATAAACACCCTGTATTAGGAACCTACTTACAACTCTCAGTTATATTGTTGCGTGCGTATGGGTTCGTAATATACTGAATGCACAAGTTCGATAATAGGTTCATAAAAGTTTATTTTTTATCAGAAGGAATATTTCAGGACTCTGGAATTTTTCACAGAAATATTCGTACAAATATTCACAGTATCACAGAGTATAATTAGTAGTTACACTTCAAACTACTAAGAACATTAAACACAACGCAATGCAAAGCACGTCTAAAGAGAAAGCTAAGTCAGATATATTTCAATTCACGCGAAACTAACAAGTCGCAACAACAATAAGTAAGCAACCGAGAGCAGATACTCTTTTTTCGGCCTTAAAATAGTTTTCAACCGGCCACGAGATATTTCTTGTACTTTCTCCCTCTGGAAATTACTCGAAAGCAATATGAGGGTGGAATTACGGCTACAGCTAAGTGGTCAATTACATTTATTCAGGTGCAATACTTATTACGGTGATAGAGGGCCCGGACCAAAATGTCGCCAAGTCCCCAATATCGATATCGGCTTGGCGATATCTCGCTAAATTACCGAGACACCAATTTATTGAATGTAAATGTACTTCCCCTTGTACTCTTACTTTTCCGGCATAGCTTTCTCTTAAAAATTTGTCTCGCACTACATTACACAGAAAAATACAGTAATTTTACTTATAGTTCTACTAAACTTACCTATCTAAGCACAAAATTCGTAACAATATGTATTATATGAATGCAAGTGTCATCATTGTTTATGTAATACTACTATTCTCTGTACTTTCTGACTTTGTAAAAAAAAATAAAAGTGTTGTTTGATCTGTCAGCACTACCCTGATAGAGGCGGCTGCTGGATTTTAGATCTATCCGCTGAGCAGACTCTATTCTGTTTGATATACACGTATACGCCTTAGGTCAGAAGCATGCTCAGTGGTGATAAATAAATAAATAAATTTAGAGGTTGAAAAGGAATAGGTAGGATTTTAAACGCGTCAGAACTGTGTGTCCATCAATCGTTATAGATTTCTTTAGGCTGTCAATTTCTTTGGTGACAGCAGCAGAAACTCTGTCATCGATTTGTTGTTCGACAGCAGAAACTCCTTTTTTCAGTTTCTCCAACATTATTTTCAATTGTGTCTACACTGGTGTGCAAAAATTAAGGACGAAGTCGAAAAATTAGCATATCAGCTGAACGAAGAGGCAGAGCGGACAGAAAGACCAATCAGGAGATTAAGTAAGGTGATGTACAGTAGCACATGCGCAGATATGCAGGTAGACGTAATGGGAGAGTGTCTGAGTAATTTAAAGCATGTTGTGGGGGTAAGATCAGTATTTCTGGCAAAGAGATTGCACGCCGTATAGCAGTTAAAATCACACCGAGTTGCTGCCTCAGCGAGAAATGGCGAATAATCAATCTGTTAGACGACATCTGGATGCTTTTACCCGAGGTCCAATCATTGGGAAGTTGGAGGAAGGCCACAATGTGACAAGTGTGGCTGCAGATTTCGGAATTGCTCACAGCATCGTTTCACGACTTTGGAGACAATTTCAAACTACAGGAACAGCTATCCGGCGGTTTAGTAGTGGTCGTCCACCAGGAACTACACCCGCAGATGACCGGTATATTGCCTTACAGACCAGAAGAAACAGGCGGCAGACAGCGGGAGAAATCGCTAGACACACGACACAGGCGACTGGACGACCGATATCACGTTTTACCGTGGCCAGAAGACAGCACGGTGGTGGTCTGTTTGCACGACGCCCTGTACGGTGTGTACCTCTAACGCCTGCCCATCGGAGAAGGCGTTCTCTGTGGTGCCGGGAACACCGGAATTGGAGAGACAATGAATGGGGACGAGTACTCTTTACAGATGAGAGCAGATTTAGTCTGAGTTGCGATTCTAGACACATACACATCTGGACAGAGCGGGGAACACGCAATAACCCCTTCAACATCATCAAAAGGGACTGTTTTGGAGGTCGCGGAGTTCTCGTTCGAGCAGACATAATGCTTGGTAGCCGGACCGACCTTCATATCTCCGAAGGAGGTTCGTCACCTGGGACTGCTATTGTAACGAGGTTCTTCTTACATGCGTCTTTTCACAAGGGCTATGGGTCCTCAGTTCCTCTTCATGGACGACAACGCTCCACCTCATCGCACAGTTACTGTCGAAGAGCTGTTGGAGAGTGAAGATATTGAACACATGGATTGGTCGGCAAGGTCTCTGGATCTAAATCCCGTCAAGCATGTACGGAACTTACTAGGGAGACCCGTGGCAGCACGTAACTTATCGCCAGTAACGATTCCGAAACTGCGATTGGTGCTACAAGAGGAACGAGCAGCAGTGTGTCAACAGCTCATTAACAACCACATATCCAGAATGCACAGATGATGTGAAACCTGCCTAACAGTCAGGGGATATCATATCCCCTATTAAAGACCGGATGTTTCTTGCTGGACACCCATCACAGGGATGTTTCGGCCTTCAGTCGCATTGCGCTCAAGCTACTTTTTCAATAAAGCTTCTTTTTATCCCTCTGATTTCTCTTTTAGTAAGTGTTGCTTACATTACTCATGTCCTTACGTATTGGGGATCTTACGATATTAAATGTGTTGATTTGGAAAGCTTTTGTACAAAGTTATATTGAAAAAACCGTCTCGTCCTTAATTTTTGCACACCAGTGTATTTTGCCTTCCATAGCCTCGAACTTGTTTTCTAGTATGACAGTAATTTCTCTTTCCATTTCTTCATGACCTACTTCAATCGTTTCTTGGCCCGTTTTCATCTTTTCGTTAATGGACGTGATTACCTTTTCCTGCAATCTTTTCTTATCCTTTTTTCATCTCTTTTCCAACAGATGGGACAGCTCTTTCCATCGCTTCATGGAATGCACCAAAGGCTGTCACTAGTTGTCTTGGTTGCTTAATAATAGTTCTTGTCACGAAATTGTTCACGACAGTAATTTCTCTTTTCATTTCCTTATGATCTTGTTCAATCTTTTCTGAGGCCGCTTTCATCTCTTTTTTACCGGACTTGATTACCTCTTCCTGCCATCTTTTCTTGTCCTTTTCTCATCTCATCTACAACAAATTTGACAGCGTGGGATGCAGCAAAAGTTCTCTTATTTGCTCATCCATAGCTCTTCTCACTGGCATACAGTTCCACTTCTGACACCAAAAATTGTTGTTTGCGTACGGGTTCGTAATGGATTTGATATACACAGAACCGATGATATAGCTTAATAAAATTTATTTTTCCAAAAGAAAGACTTTACGGTTCTGGAACTTTCCACAAAAGTACTCGTACAGCGCTTCTCATAATGACGAAGCACAATCAGTAGTTACTACTTCAAACTATTCAGAACGTTAAACACAACACAGCGCGAAGCGCATCTAAAGAGCGAAGTTCGCACAGAGATCTCTCAATACTCCAATGTTAATTTTGAACAAAAAACTCAAGAACTGCTGGTCTCTCCAGCCTTATATAGTTTTCCCCGACCGCCAAGAAATTTCCAGTACCTTCCATTTCTATAAATTACTGGAAGGCATATGCGGTTACATTTATATATATAAGGGCGGATACAGCTACAGTTACATAGGAATTAAGGCGAATTAGTTACACAGGGATAGAACTAAAATGGCCATATGGTTGCTAAATTTGGCGATTTCTATCAAATGTGGCAAGAAAAATGAATCGTCTAAACCATCGCCAGTTTGGCGATATTTTGCAAATTTGGGGGAGATAGCCATTTACCACAGTGTTTAAATGTACTTGCCTCAGTAACCTTATTTTTCGAACGAAGTTTCACTCTTGAGTCCTTTCATCTCACATTATACAAGAGATACTACAGTTTTAAACAAAATTTCACTAAATTTGTTTACATATACACAAAATTTATAACAGTATTCAAAGAAACCATGATGTGATTTCAACAGCTACATGCTCTTGTTGTACCTTTTTCTATTCCGTCGAAACTTCGGAAAGAAAATTACGAATATGAACTAAATTATGATTATGGTGGCAAAAAGGAAGAATTCCTTGTTAAGAAAGAAGCATTTGAAGTTTTATTTCCGTCACTAGTAAAGAATCGAAACAGGAGCTTGGAAGTATCTGTATCCATGTAGCCTTTTTGAATTTTTGAAGTTTATTCTAATACAGTCTCCATAAAAAATTACAAATGTTGTGACAAAATTGCGAACTTTCTTTTTAATTGATTTAAGTGTTGCTATTTGTGAGAAGTGTTTAAAAAAAATATTTAAGATTATAAGGTATTTCTCTTGTCTTCTTAGCATGGCATGTGGTGTGTAGTGGTCAGCACGCTTAGCGCGTATTCAAGAGGTCCGTGGTCCGAATCCCGGCGAAAATATTGCTCATTTTTCATCTCTTCTGCTTACAAAAATCTCTAATGTCTCTACAAGGTTATGTAGGAACTACAAAGGTATATTTTGTATTTAAGAAAACTTTCTCTGCTGTCTACATAACAGCAAATGGACCTCTACAGTATCATTCGTAGCTTTGAGAACGAAAAACAAGCAAAATTGCAATGTAATTTTAAAATGTTAGGAGATTAAAGTTTATCTTCAAAAATAATTGTAGAGTTTGAATTTATTTCTCTATATATCGTTTTGATGTTTTTGTAGCATTTGTTTGTATATCAAGAAAGGCTTCGAATTCAAGAACTGCCCCAGACGGAGGGACTGTCCGTGGCAGCAAAAGTTCTAGCTAGGCCACTGAGTACAAGATCTATGCAAAGAAATTTCAAAAATACAAGTGTCCGAAACAAATGTGAGCCACTCTAAATTAAGTCAGAGATGTTCTGTAGAATTCTATAAAATATTAGATCTGTAGAGTTATGTAAAATGATTCTATAGAAATATGTGTAGATATGCTATAGATATCAAGATCTGTGTATCATACTTTGTAAAAAAAATTACGGTTTCCAAAGATCCTATGTACAGAATCTTACATAATGTATAGAATCAACGAATAAAATTCTATGAAAGATATCAGATGTAGTTTTTAGAAAACAGGGCTGTAATTTTAAAGAATGCTAAACAAAATTCCTTACTTTAACATTTTCTATAAAAGATCTTAAAAGCACGATAAAATTAACAAAATTTTCTTTGGGGATTAAAAAGAAAGAATTTCTTTATTGAATGGAATCTAAATTTTGAAATGAACTATGATGTGGAGGAGGGATAAATACTTTCGGAACAAGTGTTTTTTTCCCGAGAAAAAAATTCAATATCTATTTTATATAAAGACGTATTTAAATAAAAATTAGTGCATTTTAAATAACAGTTAAATTTAATTAAAAAATAGCATTTGACTTTTCCAGTATATATACAATAATTCAGGGGGTAATCCCCCCTCCCCCGCCGAGGAGAGTTTAGTAGTTTCGGAGGGAATGCGATCAGCCTTTTATTTACCTGTTAAATATTGATTTCATTTTATAAATATAAAAAACTACTTTTATTGAAGTTTTGGTATTAAGCAACATTGTGTATACTTTTTAATTAATAAAGCGCATAAAAAAGAATCTAAATTTATATGAATGTACATGTACTTTGCGAGTTTTGGAAGGGATGGGGGAAAAAATAATAGTCTAGCAATGGTGAAGGATATGCATTGGGACATAAAAGGTCGAGAACCATTGCAATAACTGATATCATTAATTACAAGAATTAATTTTTTTTGTAATTAACTGCATAAATTTAATCTTTTAACTAATTAAATTGATTTTACGCTTTTGCAAGATTAAATTATTGTATTATATAAGCAATACTAAAAACAATTGCGCAAAGTATTATAGAAATTTAAAATGTAAAGAACGTTGAACTAGAGGGAAAAGGGGTGAAAATATTGATCGCCTTATGAATAAAAACTGTTTGTTTTTGTTCCCTCTTTCCGTGATGTATATGAGAAAAAGCATTACTTTGATTACAATTTGAAAAAATTTGCAGATTTCTACTGAATATAATTCCGTAAAGGCTTTATTGATTTTGGAAAGCAACATTTTTATAGGACCCTGCTGTGTGAAAGCTTTAAAAATTTGTATAGAATTTTATAGAGAAGCATTTCTCTAGACGATTACCTATAAAGTTCTATAGGATTTTATTAGAGCTTTATCATTTCTATAGAAATTTTCGTAAGGGATGTTAAATTAACTTTTGTGATCAAGTATTACCTTAATTCCTGTTTTGAAAGCTCTTAATTATAAAAAATTTTTAAAAAGGAAGCTGAAATTTCCTATTCGTTCACTGATGTAGAATTTTTAATTTGCAACCCGACCATTATACAAAGCATATTAAATGCTTTTTCGTTAATTAAATACAGCATGACTCATAACATCCTCCTTCATATTTAGAAACATCCGAGCTTCGATTTAATTATTTTAAACAATATTTATTCTTCATTTTATGTGGTGTCTTTCTTTGATGGTCTCTTTAAGTGTTCTTTCATTTTGAATTCCGCCTCGCTTTGAAGACACCATTGCATCAAAAAGTAATAAATTATTTAAATAAACAGTTTCAGTAATTACTTTCTTGTATGAAGTAAGGAAATACTGTAATCGGGAAAAATTTCAACGAAAATATCATTTTGACCACTCTCGAATCTATTCCAACGATTTTTTTTTTTCGTGACATCTGTTCGTAACTGTACGTATGGACAAGAGTCAAGTACTCTTTTGGTCCACCAACGGCTGAGCGGTAAAGTCCCTGAACACTCGTAAGTAGATTGATTTGTTTCACTTCACAAGGCAATTAATCTGCGATCAGTGACAATAGCTACTTTTTCAGTACTTTGGATTTCGAATTTAATATTTGGAATTTTGACGCTTAAAGGATTTTTCTATACAGATTTTAAATAAATTTTACTACAATAGAAATCTAGAAAAATTTGGATACTGACTTGGAAAGCTACTTAAAATACTTAGTAAAGTTTTTCTAATAATTCATAGCTTTAATAAAATGTCTTTTGCTTGGAGATGAATATACAAATACTTTTTATAATAATAAATTATTGATTTATTACTTATCAGCTTTAACGCAAATTTTCGGCTTTTTAAATTACTCATAATTATTTTTGCTTCTCTCTCTCTCTACATATATATATATATATATATACCCACTTACCCTTTTCGGCGAGCCCTGTTTTTTAATTCTTATATGTTGGTAAATTGCGCATTTTTTTTCTTTTAAAAATGATTCAAGTATGTTAATCTTATGGTTAGGTCAAGATTTTTATGCCTTTAGTTAATCTACATGCAGTAGTTTAGAATTATCAACAATTTAAAAGTGTAAAATTCACTAGGCCTAACGTGGCCGCTACTAGTTTACATTTGAAACTCTTTAGTAGTATAGTGAATTAAAGCTATTGGTGAACCAACTTAAGTGCTTTTTCGCCCAATCGGGCTGGAAGTTCTCTTTAAATATTTGCTCATCGTAAATTTTGTCTCTGTGCCTGTTGACTAAAATGCTTGCTTCTGCTTAGAAATTCTGAATTTAATTGCAAAAATTGCTGTTTTAGTTGTTTTTAACTGCATTTGGTGCTTTAGGTATTCTTGTATTTTACAATTTTTAATGATGTTTTGAGTATTTATGTATTTTTGCTTGCCGCGAGGGGAGAACTGAATTGCTTGAATGAGAAATATATCTGTAATGAAATTCAAGGAAATAAGTTTAAATGCAATGCAGTAAATTTGTGTAAAGTTTAATAAGCCATACAAAGGAATAATGTAGTGTCCACATAGATTTTTTCCCTAATAGTCTGCTCTTTCTTTAGTGGCAAAGTAAGAATAAATTGACAAATCTCTAATCATATATAATTTCTTAAAGAAGCTATACTAGTTAAAATAGTAATATATATTTTAAGAAAAATTTATTGAAGAATTCAGGAAGCAGTTTTTAGGATATTGCGTAGTATTTTTGGATAAAAAATAATGACATTTAATTTTATTTGTAATCTGAGTTTATCATTTTTTTGTGACTTTTCCGTTCCTATTTTTCTGTTGTAAAGAGAATATTTTAAATTTGAACTGAATACTTTATATTAGAATAGATGATTCTTATAAAAGGAAGAGTAAAAAAATGTTTATTACAAAGAAAATTCCTGTATATAATTTCAGTTCACTCAGCGGTCGAGGGGTAAAATCGCTGGTAGTTCGACTGGAGTTCAAATTGCGGTGAACGGGTGCATGCGAGCGTTTGCAATTTTCCCAGTGTTTAACATGAATACAAGGCAGTTTTCCTTAGAAAGTTCTCTAAGAAAACATCCTTCCCCTTCCCTCACTTTTGTGAAATACTACGTATTATTTTTTAAATTTTTTTCAAACAGTAATAGACTTTATAATATTTTGGTAATTTTATATTTAGACGTATTTTACGCTCAGAAACATACGCTAAAGGCTTTAATATTTATATCTTCTTGAGTTTTCATTTTTTCAATAGTATAGATTTCTTTTAAGAGCTGGCAACAATAGATAATATTTTTACTTATTAAAAAAATAATTTTTCAAATAACGGTAAATTTGTTTGAGGTGCTAATCAAGTTTTCAGGTCCTTATAAAGTCAGTGTCCTGTATTAAATCACATTTTTTTCGGTGAAATTTGCTTTAAAAAAAGGCCTAAAGTAAAACTAGAGTAGACAAACAGATTCCCTAATTGAATGTAACTAGAATGTGTACTGGTAACAAATGATCTAACAGATGCAGAACTTACTCGCTAAAGCTTCTGCTGTTAAAGCTGGGTAACAAGTATTTATGGAGTAATTCATAGGTAGAATTACCGTACGATTATATTTAGGGAAGGAAGATACTTTGAATTTTAAATACCTAGGCCATAAATTCAACCGCACTGTAGTAAAATTAACGAAATGTCCATATTTTTAGCTAAGATAATATGTTATTAGGGGCAGTTTTAATAACATATTATCTTATATGTTATTAGAACTGCAGTAGATAAATTGGTTTCTGCAGTAGATAAAGTACCCCCAAAAATGAGATAGTACCAGTTATTTGTTGTATTTGCTTTCTAACCTGTGAAAGTTGCATCCATACCAGTTAATAACTGTTCTGTTGCCTTTTTTTTTTGATGGAATTTTAAGCCACGGTAGATATACGGCGAGAACGGTATTTGTCATCAAAATAGCCATCATTATAATTTATAATATTTTCGTAATAAAAGCTCGTGTATGCTCCGAAAGATTTTTAATCGGACATGGGATCCGGCAGTAAAGACGGAAATAAATCGTCGCATCAAGCAAAAAATTCAAGAGCACAGAACTGCTGTATAGAATCACAAAATCGAAGATCTAAACCTCAGCAATAATGACATCTGGACATTTGTGAAAATTTTGAAAAGCTCCAGCTCGTGTAACAAACCTATCTGTAACGGGAGCGGTTTTGCTTACACTGATGACGAGAAAGCCGAACATTTCGCTAAACATCTGTTGAGCAATTCAGGCCAAACACGTTTCCTATAAATTCAGATTCTGACAAGACATAGAATTTGTAAATTCCTGGCTAAATGCACCCAGCGCTTCCAGAATCACGAACTTTGCTACCCCTCATGAAGTAAACGAAATCATCAGGGCGCTAAGACCAGAAAAGGCGCCAGGCAGTGATAGCACCAGTAATCGGATGCTAAAAACTTTTAAATTTAAAATGACCTGCAAACTGACAAGCATTTTCAACGCTTGCGTGCACCTAAATTACTTTCCCCATGCATGAAAACGTGCGAATATTTTTCTGATGCCTAAGCCGGGGAAACCACACGATAATCCAGCTAACTATAGGCCCATCAGCCTTTTGTTTTTAATCAATAAAATTCTCGAAAGAATTATCTACCGCAGATTGACTGATAACCTCAAGTGTCTAGCAGATCAGAATAGAAGAGAAACACGCCAATGTGACAATCAAAATCGCTGAAACAACCTTGTACCTTTAATAAATGTACGCCAAATACGAGGTTGTTTCAGCCATTTTGATTATCTAGCAGATCACCAGCATGGTTTCAGAAAAAGAAAAAAAACTTTCGACCAACACCCACCTACGTTTGCCTAACTGAATTCATCGGTTCAGCCTTGCACAATAAAGTGAGTGAGTGAGCGCCACCTAGGGAGACCACTGACCTGGCCTTAGGCTCACAGTGTGTTATCTTCCTGGCAGAAACCATCTACTCTCTGCTCAACTCTGCTCCGGGAGCGCAGCCGAATAGACGGCCAAAAGTCTTATAAAGTCTACATGTAAGCTTGGATATTGTTGTTCAGGGAAAGCGTATCCTGTTAGGAACTACTTAAAATTAATCAAAGAAGCAATCAAAAGATTGTTAAGAATCGCTGCTAGAATGAAACAGAAAACTTGTGTTAGATAAAATAAGGAAAGGAAGACCTGCCTGAAAAATTAATTAAAAAAAAAGGATTTAAAACAAAAGGTCCTAGCGCCCAAACGTAAATAAACGCATTACTTTCTATGTGCCTGACTCTTATGTAAAACATTTAAAAGATTGTGTGCCTGATATCACTAAGACAACTAATTCCTGCATAATTTAGTTCTTTGCGGAAACTTAAACTGGAGTTGTTTTACAAACTGAACCATGCATCCTTATTTTCTTTCGTATTACTTGCAGATAGGATAACATATACATAAGTACAAATCTGAATATTAAAAAAAAAAGATACTGATTACAGAAATACAGAAAAGTTGCATGCATAACACTTAAATAATGCTAATAACTGCATACATAATACTTAAATAATGCGTACATAATACATGAAAACTAAAACTTATAAACATAATACATAAGACTGATTATTAAATAATGCTAAGTATTCTAAATTCTTGCCAAGTACGAATTAACCTTCATAGTACATGCACAGGAGTAATAAATACACACTTGAGTACATTAAAATGAACATAAACAGAAAAGTACAGCATAATACTATACTCAGTAAAACTGATATCTGAATCCTAAAACTTGAATACATAATGCTAAGCTGTCTGTCATTATCAGTAAGAAAACAGACGTTGCCTAAATTAATTCCATAGTTACTTTTATCATCTTAGTACCTGCACATAATTTATGAGAAACATAATTGAGCACTTAATGCTGATCACTAGGGAGAGATTCAAACGTACAGCTGATCAAATAAATACAAATATCTGTTCCCTAGTATTTACATAAAAAGTTGAACATTTATTATTGTTAAGAAGACAGAAATGCCATACCAAGAATAATATCATTAACAAACTTAAGTTGAGGTGATAACATAAGTTAATATTGCACTTGCTTAAACCTACTTATTACAAACTGGCAATTTAAATATACAATCAGTAAGTGTAGAAGAAAACACTGCAGTTGAAGATTTTACTGACTCAACATTAGTCTTCCTGTCTCTCGAGTCCTATACTTGTACATTAATTGCAAAAGTAACATTTTAAAGAAATATAGGCAGGTTGTTGCCATAATCCTAATTATCTAAGTTAGTCTTGAGCTGAGAGGTCCGAGGTGTGTGCCCGCTTAATTAACACATTGATTTAGTATGTCTTGTCTATTTTTTTTACTCAGAGCCGCTCAAGTAGGGCTGTCTTGGTTTTCTTGCTGAGCAGGGATACTTCGTCGTGTTAGAGAATATTTCTTTTGACAGTAGCTGATTACCGCTTGTAGCTTTTTATTTGCTGTTTTGTTTGTTTTCATGTTTTCCGCGCATTGTGGCCAGTAAGCTTGACTTGGCTCTCTTATATGGTACTGTGCCGTGTTTGTGCAGTGGAAGACGTAGTGGTCTGGATCCCCAACCTCTCCACATTGACATCTTTCTTTGTCACTCAGGTTAAATCTATGCAGATAGGTCAGGAAAGCTCCATAACCTATATAAAACTATGCCTGCCTGCCACTATTGCAATTTAACTCTAGCATTGTTTGGGGGAAGAACATAGATGTTATCGTTCCTGTATCCCCTGTGTCCCATCTGGCTTGCCATCTGTCCGCCATTTGTTTTAGAGTGATCTTTTTGAGCTGAGACCTCGATAATTTGTCTGGCACTTCTGTCCTTGAGATTTCCTTTGTCATTTCTTTCGCCAGGATATCCGCTTCCTCATAGCCTTTTATGCCCACGTGAGGCGTGGTCTTTCTGATGGCGGAAGACTGAGGAGGGTTTTTAATTCTTGGATATACTGGCTTCTGCTTTTATAACCTTTGACTGCATTGAGGCTAGAGGCAGAATCACTGTAAATAATAATTTGGGTGAGTCTATTCATCTTTCACATAATTAACGGCTGCTTTAGGTACTACCAATTCAACTTGGAATACTGAGTTCCTACTGTCAAGCCTTCTTTTCCATTTATACACAACAGTATCACCTTTTAAAACGCAGAAGGCACTGCCAGTACATTTCCCGGTTTTTGAGCCGTCTGTAAATACAGCTGTGTTATTTTCTTTTGGTCTCATATAGTGCCTAAAATATGCATTTTTAGATATGCTTCAGTCGGGTGTCCTTGTGTCACTCTGGCTTGTGGTTTTCAAAGTCTTCAGCAAAGTGGTGTTGTTCCCATAGAAATCCATCCTTACCTAGCCTTAACAGTCTTGCAATTAATGATTCCCTTTCCGCTTGCATGTCTAGCGGAGGAATTCCTGCTAGAACCTGCAGAGCTGTCGTTGAAGTTGTTCTGTAACCCTTGCACATGAGCAAGAGTTGCAGCCTTTGCATGGACAGGAGTAATCTACGCGTGCTTACGTTCAGTGCATTTCCCCAGACCGCTGCGCCATAGAGAACAATTCTTTCTGTAATTGCCTGGTACCACCTCTTAAGCGCCCATGGCGGTGCTCCCCACTGCAGTTCTGTTCTGCGTAACATTGTATTTGTGACTGCGGTACATCTTTTCCTGAGTTCTTTTAAGTGGGGAATCCAAGAAAGTTTATTGCTGAGGATAAATCCTAGGTATTTTATGTTTGTAGCGCATTTCACTGGGCGGTCGTTAAGTCTAATGGTAAGATTTTTTTTTTCATAATTCCTTTTCGCCCTATAAATAGCATGGCAGTCTTTTCTGCAGAGATCGTAAGTTTATGTTTTTGTGCCCACTCTAAGAACCTATTCAGTGCATTTTGTGTTATTGTCTCGATATTCTTTATGCCCGAAGTGTTGTTCCCGATTCTTTCTCTCCGATAAAATGAGTGTGGCCATCCTGGTGGTAGACGTGGCAAAAGCTTTTGACCATGTCTGACATCCAGGGCTTTTGTTCAAACTTATCAAGATTGACTGCCGCGCGACCTCATCCTTATGATGAATTGTTTCCTAGATGAAAAAATCTTTACGATCAAGCATAGAAAGGCGATTTCAAGTGTAAAGCACATCCAGGCGGGTATTCCGCAAGGTAGTATACTTAGCCCGATATTCTATATCTTGTATGTCAATGATTTCCCAAACTCCCACAATGATGTCAACTCACTCCTAGTTAGCTACGCTGACGATACGGCAATTGCAGTTAAATCACGTTGTCCTGACCATGCGTTGACTAAACTACAGGAAAAAATCCCGGCAATTGAAGGCTGGTGTAGCCATTGGAAAACCTGTATTCAGCCGACTAAATCGAAAATCTTGGTCATCAGGTATACGAGATATTCTTAAATCAAAAGTTATTTTATTTGGATCGCCTGTCCCGGTTGTCAAGAAAACCAGTTAGTTAGCTGTCATACTAAATCACAACTTCATCTGGAATGATCACGTGAGCCAGGCCTGCAGGAAAAGGATCACGTTCAACCTTTTTCCACTTTTAAAGAGTGATAATTTATTATTGAACCTAAAAAAGACTATCTTTCGGTCATCCGACCGATTCTGACCTATGCCTCGCCTACCTGGGCCAGTGCCACAGATAAGGATATTATGAAAATTCAGGTAGTGCAAAATAAGTTTCTTCCCACAATCACTGATGCCGCATATTACGTCCGAAATAAAAGTCTTCATTTCGACGTGAAACTTGAACCTATTCAAGACTTCATCAATAGGATTAATGAAAATTTCTTCGCAAGAGCTTTGATAAACAACACAACGAACTTCGCCTTCGGCGCTTTTACCGCTGCAGTATTTCTTGTTTTTGAGTAAAATTGTAATTCCATTTGGAATCCCAGATAAGACAATGTCTAGTATTTTATTTTATTAAACTATTTATCATAAATTTAATAACCTATTAAATTTTAATATATCTGTATCCTGAGCGAAGACAAGCTTCTACGTCCTTTCGCCGCCCACCTACTGCAAACAAATCAGGCCAGCCGATGAGTGTGCAGATAGCCTCCTATGGTCGTCGGATTCATTTAACTCTTTTTTTCGTTAATTAATGCACCGCAACTGACTACCAAGTAATTTAAGACTGTTTATTCCTTTATTGTGATTTTTGACATAGTGGACTTTACATGCCACCGCTCAGGCAGGCATTCTCTGGTCCCCAGCAGCCTTGAAAGTAACACCCATTTCATAGCTGTTCTTAAAAGAACATTTCTTCGGCAAGTAAATAGTGTACTTAGCAATTTCTGAATTTTTCATGTAATTATTTTGAATTATGTGCATATATCTTTTCATTTAGTCGGCAAGCCATGCCCCTTCATGACACTAGACTCGCTGCTTTAGGCCACATGGCCAGCTAAACAGTGCCAGACCACAGCCCCTTCTACAGCTCTGTCCAGTCTTGGAACTTTCTTGCAGGAAGCAATGGGCTTAAAAGTTTTTCCCACCTCAGCTCATATCTCATTTGGAGAAAATTATTTTTGTACTTCATTAGACTTCAGGCCCAATTCAGGATTCACTCAGGAATCTGAAAAGAGCAGAGACAAGAATTCCCCTTTGCATGCCAGAATAATAACAATAGCATCAAAGTATCCAAGAAATATCAAAAATATGAAAAAATAGCATAGCATCAATCTATATGAAGTAGTTGAAACTGTGCTAAGGACAAAACTTAAATCGCGCTGGAATCCAGATCCGATACTTCTCAATTTTTGAAATAAATCGTAATTGTAGCTGAAGCCCTAAATGAGAGGTAGTCGGCACTTTTATTATATAACTGAACCAAAATTTCAGCAGAAAATGCTCTTAATCTCGAAAATTTTATTTTAATAATAAATAAGTCTTAAAAATCAATTCTAACTAATGAAAATGCAAATCTGTTTTCTTAAGGAAGCAAACTCTTTGATGGAGGTTGAGACTTTTAAAGAAGACGCGTGCACCCATATGCCAAAAGCTTACTTTCCAGGAAGTAGAAGGGATTCATGACAGTAAATAAATATTTTGTTCCTGAAAGTACTAGAAGTGATCACCGTGGTCGTGCGCTTCCAACACTCCTTTTTGGAACGATACAAACAAATGCAGGCTACGAAAATTGTAACTTGTACAGAATTTCACGTCTCTTCTCAGCTTACAACTCAACACCTTTTGATCTGAGGAAAATTTTTTCTCCTGTCATATTCAGTTTTTTCTACCCTCATGCTTGCACATCTCCATTAAAATTTCCTTCGGTACTCTCATACTGTTTCTAACTTTTACGTTACTCTTGTTAGTGGGCACATTTTCATTGCTGGGAAAAGAATGATCATTGTTGATATCATCCAGTGCAACAGTGAATATATTATGCACTGGTTATCATAAATTAAGGAAAAATCACGATTACTGAAAAAGTTACATGTAGAATTTTAT
>KK120445.1:0-34711 GCA_000611955.2 Stegodyphus mimosarum
TCCAAACATAAAAAACATCTGCCTTGCTTCTTCAAAATCTCTTTTTTCTTTTCCACACTTACAGTTTCGCAATCCATAGATTTATGACTTCCATTACCGCAGAACAGACACTGTGATTCTGCTGACGCTGCTAATAATTCAACTGCCGACGGCTTACTTGTTTTGACTGCAGAAAGTTTCGATTTGAAAGGTAGTGGTTTTTCTAATTGCGAGAATTGCTCTTTAGAGTTACCCTAATAAACAGAAGCTGCACGTTCTCTACTGAGTACTTCGTTCCTCAAAAAGTCTAATAGACCTTTTAAATCCCAATTTTCGTCTTTAATTTTTCGGCTATAATCAAGAACGAACTCATTAGGAAGTAATTTCAAAATTAAAGGCGTTAAACGATTTCCGTAGGAATTAGAGTCTATTTTTAATGCTTCAAGATTTCTTATCTGCACTTCGGTGTGATCGAGAAGTTTTCTTAATCCGTTTACATCATTAGGATTTCTAACAGGAGAAATACTTAAGAGTTGTCCTAGATGAGAATTAATTAAGATGTTCGTTTGCCCAAATCTGGAACGTAACAGTTCAAGAGCAGCTTCGTAATTATTGTCGATAAGAGCGAAATCATAAATAGCTTTCGCGGCTGAGCCACCAAGAAAGCTTTTCAAATAAATTAATTTTTCTATTTTTGATAAATTCGGATTTTTGTCAATCGCATTTTCGAACTGACCTATAAATTCTAACCAATCTGAAGGATCACCATAAAATTTAGAAATGGTTAATTTAGGAAGACGAGTGAATGTATTATTTTCGTTTTTCGAATCTGTAGTGGTTTCATTAGAAATGTTCCGATTTTCATCCTCCGAATTTTCGAGCTTATTCAATTCCTTCAATTTTTTCTTTCCTCTAAATTGCCATAGTTGAATTTTCTCATCGTATTCTAGAACCGTTGTGATTTCGAGTTCAAATTCCTCCGTTTCGAGTTTTAAATCTCGTTCTATTTGAGAGTCTAAATCTTTCAAAACTTTTGATTTTTCGTTTAATTGATCTAAATTTTCTTCTAATACATTAACGTTTATACTAATATCATCTTTATTTAATTCAGTTTCGATTTTCTTTAATATCTTGGACACTGCGGTCCTGAATACCTTTCGTTTCGATTTCAGTTTAGCAATGAGATCTTCCATTATACTAATAATAGAAAGTGCAGGCTTACCTTGGCAGTCTTCGCACACTTCTAAAGTGCTAATCCAAAATTAGAAAACACAAATTTTTATATTACCGAACGATTCATTTCAGGCTGTATGCACCATTATGGCGAAAGGCTAATTTCGCAATAGGCTAAATTTCAATTCGAAGTTAAATCCTTTCTAAAATCTGTCTATGAAGAAATCTATATCTAACACTGATGCAAAGAAACATTAAATATTTATTTACAATATATACAGTTAATAAATCATCATTATGTAATTCTACGAAACAAAGGATAAGGCTTCCTACGCCTTTCCCGTCTAGCGTCTAACATCTAAATAATTTTTTCTACTTCAGGTGGGGAGCGCTGCTATCGCTCTATGACATCATATTTCTCTACAATGTCAGCATTTTAAATAAGTAGCTGCTCTATTGGGAGTTTTTGTTTCAAGTTAGTATAATTGACATGATAATGTTAATGCCACATTGATTCTTTGATTTATATTGAAAAACGGTTGGTACCTTACATTAAATTTAAATCATGACGATATACATGCAAACCTGAAGTGTGAAAAGTTTTTCTTTCCTAGTTTGGCAATAAACAATTATTTACCAATTAGTTGTTGCTTGGAAAGAATGTACTGATTTTATTCATATTGAAATGTTTTTATGCGTTTTCTTTTCAGGTAATTGAGTAAACATTTATTCGCGTAATTTATTATTTTCAATCTTTCCCTGAAATACTTTCTGTGGAAATCCGAATCGAGATCACTTTATGAAAAAATTAATTTAAGTGTATGAAAATTTATAGCTTGTATGACAGTTTAAGGTTGATATGAAGGTATAAAAGGAAATCGTACAAAAAGTATTCAGGATATTGAAAAGTAGACTACATGTCTTATACAGCATATCCACTCTGAATATATGTATGTCTAGAATTCTTTTTTCTGTTCTTTCTTTATTGATATTCATGTAATGATATTTTCCTTAATAATCTTTTTTTTTGTTTTATATGTCATAAATCACAACATGAATATTTAGTTTTCACTTTCAAGTTTAGAGTTCCTTTACTTGTAAACTACCTCTTCTTAGAAAACAAATGTAATAAATAATTAAAAAAAAATCCCTTTTAGGTAAATCTTCGGATTATCGTAACTTGGCGATTTTTTGGCGAAAATTTGGCGACCAACCCTGCTACAGCAACCTGCGAGTTGTTTTTTTTTGGACGCCATTTTGTTTTCACGAAGTAAAGTCATGTCTTTTTTTTTTACTCAATATTTTTTACAACAATCTGCTAGCCGAATTACGCTTATGCTAGAATTTCTATGGAGTAAAAGTGCTTAATCGTGGCGAAGCTTAGGTGCGAAATTGTTTCTAAGTGCTTATTAGCTAAAGTCATGATCGGAATTTTCCGGAAAGTAGTGGAACAAACCTGCACAGAAATTTGTTCTTACAGGGCAAATTTATTTATGAAACATGTAAATAATTTTTCTCTTAAATTAGAAAAATGTGCACAAAAATGCAGGAAAATTTTGTGAATCTTTGAAGTAGGTAAAAAGGACATATATGAAATTACCTAATCGGTAAAAAGTATGTATATTTTATATGTTCAGCTTGCATATACCCTTTCCAAGGATGAACATTTGCACGCATAAAATAAATAAAATATGCAAGAAATTACATTACTTTTCTTTTGCCTCTAAATTATCCATTATAAAAGTCACCTGCGAATTTATAAGGCAAACATTAAAAATGGTCCTAGCCTTAAAAATTAAAAATGGTATCGCCTTACCAAAATGTCACCAAACTAGTTGTTACCATATTCCAAAGATTAGCCAAAATCCCTTATGCTGTATTTGGCTACGAAATTGGTTATTGTCAGTATGTTGCGTTTGTGCTTTCCGATAATCAAGTTTCTGTTACACAAAATACATGATAAATATCTGATTCCTTAAAATGAATTATTGCTACGAAATATGAATGAGCTGTAATAAGATTAGCAAATGTATTTCGCTTTCGTAAACTGACGATCGCTCAATTTCAGTTCAAAAATGCGTCAGAAACCAAAAAAAATTTTTTTGTTGTTTTCGTTTTCCGATGGTTCACTTTGAATGCCCGTTTCACTTTTCAAATTGTTGCCACTAAATATTACAGCCCTGTATTATATTTAAAGAAATTAAGTAATGAAGAATCTGCATACATGTATGCATTTTTCTCGCTTGGTGATAAAACGACGGTACCTAGAGCCATCCAATTTTAAATGACGTAACCCTACTGCGAATCTGGAAGCCTAAATTTGGAATTTGTTTTATTATCGATTTCATATTTTATAAAACTTTAATGACTTTTTGATTAACAAACTCAAAGATTTCAAAGCGAGCCGTGGCAACGTTGTGCAGAAAAAACATTTTTATCTCCAGCACGTGAGACTGTGTTATTGGAAATTCTAAAATGTATGCTCAATTTAAAATTATTTTGCGATAATTCTCTTGAACTAAATGAGATACATTCCGGTGACGTCAGAGGTCACATGATGTAAGAACTGCTATTGTAAACAAACAAGCTTTTGCTGTGGTAGATGTGGTGAAAATTCGGATATTCGGCAACAGTATATTCCAACAAGCCACCAGAATATGAGATGGTATTGACAGTTTAAGAATAATACTTGCCTATATAAAGGCAACAACTTTAGATGGCCAAGCATTTCTAAAGAAACAGTTACAATACATGTTGAGAGGATTGGGATACTCATTTCTATGTACATCATAAAACCAAAACACACATTGAACATTTATAGTTTTATCAGTAAAATTTTAAAGCTTTCAACTTGATTTCGTGTAGTATTAATTAACTTTATTTTTTAAATTATTTCCAGTACCTTTTTGAAATCTCATGAATCATTTGCAGTAACAATTCTGTACACTGCAAAACGAAATGCGTAAAATAATGTTCATGTATGTTGTTGTTCTACACTGAAAAGAAAAATATAATTACTATTATAATTTTAAGTCACAATTTTATCAGCCTGACAAGCACAAGATGGTTTTCAAAATGGTAGACTCAAATGTCTGGAACATTATAAATACAGTTGCCCTAAAACTATGTGACGATAGTGATATTAATATTATACGCAGTTCAAAATTAATACATAATTTTGTACCCCTTGAAATTTAATTGTTCATAACTGACTCTTAATCTACAGATAGCATAAACTTGAGATTAACATCTATTTTTTATATTACAGTATAAATGTCAAAAAGAAAATTGCATGGATTTGCACAACTGAGTTCGCTGTAATTCTAACGGTGAAATTAATAATTTTTGGTCATAGATATTTCTTTATTTTATAGTAAAACGCGATAAAATATACTGCATGTATGCGTATTGATTAAAACTTGATTATAACAGTCACATTATTAAAACACAACGTGATGAAATTAATAAAAATTTAGTGGTGTAGCATGTTCTATGGCACTGTAATTAATAAGAGAAAATTGGCTTGGTGTTAATGTTTTTGCAAATAAGCAGATCTTGCATGAATTCAATTTTTTCAATAATTTAGAACAAGTATTCATGAATTATTAACTAATATTTACATTGTACAGCCTGGAAAACATTATTCAAGGTCTCGGGAATATTTTTCAACTATTGATATACACTTAACATTCATAAGAAAGTAAAAGATGAATATTGGTAAGTATTGTGCATAAAAGAAAATTTATGAATCGTACCTCATTTTCTGCAGAAATTTCCACAGACGTTTTATAATTAAGTATTTTCTTCATTTCTGCCTTAATACAGCTTGCTACAAGTACCTTACTATCTGGCATTACTTTAAAACAAATGTTATTAACTTGTTTTTCCTTGAAAAAGAGAAGACCCTTTTTATTAACATCAAGAAAAGAGAAATAACTTCCAAGAGTACTTTTTAATTTTTCACAATAGCTGTAAATTTCTAAATTAGAAAAATCTATTAATTTTAGTGGTACATCGGCTATAGACTCCATCGTCGACTGCGGACGTGCGGAGATTGTTGTTCTTAAACCACGTGACCACTTTTCTCCTCTTCTTCTCTTGAGGAATGTATCTCATTTTATGGTTTAAGTGCGAAGAACATGATATTTTAATCAATAAAAGTAACACACAAAATGTTACAAAAAAAGCCCCTTTGGACCTAATTTAAAATCTGAAACCCTTCAGATTTTTTTCCCTTTCTTTTTCTTTTTAGAAACGTTGCTTTAATTTTTGCTGTTTTTATTATAATTTTTAATGCATTGATCGACTCAGTCAGAACTTCTACACCAGTCATTTTCATTTATTTTATGTCAGTAGCTATGTGATTGCGTTATTTGTGTTGTAGGTTTGCAGTGATTGAGAGGTGAATGTTTTTTTTTTTTTCATTTTGGAGTTTTGTAATGTTAGCTCTTCCGCCAACAAACTGACTCACTCGAGTAAAACATCCTTTTTATAATTAAGGCTTCATGAATGTGATATTTTATTCGTTGTAAATATTTAGTCATACACTGTTCCGGAACAATGGATAAGATAACAGTAATCTTCCATGACTGGCAAGTGGAATAAAACTTTCGTTTTTTAGAAGTAAGAAAAAGGCAGCTAATTTCTGGAATTTTTCGTTTTTGTTTAAAAAAGCAGTTTTTCATCATAAACCACGAAATGAACAGATGAATAATTTGTTCCACGAATGAAATAATATCGGCTGCGATTATATTTGGCAATCTTTGTACATTTGTTGTTTCATGCGCAACTTACAAATGCAATTCCCATTGGCTGGCTGAAATTTTGCCAACGGGTTATTATTTATGGAAGAAGATTGTGTAACTTATTAAGACTATTTCAGATTACTTAATCACTTGTTCCTATTGAATTAATTATGTGACAAATTACCATTTTTCCTTTTAGTTCATTAACTAGTCCCTTAAGATAGTTATTATGGAAAAGAAAAGAATAAATGATTATTTTTATGAAACAAGCGAATGTAATTTCACGGATCAAGCGTGTAATTAATATTAATGGAAAATGAAGATCTGCATTTGTTGCAGAAAATTAAAGTCTTTAAACCTCTTAGTTTGTTTATTAATAACAGGAAAAAATAAATAAGTAAAATAAAATCTGAAAGTTTTCTGATTTTAAATTACGTCCAAAGGGGCTTTTTTGTGTTACCTTTATTTATTAAATATCCTGTTGTTCTCACTTAAATCATAAAATTCAGTTCAAGAGCAATATAGCTGAATAATTTTAAAACGAACAATATCTTTAGAATTTCCGATACACAGTCTCGCGCGCTGGAGATTAAAAAAAAATTTTTTTTCTGTACAACGTTGCCATTGCTCGCTCTGAAATCTTGAGTTTGTTAATCAAAAATTCGTTAAACGTTTTACAAAATATGAAATCTATAATAAAAGAAATTCCGAAGTTCAAATTTGGGCTTTTAGATGCCCATCGCAGAAGGATTACGTTATTCAAAATTTAATGGCTCTAGGTTCCGTTGTTTTATCACAATGCGAGAAACATATATAAATTTATGCAGATTCTTCATTATTTAATTTCTTTAAATATAAGACAGGGCAATAATATCTGTTGGCAACAATTTGAAAAGTGAATCAACGCAAAATGGCAAAACGAAATTAATACTCCTTCTGGACAAATTACCCTTTTGGAATAAAAAAGGAAGAAATCTAAAAAAATTTGGAAGCTTTCAGATTTTATATTGCCAAAGGGGCGTTTTTTGCTTTTGCATTTGCATACAGATACAAATTTCGAGAGCATTTTGTTATCACCACATTGTGCTAAAAATATTTAAAAGCAGCATATATTTAGAATTTTTAATAGACAGTCTTCCGCGGTGGAAATAAAAAATGCTTTTTTTCCAACAATTGCCACTGTTTGCTTCAAAATTCTTGAGTTTGTTAATCAAAAATTCGTTAAAGTTTTACAAAATTTGAGATACACAATAAAGTATTTAAAAAGGAAGTCATGTGGTGTACACATCAGATTTTTTTTTAAATCAGAGTTTATTAAATTTGCTCAAAATCAAAAATAATAAAATAAATCGAGCTTCGAGATGTGCATAATCGGATGGAAGACTATGTGTGGTCAAACTCTGGTGGCTCTTGGATCCGCAGTTCTTTCATATGCGAGAAACACAGACTCTCACGTTTTGATTTAAGAACAATAAATTATTACATTTATTGATTTTTCGAGTACATAAATTTATGATTAAAATATTGTAAGAAATTTTGTATCATTTAGTACAACTGGTTGAAATAAATAAACATTATCTTTGTTGAATATAATAACATACAAATAAAATTGAGTGTTTTATAGAAGTTCATTGTAACAGTTTTAAATATTGTTGTTAATCGTTTGTACAATTTAAATAGACGAACATTAATATGTATCTGAATGGCAACGTTTTAAACGTACGAAGAATAGTTTTAAATATTATTGCTAATCGTTTGTACAATTTAAATAGACGAACATTAATATGTAGCTGAATGGCAACGTTTTAAAACACACGAAGAATATAATTATATTTATTTTAAAATAATTTACAATTCGTTTTCTCTTTTTGCTTGTATGTCGTCATTTTAAGTGTTAAATAAAGTTTTTGCTGTGTTCTATCAATGGAGTTTGCTTCATTTGCGAAAGAAGCATCACAGTCTTCATTATTTTTGGAGGCTTGCGAAAGAAGCATCACAGTCTTAATTATTTTTGGAGGCATCGACCGACATCGAATAATCCTGCGTATTTTTATTTTGTTAGTTCATCACTGAACGCAATATTAGTGATACAGATTATTAATTCTCGTAAATATTGAATTGCTTTATTTTATCAGTTCATCACTGAACGTAATATTAGTGACACGAGGTCATATTGGTGACACTTTCTGTTAGTATTGAGTTGTCTTATTTTACTACCGTATTGGGATACTATATTTAATATTCAGCAAAGTAGACATATATAACGTATCCATTGTTCTGTGTTGTGATTTTGATTTTAGTCGGAATTAATGGGGCAGAGAGTATGAATTTCCTGTAATTTAAACATCTCATTTTTGAGGTTTGTGTATTTAAGAGAGTGCATTTAATTCATGATTCCTGAGAGCATTAATTAATTACAGTAATTAAATTGAGCTACTTTAAGGAAGCAGAAAGAACAGAGCGTTCATAAAATTTTAAAAACAAAAATAATGTCCTATTTAGGAGGAGCTCGTAAAGAAGATTTGCAAAATCTCGCTGCTGAATTGGGAGTTCATGTGACTGCAGATTTAAAAATAGTCGATTTAAAACAGAAAATTGTTGAAAGCAGAGATTATGACGAACTATTCGTCAAAGGAGTCTTAGACACAATAATAGAAGAACGGAAAGAGAGGGATGAAAGGGAAAGAGAGAGGCAGAAAGAACAGTACGAATTAGAGAGATTAAGATTTGAAGCAGAGACAGAGTCTCAAACTAACGGACAGGTCCGGCCATAAACGGAGCTGCGTCCAGCTTATGCAGAAAATTCGATGACAAGAAAGGAGATATCAATCTATATTTGCTACTGTTTGAAAAGCAAGCAGAATGGGCGCAAATTAATAAAGAAGAATTTGTATCTCATTTACTAGGACTACTTCCTCACGTAGTAACACAGTTAATAGCTAGAGAATCATCCGATGAAGCTAAAGACTTATAAAACGGTTTAAGCTAAGCCTGGAAAAGTTCAGGCAGAAATTCATGAAACATCAAAAGAGTACAGAATCCCATTGGATGGATTTCAACTACGAAGTAGAAAATTATTGCAAAGAATGGGTGATTGATTGGCTTAGGAGTTGAGACTTTTGATCGGTTGCTAGACTTGATGGTGATTGACCAACTTAAACGTCGAGTCCCTCCCGAAATTTGAGATCATTTTCTTGACGAGTGGGTAGAGATTATTTCATTCAAGAAATTAGCTGAAAAACTTGATGCCTACGAAAACATCCGCGGAAACTTTCCAAAACGAACTGTAGTAGAATGGCAAAAAGAAAGATACAATTCACAAACTCAAAGTAAAGTGAGTTCAGATAATAAAAATAAAACTGAAAATAAATGATCATCAGGATGTAATTCGCAAAGCTGGTTCCACAGACCTAGAAGTCCACGTCTGGATGATAAATATGAAAAACGAAAGACTCCACAATGTCATCAGTGTGGATCCTATGAAAATTTCAGACCTCAATGCCCAAAATTTAAGAATAGTACTGAATCTTTTCTTCTGCTAATCTTGACAGAATTAGTGCAAAACCAGAGGATAAATTTATATTACCTTATACTATAATGGGTTACGTAAATGGTTATAAAATTCCTATGTTACGAGATTCGGTGCTAGTATTGATATAGTTTGTCGCAAATACGTCACGCCGGAAATGCTGACAGGTGAAAATGTGTGGGTGCAACAACCATTAGGCTTGAATCTAACCTGTTTACCATTGGTTGAAGTCGAACTAAATTGCGATCTCGGGCGAGTAATAACCAAGGCTGCCATTATTAGAAATGAACTCGACAAAGGAAGATATTTATTAGGCAATCGAACTTTTGCGCTGTTGAATGAATAAAGAAACGAACCTGATATTCATCCTCACCAAGTTAATGCGGCTCTACTAGAGCTCAAACGAAAAGAGAAAAAGCTGAACGCGATGAAGAGATCTTGGAATCGATGAAGGAAGAAAATGAAGCATCCAGAGATATCCTTGAAGAAGAAGTTAAATTACCGCAATTAAATATGGGTGATGAAGCTCTCATGAAATTAGTAAACATTGATTCAAAAGAAGTTGTACAACTTCAGCATAGTGATAATGAACTATCTAAAACCATCCAAGAAGTTAAAGAAGGTGCATGCAAAAATGAGAACTATAATCTGACGGGAAAATATCTTTTAGTGAAAAAAAGGGCAGACAAAATGGGCTTTGAAAAACAGCTTGTAGTTATACCTGGAAAAAAAAAAAAAGAAGAAGCCTTCAGTTATGAAGATGTGCCACGAAGGAACTTCCGGTCATTTAGGTGTCAAAAAGACCAAAGACAGACTTGGCTAGACATTTTTATTGGACGAGGTGTTACAAAGAAACCGAAGATTTTATAATCTGTAATATTTGTCAGCGCGCTGGGAAGGGAAATGACAAAACGAAGGCTCCGATGACGTTAGAGCCAGTCGTTTCCGAAAAGTTCACTAAAATAAAACTTGATACTCTTGGTCTGCTACGTATTTCAAGGACTGAAAAAAAATATTATGGCAGATCTGTGTATGTCCCCAATACCCAGATTCTTTTGAGATGACGGATATTTCTTTGCCTTCTCTTAAAGTAAGTGATAAATCCAAGTTCATAAACTTTCGAATTTTACAGAACTTTTCCCTTCGAAAAAAGTCTCTCCGTTGAAGGAGAGGTTGTGACAGTTTTAAATATTGTTGTTAATCGTTCGTACAATTTAAATAGACGAACATTCATATGTATCTGAATGGCAACGTTTTAAAACACACGAAGAATGTAATTATATTTATTTTAAAATAGTTTAGAATTCGTTTTCTCTTTTTGCTTGTATGTCGCCATTTTAAGTGGTAAATAAAGTTTTTGCTGTTGCGAAAGAAGCATCACAGCATATTTACTACGTTGCCTCAGGTGAAAAAGTACGTACACACGGCACTGTGCTGCGCAAATGTGAAATATTATATTGTTCCCTTGTTGCTGAGAACAACTTTATATTTCAAAGCTCATTTTCACGTGCTTTAAAACTATCAAAATGTTTGGTCAAAACCTTCTTCCGAGTCCATTGACTTGGGTGAGTTCTTCTTCTACATCAAATGTGATAACGATTGTATTGTAACCTCAGTTCTTTTAAGCGTATTAGCTCTCATATTTAGGAAATCATCATTTTTAGGGCTCACATCCCAAATTGATTATAATTTCCCTGCTTTATGTAAATCCTCTGGTGCAGTTTCCAGTATTGCAACAGCAGTTATCCTATTTTTTATTTATTTATTTATTTATTGCAGATTTAGTTGTGAATCAGTCACGTTTCTGGGATACATCGTCACCTGTAGTAACAGTTGTTTTTTGTTCTGTTCTAGTGTTTCCGGCATTTTTGGCCATGAAGTTCATCGTTTTATCTTTCAGGGACGTTCGTAGAACTTCGATTCGAAGTAATGCGACTGGTTGTCGACAACTATCTAACGAAATTAGGCGTGAAAATATTACCTTCCTCCTCTCACGCGGAACTCTGGTAAAACTGGAGTTCAAATTGATGGCCCGCTGAGCACTAAAATGGCCACAAAACATCGACCAACTGAAGCGTTCCCGCAGTTATTCCTTATTTTGATTTTTTTCTTGCGTGCTTTGGTAGTAGTGGCACAGGTCGACGATTCTCTTAAAGCTTCCACCCTTCAAGTTTTAGAAAGCTGCTTCATACTTTATTGATAAGTTTTAAGAAATTTATTTGTGACAACGTTTGATGCTGTGCAATTTTGTGTTCGCAGGCGATGGTAATATTTTAAATGTTTGAGGATTTCTGTAGATTTGTTGTACATTTCCAGCTATGTGTAAATTTGTTATGTATGCTTGTATGTAAACGGGCAGATGTATAAACTGTAATGAAAAGAATATAGATGTTATAGATATATTATTTTTATTTTGCGGATTCTAATAAGAATGTGACACTGTTGTAGAGTTTGTCAAGTGGAAAATCGAAATTTAAACGTCATTAAACACTGTAAACTGCCACGCTCAGATTTAAATTAAACTTTAAGCTGCAAACGTGTAATATTGACTCAAAGAATGGAAAAAGAAATTAACGCAATGAAGCATATTAAATTATTTGTACCTTTTTTAACTCCAACATTACATTTTGTCTACCAAATATCTAAAGTCAACATTTCACTCCAGCGCACACTTTTTTTTCCTTATTTCTGACTTATAATCTGTGTATTTTCACTTGCAATTTTGAAATATTAGAAAATCCCAAGAATCGTAGAAAATTTTCAATTTTGCAAGAAATATTTAAACATGTTTTTGTCAGCTGTTCCATAATTTTCACATATATGACTTTTATTTGTGTGGTATATGTGTATTGTTGCAAATTTCTATTAAATCTGTTTATGATATGCTTAGTTTATATCGACTTTACATAAACTAGATATTTTCAAATTAATATTGCTGCGAAAAATTCGGCGGTTGCGCCTGTATGTAAGCTTTCCGGCATAGCACTAGGGTTGCCATAAAATAGTGTATGGCAGGGTTGTCAGATTGGCGACTTTATCGCCCATTTGGCGACCAAATCGGCGATATTCCATGGTTTAATCGGGAAGCTTCTAGAATAATTTCCTGTCGAGATATTTCTCGAAACATGTGGAACCTAAAGAAAAGCTATATAAACCCCTTCGTTTCTGAGAGCCAGTTGTTGTGAGAATCGCTGCTTACTGTGAGTGTTAAGCAACGCGAGAGTTTTGTGAACGGAAAGCGATCGAGATAGTGCTTTGCAGTGAAGCTACCTTTACAGTATAGCTTGATAGTGTATTGGTGATTGTTCCACGGTGTTTATTATAAGTATAGTGTTGCCGTGAAGCTACCTTTACAGTTACAGCCTGAAGCTGTGTTGCTGATTGTTTCAGCGTATTTATTGTAGATTTTCGACGCTTTTAAAGGTAATTTTGGAACTGTGCTGTAAATAGTGATTCTTGTAAATAAATTGTGCTTTTTACCGTTCTGCATCGTGTTTTCATCGGATACTCTCAAATCCACGAACCCGTATAACGCAACAATATTTATTGTGTATATGAGCTTCATCCGCGAATCAAGGTCACGTGCGTGATTCGGGTTATTAACTTCCACTAACCACTGTCATTACTTCCACCACGCGTGGTCTTCAACTTTTATTGCCCCGTGCATCCCTTTCACCATTGCTAGATCATCCCCATAGCTAGATCCATTCCAAAACGCGAAATATACATGCACATTTATTAAGATTTGCATTAATTTTCTATTAAATTCAACAATAAAAATATAGCAAATGTTGATAAATAACAAAAAAAAGTAGTTTTATGTATTCATAAACTAAAATTAAGTACTTAACAGCTAAATGAAAGGCTGAACGCATTCCCCTGGAAAGTATGAAATTCTGGCCTGGTTGGTTGAAAACCACTACTGCACTATACCATTTAAGACTAAGAAAACAAAGTTCTTGTAGGAGGGCGAAGGGAGAATCATTATAGACAAATAAAGTATTTCATCTCCCCCCCCGGTCTTCGTTTTTGCGTGCTACGCCGTTAGGCAGGCCTTACATGACAAGGGAGGCATGCTTCGTAGAGAACTTCTTAAGGGAACTGTATCGCATCCACGTATACGTGGGAACGTCCGCGAAAACGCCCATGCAGTGAGCTTGTTTGCCGGGAGTCGAACCTCGGAGCGAAATACCAATGTTCAACGGCTTTTACCGCTCGGCCGCTGGAGTGGGGGGTGGGGACATTCCATCTTATTTCGATAGTGCATTCATTTGTATTAGATGTATGTGTCATGTGTAGTCATGAGTTCCGATGAAACACTTAATTCTTAACACATCTATTAAAAACCAAAAAACTGAAAACAAATTTTTAAATCTGTATTGATATACTTAATAGTATATATTGTTAGAAACACGTTGATTACAATAATGCCACAGAATTTCATAAAAATTACCAGTTGGTATATTAGTAATTATATTGTACTATTGTGATATATTTATTATTAAAAATAAAAATTTTAAAAAATCTGAAAGGTTTCAGATTTTAAATTACGTCCAAAGGGGCGTTTTTTAAACATTTTGTATGTTACTTTTATTTATTGAATATCACGTTCTTCGCATTTAAACCATAAAATTCAGTTAAAGAGCAATATCGCAAAATAATTTTAAACTGAGCCCATCTTTAGAATTTCCTACACACAGTCTCACGCGCTGCAGATAAAATGTTTTTTTCTGTACAACGTTGCCATTGCCCGCTTTGAATTCCTCGAGTTTGTTAATCAAAAATTCGTTAGTTTTACAAAATATGAAATCGTTAATGAAACAAATTTCAAATTTGAGCTTCCAGATGCCTATATTCGCAACAAGATTACGGCATTCAAAATTCGATGGCTTTAGGTACCGTCGTTTTATCACAATGCGAGAAACATACATACATACATACATACATTTATGCACATTCTTCATTATTTAATTTCTCTAAATATAATACAGGACTGCAATATTTTGTGGCAACAGTTTGAAAAGTGATACTGACTTTTAATGTCTCCGACGCAAAATCGCAAAACGAAAACAATAGTTCTTCAGGGACAAAGCCCCTTTGGACTAATAATTAGGAAATTCATTTGTTGCTTTTAAATCGCTCAGTTTATTAATTGAATAAATTAATTTAGTTTGAAAGGAAAAAAATTATAAAGATGCTTTTCGGAATGGCAATACTCTGAACAGTGGACTGTTTTCGAGTCCACGTGGAAACTAATTGAAGGTGTCGTACGTTGGGGAATAGTAACATTTTTCTAAATCGCTTGGATGGTAAGTACATGGTTATGTAGTGTCTAGATATTTTGGAAGACCGTGCTAAAAATGTTTCTAACAATTATTTAACGTATTTTTAATGATCTTGAACATGTGGACAGATGTCTAAATGCGGTGTTAAAATCACAATGCAGTTTGAATATTAGTCCAAAGGGGCAATTTGCCCAGAAGGACTATTAATTTTCTTTTGGCGTTTGCGTTGAACCACTAAAAACGGCTTATCACTTTTCAATTTGTTGCCACCAAATTTTAGAGCCCTGCATTATGTTTAAAGAAATGAAATAATGGAAGTATCTGGATAAATGTATGTATATTTCTAGCAGTGTGATGTACCTAGAGCCATCAAATTTTGAATAACGTAATTTTCGTTAATTGGGCGTTTAAATGATTGGCAACAAGAAAAGCCAGGTTAAAGCAAAAATTATAAATACAGATGTTGAATAAACGAGAAATACAAAACCTCAAAATAAATACATACCTCAAAATAAGTTCTAAAGCATTTATAATTCATCTATTTATTCTTGAACATCGAGAACATCTATTTATTCGATCTATTTATTCTTGAACATCGAGAAATATTTCTTTTGTGTGCACTGAATGAGTTAACTAAGTTAATTGAGTTTTACCAATTTAATTTATAGACAGTGGCGGCTCGTAGCTAAAATTAGTGGGGGTTCTGTTCCAAAAAATTTAACCTTTGTTTTAAACCTGTGTAAACGGGAACAAACATGTAAAAAAGAAAATTTATTTTGAAACTTCCATGAAATTTTACAAAAGAAAAATTAAACATTTCTTAATTACTTTAACTTAAATTGTTACAGTTCAAGCTTTACCTATTCATTTAAAAATGAAATCCATTCTTCTTGTTTTAATTTGCGCGAAGAGATGAATCATTTTCTTCTCGATCTCTGAATGACAACTGAGGAAATTTTTCTATATTGAAAGCATTGCAAGCGCATGAAAACGAAAGCTCTTGAAGTTCACTTACTGTCACAGAATTTATTACTTGAGGATGCAAGGACATGGTTTAAGTTTTCTGTAAAATAAAAGAACCGAAAAAAAATGAATCAAATAGAATAGCTGAAAAATAATCTAACCAAGAATATGGTGTATGATTTTTAAACACAGCACACGCGGAGTAAAAAAAAAGAACCAGCTCCCAACGACACTCCAGATTCGGCACTGCAAAAGCGACAGTGCTCTTCTCCCTCTCAGCCTCGTAAGAGCTTCCTAAGAGCGCATGCGCAGAACCAAATACCACACGCGCGGAGTAAGAAATAATCACGTTTCCAGAATTTCGGCACTGCAAGAGCGACAGTGCTGCTTTCTGTGTGCGCTTGCGCAGAACAGCCTTGTGAAGCGCAGTTCCATACAAAAACTTTCGTACCTTTTTCATAAACTGGAGTATCGCTACTGACATTAAGGGTTATATATTGTAGAAGTATAAAGAAAGAATTAAAGAAAAAAGGGCTCATTATATTAAATATTAAAAATAATAATAAGTGGAAACAGGGGGTGCTGCAGTTCCACAGTGCTTATTACGAGCCGCCACTGTTTATAGACTAGTTTGCATTGCTAAGAATGATGTGGCTTCTATAGAATTTTTTTAATTAATCGAATTCGGATAAACAGGCAAAAACTATTTGTTTAATGCTGTAAATGCCTTCGGGAAGAACATACTGTGGAAAACTGCTTCGTATTCATATTAGACATGAAGAAAACAGCCATGCACGCATCCCTTTCGTCAAAAAACCCGAGTATAATGTTGTCTATTTGTTTACTTCTAAAACTTAGAACTATACTAATTTTTGTCATTCATAAACGCAATATACTTAGTTTTATGGTTTTAAATGTTATTAAAGGAAGTATAATTTTATCAAAAATATGCGTTCCGGTAATAAATGTTTTTATTTTAAATACTTGCCTATTTAAAGCAACTTGTGCAGCCGATCAAGTAAATAAATAGCTTTAAATTCTAATGATGAAGATTTATTACAGGATTTGCTCCTTCATGGGAAAAGACTTCATTCTTTTCTCTTAACGCGTGAAAGAAGATTTCTGTTTTCGTGAACTTGGTAACGTAATGCTTACATTGTTGCTAGTATTTACAGACCATCAACTGTTGTGATTACTTTTAAACTATTAAAAACTCCTAGGTTTTTGAAATGTTCTCGTGTTTAATTGCTAGTTAAATGCATTTATTTGTTATAAAATATTGTTGCGTTATACGGGTTCGTGGATTTGAGAGTATCCGATGAAAACACGATGCAGAACAATAAAAAGCACAATTTATTTACAAGAATCACTATTTACAGCACAGTTCCAAAATTACCATTAAAAGCGTCGAAAATCTACAATAAATACGCTGAAACAATCAGCAACACAGCTTCAAGCTGTAACTGTAAAGGTAGCTTCACGGCAACACTAAACTTATAATAAACACCGTGGAACAATCACCAATACACTGTCAAGCTATACTGTAAAGGTAGCTTCACGGCAAAGCACTATCTCGATCGCTTTCCGTTCACAAAACTCTCGCGTAGCTTAGCACTCACAGGAAGCAGCTATTCTCACAATGCCGGCTCTCAGAAACGCAGGGGTTTATATAGCTTTTCCTTATGTTCCACACGTTTCGAGAAATATCTCGACAGGAAGTTATTCTAGAAGCTTCCCGATTGGACCATGGGATATCGCCAATTTGGTCGCCAATCTGGCGTCAATCTGTCGTCAAGGCTGTTCTCCGAACAATATCCGTAACTCAGAATGTCACTGAATGACGTTTACTTAAAGAGGGAAAAATCAACCTGGTATTATTTTGATTTAGTTTTTAAACGACCCAGTCAGAGAAGCCTAAAATGATGACAAAAGTCCCAAATTCTCGGCTGCTGTCGCAAGGGAATCCAAACTTTCTGTGTTCAGGTTTTAGAATAAATATAAACATTTAGTAAATATACAAGGCCTTTCCAGAAAGAAAGGAGACTGAATTTTTCGCGCCAAGCAAAGTCCAAAGGGGCAGAGTTTGCGAGAGGTATGAGTGGTGGCGACTGCTAGGTGCAGTCTGGCGGAAGTTAGCTGTCCTTTAAGCATTTCCAGCGCACGGATCGCTCGTGAACCAGACGTGCGTTTGAAAGTGGCGTTAGGTTTTGAGAATGCAGAGTTGTGTCGATCACTGACAGGCTGTAACATTTTGTGTAAAACTAAAGAAACCGGCTACTGAGACGCTTGCGGCGTTACAAGAAGCCTACGGGAAAGATTCTTTGTCCAGGGCTTAAGTGTTTAGACGGCAAAAAACTTTCGACGACGGAAGCGAGGAAGACGTCGATGATAAACAGCGCCATGGTCTTACAGCAAGGTCTCAAACTTCAGAGAATGTGGCTAAAATTAAAGCGCTTTTGGACTCTTGATTGTCGGATGAGTGTCCGAATGATTGCGGAGATGTTGGAATTCAACAAAATCAATTGTGCATCAAATCTTCAGGGAAGAACTTCATATCTGGGAAATTTGTGCCAAGCTGGTTCCAAGGAGAACCGGTACTTTCAGTATGGTATGGCTGGTTCCAAGGATTTCGATTGACAGACAGAAAGAAAACAATGAGTTGATTTCGCGTGAATTGTTGGAGTGTGTAAGAAGTAACACTAATTCTGTGAAGCGAATGGTTACCAATGACAAAACATGGTATTACCCTGAAACAGTGAGACAGAGTGCCCAATCTCCCTGTCAGAAGAAGGCTCAAGTGAGCATTGCCTTCTTTGATACCAAAGGAGTAATGTATAAAGAGTTCAGGCCTTCCGAACGGGCAGCTTAATGCATATTTTTACAAGGAAGTGATTCAGAGGTTGATGAATCAAATTGCCGGAGCTCGCAAACAATTGGATTCTGCAGCATAAAAATGCACCGGTCCACACGTCCTTTAAAGAATGACTCAGTTCCTAGGAAAACACAACGTCGCAGTGCTCCCCGAGTCACCATAAAGCCTTGATAAGTCACCACTGGACTTTTTTCTTTTCCCTCGGTAGTAAGTCCAGCGTAGATGGTCATCCTTTTGACAATCTGAAGAACATGCAGATAAACGTAACGCATATTCTGAACAGCATTCCAATAGAAGACTTCCAGACGGGTCATCAGTAGACGTTCGAGTCATTGGCAACGATGTGTTAATGGAGGAATAGGCTATTTTGTAGAATATTAAATGTCTGTAAAATTAATTTTCAAATAAAAGAATTTTATGGTACCAGTCTCATTACTTTCTGGACAAAAGTCACCCCAGACGGTATAGTGGTTAGGGGAGACTAACTGCTATACTGAAGGGCCCGGGCTCGAATCCAGGAGAAGGCATAGGTGTAAAATTGTGTGTCTCTTCATAGGAGGTAACGGTGGCCGCCTTTTAGGTGCCTCCACAATAAAATGTCCGCCACTTCTGGCCGCAGTAGTAGCTAATGCCGTTATAGGCAAGTGCCCGCCATTGAGGGAGAAAAAACTTTCTGGACAGACCATGTTTTTGTAGCGGCTAGGAGATCGTACAAAATGTTAAATTCCTTACGAAATTGAATACATGAATATTTACCCATTTAAAATATGTTTCTAACTAAGGCTGCATAAGGACTTTTATGCACACGCTGTAATAATGTAACATAGTGATTCGTTTTTATGAATGGTATTTATTTGTATCACATTCACTTATATAATCATGATCGACCTTTTAGTATGGGCATAACTGATTCCTCATTTACTTCCGCATATATTTCTATTGTTCGTAGAAATGTGGGTCGATACGCCTTTGCGCATTCCGAACTCTCTAATTCCCGCCAGTGAATAACGAAAGTAATATGCACAGTAGAAAGTTTCACAATAGACATCTTTAAGTGTCACTTCTTCATTGGGAGCGAAAAGGAGTATTTAAATGAAAGCGTTCTTAGGTTTGACAGATGGAATTGCTAGTACTTTCTCCTTGCGGCGTTACTGTATATCCAGGTCATTAATTCTTAACATTTACTTCTAATGTAATACATGTAGATACGCAGTTAGTAATAATGGTGTGTAGTCAGAAGTATGATAATAATAAATGTTATTTATAGGAGTAGCATTCACAAAGTTTTTTTTGGTTTAAATTAAAAAAAATGAACATACGTATTGAAGAGAATTTAACGGAAAAGAGGTTGGTGCGATTTTTTACATGCAGACGGAAGTCATTTTTTAACACTTGAAAGAAATTCTTTTGAAAATTATTAGGTAAAAATTCTTGTGTTTTCCTTTTATTATTGAGTTAATTTATATCTATTCAGACCAAAACGAAACGTTAAAAAAATACCATTAGAAACGCATTGAATTCTCGATTATTCGTACCGACTAATGCATGGATAATCGGAAAAAACATATAGCACAAAAGTAATATTGTGCAGTTAAAAAAATTTTCAGACGTGTGTTGTTGTGACTTATTCCACCTGCTTTGATAGGACACATTAGATCAGGTCTTGATATCAGAGCAAACCTACGAAATTCATCGTGGCAAGAGGTCAAGATTCCGCCTGTCTTTGGCAAGAGACTTGAACACCATATAGATGACAGTGCAACTTTTGTCAGTTCCGCCTCCAATTTTGATGGATAGTACCCGGGGGGACGGGTCCGAGCGTCTTCCACCTCTCATCTCTCTCCTACCACCAACCTCTCGTGTGAGCATTCGGCTCGATGCATATTTACAGTGCCCTCAGGCCGCACAGACACTATATACTTACGAATATCCGTATCTTCTTTGAGATTCGAATCTGTGCCCTTCGGTACAGGAGTCAGCGTCGCTAACCACTGTCCCGGTTCGGGGGCTTCTTAGAGGTCTTTATCGGTATGTAGAAGAACATAGTGTAATTTCTCCCCCCCCCAGTGGTGGACTCTAGCCGTTTTTAGGCGTTGGGTACTACTATCTGTCTACGAGAAGAGGAGTCCCGCCACAGTGTCTGGCGGGTGGCGGTCGCTATAGCAGCAGGGCTAGTGTATTTCAAACAGGAGCAAAACAAGAGTTGCTTTATTCTTATTTTGTTTTTGGCAACGGTTGGCTTAGGGGAAAAGAGTTATCATTCGTCTTCAAGACACTCCTACGGAAAATGGATCAAGGCTGGTTTCTACGGCAACAGACAGCTGCAGACTAACTGGCAAGAGCTTTTCTTATGATAGACAGACTGTACTAAGGCCGGAAGCGGTGGTGTCTTTATTATAGAGGGAAGGGAGCACCTGGTAGACGGACCAGTGTTGCTTGCTATGAAGGGACGGACAAATTGAAAACATTCTTTCTCCGGGATACGAACCGGGCTGAGCCTTTCGATGCGGCAGTCACAGTCAGTAACCACTTTCCTGTCTGGGCGGCCATAGTGTAAAGTAAAAACTAAAGTAATATATAGGTTTTTAAGTTTTCCTTGAAAAATTCTGTTCCGAAAGAATATGACATTCTTTTTTTTTCCGACCTTTACGGCGGCGCAAAACTAGGGTGTCATCAGATTCGAACTCATGACCTATGTCATAAGTCTTCACACCAGTAACTGAAGTCAGGTAAACGGGGTGACTGCTTGGTTGATTTTCGTGGTTTACCTCATCTGAAACATGAATACTAGTCAATTTCTTTAGAAAGTCCTCCATGACAGCATTCCTTGCCTTAAGCAGAAAGCTCTCGTGTGTCTTGACATATTCAAGTAAGCAACTAATCATGCCTCAAGAATTTATCTACAACTTCCAATGTCCCATTGTCGTTAATTATTGTTCCGCCTTTTTTAATTCCTTATTCACTATTTTCTTCCCTCTTTTTTACTAATACTTTTGGCCCTCTGCATCCAGAATGTCTCGATCTTATAAATTCCTGTAATATGTTTTATATTTTTAAATGATTTTTATCAAAATCCGACTCTGTTATTTCTTTATCAGCAGTATCTTCTCATTCAAGACAAAGTGGATCTTTCCTTCCTTCATTTTCGTTTTCCCCCAGGTTAGTGTAAACATGAATACGATTCACTTAAAGGAACCATCCCTTAATGTTGATACACTTTGCTTCCTTTGGGAAAATTGATTATTAAATTGAATTTCTTTTGAAATCTTAGTTAGCAGTGAAATTCTCTCTCAAAGTTTAAAAATTCAGGAATTTTCTTCTTCAAGTTTCATCTTTATCAAATTCCGCGTAAGGATAATCAGAACTTGGAGCAGAGTGAAATCGTATCATTTTATAAACTCGTGTAATATTTTTTGAATAAATCTCAATACTAAATTAATACTATAACTAAATATTATAGTTATAATGGGCGATTCCCCGCCAAATATGACAACCCTGCCTTAACTTGCTATTTTCTGACAGCTCTAAACTCCATCGTGCGGGGAAACCATCTTACCGTGCTGGGCATTTTGTAACAATATTATTTTAAATATTATATTTCTTGGCCAAAATAAATTACGTAATAGTTTCATATAATTTTTATCTGTGCTTTCTTATGTATGCTGGCCAAAGCAAATGGCGTTATATTTTCGTACAATGTTGAAATATGAGCTAGAAAGTTTTCTAATAAAGCACAAACGGTGGAAGTACTTACTGCTGATAATATACAAATTTCTTTTCTCAGATGATATATGAATAATTAAAATCATAATCTATCCATGTAGGATAATTTTAATAAATAACAAAATTCGATATTTTTTATTAAAATCAATTCCTAAACATACCCTAAACTATGCAGTTTATGAAAATCAAAATCTTACCGAATAGTCATTTAAAATTCTTTTTGAAAGGGGGGGATCTGAAAGGTTTCAGGTATTAAATTACGTCCAAAGGGGCGGTTTTTTTAACATTTTGTGTGTTACTTTTATTTATTAAATATCATATTCTTCACACTTGAACCATAAAGTTCAATTCAAGAGCAATACTGCAAAATAATTTTAAAATGAGCATATCTTTAGAATTTCCGATACACAGTCTCACGCGCTGGAGATAAAATTGTTTTTTCTGTACAACGTTGCCATGGCTCGCTTTAAAGTCCTTGAGTTTGTTAATTAGAAATTCGTTAAAGTTTTATAAAATATAAAATCGATAATAAAACAAATTCCAAATTTCAAATTTGGGCTTCTAGATGCCCATATTCGCAGTAGGGTTACGTCATTCAAAATTGGATGACTCTACCGTTGTTTTATCACAATGCGAGAAATATACATGCATTTATGCAGATTCTTCATTATTTAATTTCTTCAAATATAATACAACGCAGTAATATTGGTGGCAACAATTTGAAAAGTGAAACGGACATTGAGAGTGATTCGACGCAAAATCGCAAAGTGAAAACAATAGTCCTTCAAGGACAAAGCCCTTTTAGACAAAAAAAAAAAAAAAAAAAAAAAAAAAAAAAAAAGTTGGGCCTGTAGTTGGGGCATTATGTGCATGAAATCTATTATACTATTCAATTAAGAAAAATAATGATGAAACTACATTATCAAAACTTGGAGATGATTGTGTTTTGGTTATTTCTAGATTAAAATATTTTCTTCACAGTTTAAAATCTTTAACTTCATCATGACATTGAAAAAGAAAAAAGAAAAGACTTTCGCTGGAGTTTTCACCATAACCGAAAAGCGCCGATGTTTTGTGGAAAACTTAAAAGTTTGATGCATGACGGCGTTGAAATCTACGGTCGAGGTTACGCTGTCTCGTACGGCAGATAGTATTTTTCCTCCCTCACTCCCCCACACATTTCATTTTTACTCTTTTCATAGGCGTGGCACTACGTAAGCTGCTCTTGGAAATCGTAATAAGCTGTTGTTTGCGTCCTCGGAAATGAAACCTAAGAAATCTTACGCGAATCAACCGTGAACCTGTTATTTAAACAGCGTCAAAAACGATCATAAGTAAACAAAATAAGGCTTATGGCCTGTAGTAGCTTATTCCGGAATTCGTTTTCTATGGTGGTCTTTTCTTCTTTTACTAATATTTGTTTTTGTTTCGAATTTGTCGCCATTGCTCCACTGTAACTTGCTTTAAAAAAAGCTATTATATGTTGATTTATTTTTTTACTTTTTATTTTTAATGGCTAAGTCTTAACTAAGAGTGGGCTGTGTAAAACAGTGTTTGTGTGTGTTTAATGACAACTGTTATTACATACGAAGGCAGAGGAGAGCTTCTACAGGCACTCTTTTGAAACAAAAGTTTTGACGTCTTTCAAGACTTTCCATTCCGATTTTCAAACTAAGCAAAAAGAATCATGAGGTAAATGTACTCTAAATTTGTTGTTATGTAAGCTATTTGTCTAGGACTAGATAAGGGTTTTGTAAAAAAAATTTTTAGGTAATAATTTCCTTTAATAGAAGTTCTGTTTTATTAGGGTTCGTACGGGCTTTAAGAGAGTCCTTAAAAGTCCTTAGGTTTTTTGGTCCTTAATTTCGACCAAATTCGGCAGGAAGTCCTTAATTTTAACCATTTGAAATTTCTGTCTGTTTTTATTTCAAATGTGAATTAACATTTTGGACAAATATTTTTGGCGATTCATTGACAAATGATCACTGACATTACCTTTTGAATAAGTTGTTCCTATTTCTAATATAAAGGGTGGGATACGTAAATTTTTGAGCAAGAAGTGAAGCATATAAGCATTTCAAAATTATTTCATTTTTTCTAATGAAGAGCTCTTTAACAACTTTCGCTTTTGGGAATATGAATTCTTTATTAAACGGTTCCAAATATGGCGACTTATTAACATTTTGGCGATTTTAACATTAGTTTTTGTAGAAACGTTTTAATACAAAGGGGCAATTTGCCCAGAGGGACTATTAATTTCGTTTTGCCATTTTGCGTTGATTCACTAAAAGCGTTTTTTAACTTTTATGCCACCAAATATTATCGCCATATATTTAAAGAAATTAATGAAGAATCTGCATAAATGTATGTATGTTTCTCGCATTGTGATAAAACGACGGTACCTAGAGCCATTCAATTTTGAATATTGAACGTTTCCACCCGAATATGGACATCTGGAAGCCTCATATTTTGTAAAACTTTAGCGAATTTTTGATTAACAAACTCAAGGATTTCAAAGCGATCAGTGGCAACGTTGTACAGAAAAAACATTTTTATCTACAACACGTGAGACTGTGTATCACAAATTCTAAAGATAATGTGCTCATTTGAAAATTATGTTGCGATATTGCTCTTGAACTGAATTTTATGATTTAAGTGCGAAGAACATAATGTTTAATAAATGAAGGTAACACACAAAATGTTAAAATAAAATAAAATAGACATAAAAAAGAAAATCTGAAAGGTTTCAGATTTTAAATTACGTCCAAAGGGGCGTTTTTTAAACATTTTGTATGTTACTTTTATTTATGGAATATCATATTCTTCGCATTTAAACCATAAAAGTCAGTTAAAGAACAATATCGCAAAATAATTTTAAACTGAGCATATCTTTAGAATTTCCTACACACAGTCTCCCGCGCTGCAGATAAAAATGTTTTTTTGTGTACAACGTTGCCATTGGCCGCTTTGAAATCCTCGAGTTTGTTAATCAAAAATTCGTTAAAGTTTTACATAATATGAAATCGTTAATAAAACAAATTCCAAATTTCAAATTGGGACTTCCAGATGCCCATATTCGCAGCAGGATTACGGCATTCAAAATTCGATGGCTTTAGGTACCGTCGTTTTATCGCAATGCGAGAAACATACATACATTTATGCACATTTCTTCATTATTTGATTTGTTTAAATATAATACAGGGCTGCAATATTTTGTGGCAACAGCTTGAAAAGTGATACAGACTTTTAATGTTTCCGACGCAAAATCGCAAAACGAAAACAATATTCCTTCAAGGACAAAGCCCCTTTGGACTAAAAAAAGCCCCTTTGGACTTAATTTAAAATTTGAAACCTTTCAGATTTTTAATTCGGAAATCTGGAAATTCTTCGACGATATTTTTTTAACATTATAACACTAATCAACTTCATTAAAATAATGCTAATATATTGAAATTGTATTCAAGAAATAACATTAAAATGAAACGTACCACGTTCTGCACCACGAAGGTATGCTAAGAAGACAGGAGAAATACCTTATAAGCTTCCGTGCCGTTTTCAAAGAAATGATCATTTTAAACCTTTAGTGATTATTTGCTCTGGTAACGGGTGCTGATTGCGAGCTCTTGAACTTTTTAAGCCTTACACAATAGAAGTGCTACCATTCTGTGTATATTTTTGGTGAGGAGAAAGGTGAACTTGAATTTCCGTACCATGTTACAAAAGGAATATAGTGCAGAAATGTAAAACAAAGTATTTTTACTGGCGCCAGTTCCTTTGAACCAATGGAACCAAAGGACCACCCTTTTTTATTCGCATCTGGTTTTTATTCTCAAAATGCTCTCTATGCACTTCCTTCACGATAACCTAATAACATCTTTTGTATTCCGCTGTAACCATATAAGGTATTTCTCCTGCCTTTTTAGCATGCCTTTGTGGTGTAGTGGTCAGCACGCTCGGCGCGTATTCGAGAGGTCCGTTGTTCCGAGTCCCGGCGAGGGCATTGCTCATTTTTTATTTCTCCTGCGTTCAAAAAATACGTAATATCTCTACAGTAGCGTCCGAACTAAAAACAAAGGTGGTGGATGATGATTCTCCACCACCAGGATTTGGAGATTGGGTCTCTTAATCCCCAGTCTCCCTTTAAAAGGCTTAGTATGTGACCATTTTTCCCGCCCTCTTAGTATACCTTCCTTATGGAGTGGTCGGCACGCTCGGCTTGTATTCGAGAGGTCCGTCATTCGAGTCCCGGCGAGAACAATACTCATTTTTAATTTCTTCTGCTTTCAAAAAATGCCTGATGTCTCTACAACTATAGTTCACTTGTTTAAGAAAGTCATGGATTGCTCCTCCGAAACAGTTATCCTCGTTAAGGATTAGTGTCCATGGCTGTAAATGATGGCTGCCTGGTTTGTCTCCATTGATAATTTTTACTTCCTTGTACGAAGTAAAAAAAGAAGTGTTGTAATCGTGAAAAATCTCGGGTATCGTATTTCAACGAAAATATTCATTTTGACAGCTATCGAATGCAATTCAACGATGGTTTTGCGTGATATCTGAACGTAAGGACAGAAGAAAGGATTATTTTTCCAGAAACAAATATTACAATTGATTTAAAATGGATTCTGAAGAGATTTCTTCGTGCCGTCTGTGACGTACGTACGTATGTATATATCTCTCATAGCTCAAAAACGAGTAGCCTCAGAATGTCGAAATGTTGTATACAGGATTGCTACATGTAGATGTGCACCTGCTATTTTGGTTGCAATCGGCCGCACCAAAAGTATATAAATTATACATATATATGTGACCGTGAAAGACCGAAATTGGAGAATGTCGACTTCCACCGGAGAATGTCAACATTCGCCAAATACGTCGGTGAAAGATCGAATATTGCATTACATTCTTGTACAACATTCGGACCTTCACCGGTGTATGTCGACAATCACAGAAATGCTCTGGTGTAGATCGAAAAGAGAGGAGTAGACAAAGAGGCGACTGGCTGTTTCCCATAAATGCAGTTGTAAAAAGCAAGGTTCTCTTCTGCAATTCAAAGTAGTAAGTTGTTGCAATCAATCAGATTTGAATCACATAATTTAGTAAGTTTTTATTACTATTATTTTATTTTCTTGTTTACTACGTACTGTATAATTAAGTCAGTTTTTTAACTTCTATTATTTTCCTTTCTCATTTTGAATGTATTGTGTGTTTTAAGTACTTGTGTGTTTTTTCGCGACCGAATTACGGAGAAGAAAATATAATATTCTCATATATTCAACATTCACCATTAGTACATGGTGAATATCGACATTCACTGGTGTAAGTCAGAAATAAGAGTATTTGGAAAATATTTCGGGCATACACCAAGCGACTATGTGAATGTTGATGTTCAGCGGTGAAATTCGACATTCTCCAGATTTCGGTGTTTCACCGTAACATATATATATATATTCACTTTGTTACTCGACTCAGTAAGCTCAGTTTCTTTATACTTACATGTTTATAAATTGCACATTTTTTGTTTTAAAAATGATTTAATAATGTTGTTCTTATCTTCCGGTTAAGGTTTTTATGCCTTTAGTTAACCTGCATATTATAGTTTTAGAATTATCAACAATTTACAACTTGTTTAAATGCGGCTAAGCCTAATTTTTTTTGGCCATGGCGGCCGTATTTGTTTACATTTGAAACTTATCAGAATAGTGGATTTGTGGCTAATGTAGAGAAACTATGCTTCGCAACAACAAAGTAACGTCTTCTTTTATTATTGCAGTTATGCTTAATTCATTCTGGGATTTTCATTTAAATTATTAAATTATCCCATATATCGACGTAGCATAGGTCCACAACAAATTAAGTGAGTTTCTACGCCTTCAGTGTCTTTTTGCCGTGTGAGACCAAAAGTAAGCTTTACGTTTTGTGCAGCGAAAAATCTGCCGAATCTGTTTTTATGTAGAAACTGTCATTTTAATCGTAATAACACTTTTTTAAAATTGTTTTAGCTGTATTAGGTGTTTGATGTTTTTCTTTATCTTTCAATTTTTAATATAAATATTTTTAGTTTTTATGTTTTTTTGTCTTGTCGTGAAGTGAGAACTGAATTTATTGAATGAGAAATATATCTCTAATGAAACTCGAGGAAATCCGTTTAAATGAAAGGCAGGGAAAAATGCGTATAATTTAATATTTCCTGCATGTGTTCAGATTTTTTCTTTAAATTTCCATCTGTACATGCTACTTTTGTCAGTGATAATGTCTTGAGTCAACACTTATATGGAGTGATTGCATTCTTCTTTAGTCAAAAACTCTGTGATGGCTCATTGTTTAATATTAATTTACTTACAGTTATTGTTAATTCATTAATTATTTGCAGTGAAGAAAATAGTACGTTTGTACAGAACAGCCATTCCCAACCTAAAAAAAAAAAACAATGTTCAGATAGGTTAAACTTGTTATTGAACAAAAGAGAATGTAATTGTGAGGAATTCTAATAGAGTCGTCATTCACCAAAATGTGTACGAAAGCAGTATCATTAAATTAATTATAACTAGCTATGTCCACACCATTCATTGATATTGCTGAATTCCTTACTCATCGTGTGTTTAGTTTTACTTCCTTTTTCCCTGTCATAGCGATTCTTATAAAGCGATTAGCATCCAATAATATTTTGAACATTGACTGAATCATCAAATGCAATTACTGTCTTTCTTTGCAATAATATGACACTCAAATTTGTTTGAGTGTGTAGTTTTGTTTTGTATTAGATTTTGTTCTTTTAGAGTTGTTAAAGGAAAGGTTTTGTTTAAATAAAAATCGATAGCATAATTACGCGCAGAACCCAAATTTCCTTGGAAATAATAGCTTCCATTTGGCTTCTGCTCCAAATATTTTCAAAGAATCAGCTGAAGGCCGAGCTATTCTATTAAATACGGTATGGATTTTAGTATGAATTTTTCATTCCCATGAGATGAGGATAGCCCTAATCTTCTTTGTGTAATACGTAGGTGTAAGGATCGTGAATTATAAATAAAGGAAACAGAGTTTCGCTTTGCTTGAATGGCAACATCAAAGAATGTTCAAAAAAGGTCCGATATAAAAATTTGTACTAGTAGTTTTTATTAAGCTGTTTGTACTTTCAAAAGACTAAATAAAATTTATTAGTAATATCAAAAATAGTTTTTTATTGGCAAGAACCAAATTTTCCACATTATCGAAATAAAATGCGGGAAGATCAGTATGAATTTCATCTCAGTATGGAATTTTAGAAACAAGAAAATTTTACAGTAGGGAAGTTTCATCAAATGGAAGTAAGAAACTTCCGTTTTTGTTGTATCATTTAAAAACCAAATAGTCCAGTTGCAAACAAAAATGAAACGTTTTTCAAAGACTGTTTACAGTTCCTAATGTGAAATCTTATATATTATCAGCTAACACAAATGATGGAATTTTGATTGCCACGCCTTACAGGATGAGTTATTTTATCTCTAAAAGTGATAAAAGATATGCAATAGCTGAAAATTTTATATTCTTCAATGAATGTTTGGAGAAGAACGTACTGGAAAAATTAAGAATATTCTTTTCTCAAACAATACAATATTTGGAGAAGCAAGGGCATGTACGACGATTTATGAATCAGTAATGAAGGGTAAAACGTAATCAAATTTTTTTTCTCTTTATATTAATGAGGACACTAATGTATTGAACCTTTCGAGATTTTAGAATTTTGTGCGTACGAAGTTACATGTTAATTTGTAGTCATTGGTTTATCAAAGCTGAAAATTTGGAATGTGCAGTTTCCTCCCCGAGGTTCGAACTCCGGACTTCCAGATTGCTAGCCCGACATGCTTCTAATTACATCACCAAGGCACACAGTAGGGAGGGAGTAAATACCTTACATTCCCTCCCACTGAAATAGCAACTGGCTCTTCTCCCCAGTCGCCAAATCCAGATGGTGACGAATGACCGTCGACCACATTTTAGTTAGGAGCCTCTTGTAGAGTCATTACGTTTATTTCGGAGCAGGGAACATGAAAGCTGAACAGTGCTGTCGTCGAAATTGAAACTTACGACCTCTCGATGCTAGCAGGCCGTGCTTCCAATTACACCACGAAGGCATGAGGCTGAGAAAGAGAAAATTTCTTGGACGTTCACTTTTATTATATTGTAGTAATTATAGGTGTAATATTTTACTGTGGTACTACTATACTGTTTCAAGAATACACGGGAGAAAAGAAGCTAAAGCATTAAAAAATCGGAAATTTGTATAAAAAAATAATGCTACGTATAACAGTTAATATAATTTAAAACTTAACGTATCTTCCTCTTTCTAAGCTTTTCATGAAAATACAATACTAGCTCGTCTTTATGAGGAGGTTAATTAAATTATGAACTTTTACAGTTAGCTACAGAAGTTTAAAATTATATTAGCTGCTTAGCTGCTGTACTTAATATTAATTTTTACTAATTTCCAGAATTTTAATGCTTAGGTTTTCTTTTTGCTTTTTCGGTAAAAATTTATTAATTAATATAAAAATATGAAATAAAGAGGTAAAATATTACTCTTTCTTCTTTGGCTCACAAATCATTACGCAAAAACTCATTAAAACTTTTTCTTGCCAGTAAATGCGTTTTGCAATGTTCCACATGCGATAAGTCGTAGGTGCTTTATTTTTTACCGCCTTTTTTTTTAAGGCGATATTTTAAAAACTGCGTAATTTTTGCACCGCTTTATTTTCGACAACGATGCTTTAGAAATAGAATGTTTTCTTGCTTTCTTTCCTCCCGCTATGTTTTTTTCACGACGCAGTTTCCTTTTCGTTGTTTTTGTCCGTGATGTTTTCGAAGGATAGTATTTTATTTACATACTAGTCGCTATGCGGCCAGCCTTAGTCTGGCTTTTTATACTGGAAAAATGCCTCATCACAATAAAGTAATCAATATCCTTTAATACAAATATTAATTATCCTAATAAGTTAATTAACCAACGTACCGTTACAAAATCTTAAGAATTCGAATGGTGTAAAGGAAATTAAGAACTTTGTTTCCTAAAAAAGATCATGCAAAACTTTTTATGTAATTAAAATTACATATAATTAAAACATAATATAAAAAATTACAATGAATTAAGCAATATCCCTTAATATAAATATTAATTAGCGTAATAAATAAACTAACCAACTTCCTGTTGCAAAATCTTAAGAATAGTATAAAGAAAGTTAAGAACTTTGTTTCTTAAAAAAATCATGTAAAACTTTTCAAGATCGTAAAAACAGTGAAATAAACAATCGCTTGAAAAAAAAAGTCTGAAAAGGGAAGTATAATATTTCATCTCATATTTTCAAGAGAAAACAGTTAGTAGTCCAAAATACGAAGCATTGAATGAAAAAACTGTTGCCAAAACCACATTTCTAAAAGAATGAAACTATCACCAGAAAGCAATAACCAATCAAAATTGTGCTTTGTGTGCGATCAAAAATGCATTTGTGGGTGACATAATGCAAAATATACAAATCTCTTTGTCATTGGCTACTAAAGAGAGAGAAAAAAAAAAGAAATTATTTTCTGTTGTGCCTTGCGAGACACATGCGTGTCAGAATAAGAAGATCGCGATGTGAGAAGTGTATTCGGAAGCTTTATTTTAAAAATTAAAAAAAATACAAAATATTATTATTCAAAAATTCTTTTTTAAAAGGAGCCTCGGAAGGATTAAAGTTTAACGTGTCCAAAAATCAAAGGAAAATAAACAGTACATTTTTTAAAATCAACTTTAAAGCAAAATCCCGTTGAAAAGGTGTTAAACTCACTTTGCTGAATAGATTCGTATTTAATCGATTTATTGAAATACGAAATTTATTTTAAGTTTGCATAATAGCAAAGTGATTATGTTTCACGACGATGCGAAAGTAGAATGTTTAGAGTAAAATCTTGTTTTTTTGTAGCCCATTATGTCTCAGAATGATCCGATTTCATCAAGAAACTTAAAAAAACTCATTCGAATTTTCAAAAAATCGCTTCGAAGTTCACTGGCTAATATCCAGATGCACCTATGTACCAAATTTCGTAGCCGTCGTTCTATTAGCTGAAGCGCAGCGCGAAGAAAAACACACACGCACGCACGCATACACACAGTCTTCCTTTTATTATATGTCGTAGAGATAATCTTTCTGAATTTTAAGTAGCGTTTAACTTTTCTGCAGAATTCTAATGTTATGTAAAAACTTGTAAACGTTCTTGTAAATGTTAAGAAGTGTTTATCCTTAAATTTGAAAGCACCTAGGTTTTCTCTTCGTGCAGTAATATTGTCTTCAGTTCACTGAATGTCATTCCACTGCAACGTTTTCTCCAAGGATCCTATTTTGACATGAAAGTATATTTTCGAAAGATAAATTTAATATACGATTCGCATATGTTGTTTTTCAAGTTCTTTTTTCGCTTTGCGTGTGTAGTAAGTGAAAGATGCGAGAGATTAGTAAACAGAAGGAAAATTGGTTATTGGCACGCACATTTATTTGTAATTTTCCCCCTCTCTTTTAACACTTCGATGCTGTTTAACAGTTTTTCTTTTTTTAATTTTTCATACTACGTTAAATTGTATGTTTGCAGTGTAAACGGGAAGCTGATTCATTTCGGTTCTCATGAATATTTAGCAAGTTTCCTTCTTTTAGGTTTCCATGAACTCAGTTTCTAAATTTATTAGTGCTGAAACAACTAATTTTTCCTTCCGTAAAAAAGTCTAAACATGGTAACACTCATGACACCTAAAGCATGGTGTAATTTCTGTGAACCATAAAGCGGACACTGCTCTAATTAATATAAATTGCATACATTACATGAAAAGATCCTAACATATATTTAACATTATCCGCATAATTTTGAAAATATCTTTGACCTGCTTGATAAATAAAATACGTTGTACACTATTTAGCAATAGGACACCTGTAATAGAAAAAAAAATATTCAGAAATTGATAGAGCCTCCACGAGGGCAGTTACAGTCTAAACCCTCCGAAGCATGCGTTCCCTAAGTCCTTGAATCCCTGTTCGGGTTTTCTTCCACTTGGCTTGGAGAAGACATTTAAGTTCCTTCACCAGACAGCTGTTGCACCCTTTAATTCGGCGATCCAACTCGTCTTAGAGGTTCTCGATAGCGTTCAGGTGTGGGCTGTGGGCAAGTCAGTCCATTTGGGTAACCCTATTGTCACCATACTAATCCATGGTGGACTTCGTAACATGACAGCTGACAGTGTCATTCCGAAAGTAACATTGGTTCAACCCTTAAAACTCTCACAGCGTAGGAAGCACACTGTCATCCAGAAAAGTGCAGTAAATGCCGGCGTTGAGTTTAGCATGAATTTGGACCAAGGATTCGGTCCATAGGAGAAACACCCCCAGGTCATAACTCCACTTCCGCCGAACTTTGCTGTGAGCACAATGCTTTCTAGCAGGAGGCATTTTCCAGGCAGACATAAGATCCTGCCACCCGAACGGGAGAGGGTGAACCTTGATTCCTTGGTTAACTCTTTGAAGGGCGATGGTTACCAATATAGTAACCACCTTTTCTATTGAACCTCTTACTCGTGTGAGTGGTTTTCAAAAGTGACTGTTTGTGAAGTTCCCTTGTAGCTCATTAGATGGCAATTAAGAAACATAAACCAGTAGTTGATGCAGCAATTCGTCTTCAAGAAAATAAGCTTCAGCCATCGAAGACAACATCACGACCATGTGCACTTTGCAGCACCAAGAAAAAGCCTGTAACAACAATGTGAGAATGCGGGTGGGGGGAAGAGAATTTTCTCTTTTTTTTTCTCAAGTCAATTCTTACTTATGAGAATTTTCGCTACATAATGGGACATTACATCTGCTTCATTCATTTCTAAAAAAGTACAATTCTTTAATTCCGTGCACTTTAAAAATCTTTAGAACTCTGTCTTACTGTTGCGACTTATTTTTGTTAAATATTACAATCCCATTTATCACAGTCATGTTCTATTATTTATAAGTTGTTATACACTGCTCGACATTGAAAATGCAACACCAAGAAGGAGTGGTCAGAAAGTGAGGAAATTTGGGAAAAAGAGAGAGCAAGCAGCAATAAGTGAACTTTATTTCAAAATGATAGTCATAATACAGAGCGAGAACGGCGTCGGCTCAGTAGGATGTAGAACCACCGCGGACAGCGATGCGCGAAGAAACGCGTCTAGGCATAGAGTCGATAAGAGTGCGGATGGTGTCTTGAGAGATGGCTCTCTATTCCCCTTCAACCATTTGCCACAGTTCGTCTTCCGAACGAGGCAGGAGCAGAGTCTGCAAACGGCGTCTAATCACATTCCACACATGTTGGATTGGTGACAGGTCAGGAGAGTACGGTGGCCAGGGAAAGCATCTATATACCTTGCAGAGCATGTTGGCAGATGCGAGCACTGTGTGGTCGGGCGTTATCCTGCTGA
>KK120445.1:36864-49914 GCA_000611955.2 Stegodyphus mimosarum
AACCAATCGAAATCAAATTTCATATTTTGTTATTTGAAGGAATGCGTTCGAAATTTTGAAGATTTAAAACAATACAGCTCTTACGGTTACTGTTACAGTGAAAACATTTCGCGATTTTTGAATAGCAACATCCACTTTTTACATGCGCAAACCTATCGGCGCATTGAAAAACCATAAATGTTTTTGGAAGAATACACGTATTGCAAAAATTGCCAGCTTGAAACATTTGCAAAGAAGAGCATTGTAAAGGACCAATAACGACACACTTTTATTGGAATGGCATGTTTCCAACGTGCCTACATTCGCAGACGATAACGCATTGCATGCGACAGAAGAACGTAACATCACGGGAGGAATCTCTATAACTTCACGTTTTATGACATTTTTCAGTTCTCACAGATCTCGTGGATTTGAAGTGCATACCTTAGGTTTCAGATAACCTCACAACCAGAAATCCATCAGAGTGAGGTCGGTGGATTGCGGTGGCCACAAAAATGTAATGTTACAACAGATGACTCTATTTCGAAACGTTGTGCACATCGAAAACTATAAATTAAAGTGTAAATAAAAGTATTTTCTCCTTTCCTGCCTTATGTTGTCACTGGTCCTTTACAGTGCTGTTCTTTGTTAATGTTTGACGCCCGCATGTTTCGTCATACTTTTGTCATTTCAACGCCATTGATGGTTTTTCAATGCACTAATCAATTTGCATAGGAGAAAAATTAGTGTTGCCATTCAAAAATTTCGAAATTTTATTTCACTGTAACCGTAGCTGTGAGAGCTCCAGCGTTTAAATCATCACAATCTGGAGCTCATACCTTCAAATAATAATATCTGAAATTTCACTTCGAGTGGTTGAGTGGATAGGACGCTACGGCTTCATATATTGGGGAGGCTTTTTTGAAAATTGTTTGCGTCTAGATATATTTATTATACACTGCAGGGGGGAAGACAGTTCTATGTCTCCCGTTCTACTGGACCGATTGACGAAACTGCGTTTTTCATGTCTCGAAAGCGCGACTTAGGATATGTATCAGATTTATATATAGCATTGTTCTAACATAGATATATTGACACAAAAAGGGTCTTTTTCTGAAATAACACCAATTTTTTCCCATATTTCAATTGTACGACTCAAATTATCATTAAATATTAAATTTTATAAAATTTGCTGCGAAATGTATAGAGAAATTTTCCTTTCCCTTCCATTGTGCAGGAGGGGGAAAAGTCGTATCATTCCTGATTTTTTATATTGTGGATGAGCTGGAAAAAAGTCACATCGTACGTATTTTCAAATAATTTTAACAAAGTGCTTAAACCACATTTTCGTAATTATCGCTTTCAACAAATATGCCAAATTTCAAAACGCGCCAATATATAAATTCACGTATATCTTCGGAAATTTTGAATAAAAAGCTGTATTTCGGTGCAGGTATGCTTAGAAATACATCTACTTTAAGATGATTGTAAAAGTTTTATACTTATAATTCAAACGTTTTTCGAAAAATTTATAAAAATTATTTAAAAATACAAATTTTAAAAATAAATGATGAAAAGTGGCCGAATTTTGTTTGGACTGAACCTAAATTTCGAACTGTATAAGAAGGAATTAAATAAGTTTTCTAAAAAAAGAGATATTAATAAATACATACCAAATTCAATTAACATTGAGGAGCTAAAATTTTGAGAGCTAAGTTTTTAAAAAGTACTCGTGCGATTTGTACAAAACTGGCAGTTTGGCATAATTTGAGTCGTAGAATCGAAATATGAAAAACAATTGGCATGTCATTTCAGAAGAAGATCGATTTTGTGTCAAAATACCTATGTTAGAACAATGATGTATATAAATCTAATACGTATTCTAAGTCGCGCTTTCGAGACATGAAAAACGCAATTTGAATTTCTTCGATCGGCGTAGTAGAACGGTAGATAACAGAACTGTCCCCCCCCCTTTTTTTTGCGCAGTGTATATGAACGCGTACATTTTATTAGAACGCGAACAAAAAGAAATATAATTTACACAAAATTCTTAACATAATATTCCGCAGATGTACAGCGTGTAACATCCATTATCGTGACAGTGTCATCTACAGAGGCTGTTCGCACATTTTTTAGACGATGTATATTGTATTCACAAAACTAAATTACATAAAATTCTTGTGTTTTAAATGTTCTATTTGACATCCTTATTCTGAACTATCTTTCGACACCGCAATTTCCAGGATAATAATGTCTTTTGAAGTGCCAGAAGAGGTATTCTATCCCATTCCTTCCGAACGGCTTTCCAGAGTCCTGTTAGGGTTTAGAGACAACGTTTGGATAATGCAGTTTTTAAAAGTCCGAAAGCTCAAAACTCCATAGGTGACACATCGGGAGATTTAGTAGGGATATCAGTGAAGGGTATGGCCTTGATACCAGTTTTTTGTTCCATTTCTTTTAGGAAATTTACAGTGGATTTTGACGTGTGACTGCTAGCTTTGTCCGGATGGAGTCTCACAGATGGATGGCACTGTGGGTAAAGCGATGGTATTTCATTCAGAAGAATTGGCGATAAAATACGTTCCTGATAGTATTTGGAGTTAATCTTGACATTTTTTTGCACTCCCTTTATTTTTAACTTGCCATTATAAGAAAAACCAGCAACAATCATGAATCTCTTAGAAAAGCTTTCTTTCGATTCTTTGAACCATCTACTTAAATTTTTTCCTCCCCTTTTATGATAATAAATGGCTCTTTTTTTGTTACAGTCATTTAAATACACCCATGCTTCATCCATTGTGACAATTTTTTTCCATTTTTCTTTGGATAAGTGTTTCTCATATAGAATTCTGCAGGGTGTCCTGCGTCGAGCGATATACTTTGGAAGAGGACGATGCACATTGCGTTTTTTCGCTTTCTTAAGATTTAAATCAACGTTTATCATTTTGTTTACAGTGGGTACCGAGCATTTTAGTGATTTTGCAACTGTCCTTTGACTAGGGGGATTTTCTTTTAACATTAAACAACGTACCTTTGCAATAGTCGAAGATGTCCGTTTTTTCCTCGGATACTTGTTCGGAATTTTTGTCTCACTTGAGTCTCCAATTGGACGTTTTCTTCCTTTCTTGTTGATGATATTACCTATCGACGCTTTAGATATCACAAAAACATGACTTTCACATCGTTTTTGGATAACGGAGTATGCATATTTCTGTTCGGAAAGAGCGTAAATGTAGCCTTCGAACCACTGCTTTGTTAAATTCGCCATTTTGAATAAAAACAAAACTTTCAAGCCACAGACGATAATTTTGACTTTTAAAAACATAGTACAATTACAACTACTTCTTTTGCAGCAAACGATCTTTTATTACCGCTTACCAAAATCGTCTAAAAAATGTGCGAACAACCTCTGTATTTTTATAATCTCGACTGTGTCAGGTGAGAACCAGTTAAAGTGGTGTTCATCAAATCACCACAGTCTATTATTGTACTGTTGAAAAATGTTAGTTATATATGCAGTAATGACGGGCATGCTGTTGAGTATTAATATCTTCTAAAGCAGCATTTATTACTGTTATAAATGTTGTCTCAATTTGTTGTTAACAGTTTAATACTTCCGATGTCGTGTACGATTTCCAAACAATGATTAAGAAATACTTCTGTTTTTTTTGACGTTCGAAATCAATCATTTCTTTTTTTTATTCGAAAATAAACCGTACATTTCCTTGCGTTACCTTGCACAAAAGACCACGAGTAGATTGTTATTATGTTTAGCTCTTGCTCCATTTTGTGCAGGTCACCGAAGTAGAATCCTTATGAATTTATCTTTGTGTAGGAGTGAAAGTGAAATAAGAGAGGGTGGTGAAACTTCCCTATCTCTTTTTTTTTTTACGCCCCCTCGCTGAAGAACTTGCATTATTTACGATAAAGTGATAAACCAGGTTGCCGGCGTCATAATCTCATTGCTTGATCGGCTTTAGCCTGCTATTTTTGTGTTGCATTTTCAACGTATCCATTCACTGCCTAATTGAAGATGAACAACGAAGGATTGTTTTATTTGATGAGAAAATGTTTCTAGTTATTTTGTTTGTTTTATGACTGTTCATTACATATGTTTTTAAACTATCGAAGAATAAACATATAGCGTAGATATTTATTCCAGCATGATATTATTTCAATGAAAATTTATTTTACAACATATTTTCCATTCACAAGTAAAATGACACAAGTAAATTTTACTTTGACTCATATACCGCATGTTCCGGCATATAACGCGGCTGTGTAATTTCAAACTAACTGTTTTGATTCTAAGTATATTCGCCGTATAACGCACACCCTTTTCGTTACGAAAAAACCTGAAATATACATGTGAATGTTGTTATCTTATGAAGTCGTTCATTTGAAGATTTTTTTTTCGTAGCTTTCGAATTGTAGTATACTGAATTGACAAGAGAGAAGGGGAACAATATGTGTTTGAAGGAAATGCGTCTGCAGAAAGGGTCAGTTATGTTCAGTGCAGGTGTGCACAAGAATGTTGTTCTAGGGTTTCGAGAAAATGTGAAAATAATTTGGGATACAAACGAATTTCCAACGTGAAAGAATTCATTGCATTAGGACTCAAATACTTCCTCTTTGTAATCATTCGAAGCCGTGATTTTGAAGTGAACATCGAAGGCTTTAGTAAATCGCACTTGCTTTAGCTGAAATACAGTTGACCTAGTTTTCCTTTTAGCAGTAAATACGGGGCATGTCAAACGAAAAAAACATACTGCTGGTTTCAAATGCATTCAGTTTGCAAAAGAAAATGAAAATCCTGCTGTAGCAAGGATCTGTCTTATTTGTGAAAACTCCATGCGTGAGTGAAGAAAAATGATATCGTAGTAATTAATATGCAAAAGAATAATGTGCTTAGCATAAAGGAGTAACAAAATGGGCTATCATGAAAGAAAAGTGTTGGGAAGTGGCTCTCCAAAATCGCCAGTAACAGCCTTTAGGAACATGTAGAAATCAAATTGTTGTATTCTAATCTTTTTTTTATATTTAAATCTATCGTTTTTCTGTAAGGTATGTAAAATCATAGTGTCATCGACTTTTTACTTCCTTGTACGAAGTAAAAAGGAAGTATTGTAATCGCGAAAAACTTCGCGTATCGTATTTCAAAGAAAATATCTATTTTGACCGCTATCGAATACAATTTAACAATGTTTTTGAGTAATATCCCTACGTAAGGACAGAATAAGAGACTCTTTTTCCCCAAATAATTATAAAACTGGTTTAAAATGGATTTTGAAGAGATTGTTTTTCGTGGCGTCTGTGCGTACATTATGTATCTTGCATAATTCAAAAACGAGTAGCCTCAGAATGTTGAAATTTTGTATATAGGACTGCTATAACATGTAGATGTGCACCTCCTATTTTGGTTGCTATCGGCCGCACCAAAAGTATATTAATATGTGCATATGTATATCCACTATGTTACTCAACTTAGTGAGCTCAGTTTTTTTAATTCTTATATGTTGGTAAATTGTGCATATTTTGCTATAAAAATGATTCAGTTATGTTGTTCTTATCTTCCGGTTAAGGTTTTTACGCCTTTAGTAAATCTGCATGCAAGATTTGTAGAATTTCTGCAATTTAAAAGTTCTTTAAGTGCGGCTAAGCCTAATAATTTTTTGCATGGCGGCCATATTTGTTTACATTTGAAACATAGCAGAATAATGGATCTGTTGCCAATCTAGAGAAAGTAAGCTTCGCAACAACAAAGATAACGCCTTCTTTTGTATTGTGAATACAATCACGCTTAATCCATTCTGGAATTTATTGGAGGAAATAAGTATTTAAGATTTACTTCGTAATTTTTAATATAGATATTTTGAGTTTTTAATATATTTTTGCCTTGCCGCGAAGTAAGAACTGAGTTAATTTGAATGAGAAATATATCTGTAACGAAATTCGAGGAAATAAGTTTAAATGAAATGCAGAGAAAAAAAGTATTTGAATGGAACACGTGGCAACGATTAGATAATTCTTCTGATGATATACATAATTTTTGTGCGTTGTGAGTTATAAAATGAATGAGGTGTAACGCTGTTAAGTGAACCTAACGCCAGAGTGTCGCTGTGTTAACAAATATAGTGAATTTTAAAGAGTGCATTTATTCTATTCATGTGCTGTCGACGAAGTAGATTTAATTCAGTCCAATAAGTTCAAATGAAATGCAAAGTGCGTATAATTTAATATTCCGTGCAAGGAAGTCATGTGGTGTGCACATCAGATTTTTTAAAATTTGTTTTTCTTCAAATTTTCAAATTTCTGAAAATCTTTAAAAAGCGGCTAGTTCTAATTCCCCCGAAACGGAACATTTAATTTCTACTGCTGCCGAGGAAATTTGTGAAATTTGATAATCTGATAGTCTTTGCAAAGTTTAAATAAAAGGTGAGAATGCAAGTTTAGAGAGAGAAAATTGATTCTTCTTATACTGGAACGCTGCGTTGATTGTAAGTGAATTAGCTAGTGAGAAATCATAGGAGACATAGCATAGAGCATTTCTTAGTATTTTAATATTTGATTTGCAGATAACCTCAGCTTCTGTTATATTCTTCGGCCGTAAGTCTAGTAAGATTATTTAATCACCAGTTATTTAATGGCTGGCAATCCAGTAAGATTTTTTAATATTTAGATTAAGTGTAAAAATTAGAGTAAACATACACGTACAGTTAATTAGTAATTAATTAGAATAAATCTTGTAGATTCATAAGGATTTTTTAGATAGGAAACACGAAAAATGAGCAATGCCCTCGCCAGGACTCTAAACTGGACCTTTCGAATACGCGCCGAGTGTGCAACATACCACGAAGGCATGCAGAAAGGATGGAGAAAATACCTTATATACTCCCCCTTTTAAAGGGCGAATGGGGATTAGGGGACTCCAATCGCCATATCCTGGTGGTGAAACATCACCATGCACCACCTTTTCGGATCCCACTATAGAGACTTTAGGTTATTTTGAAGCAGGAGACGTGAAAAACGAGCAGTGCTGTCGCCGGAACTCGAACCTGGACCTCTCAAATACGCGCCGAGTGGGCTACCTTTACACCACGAAGGCATGCTAGAAGGAGGGAGAAAATAATTGAGATACTTTATATAACCACATTCAGTGAATTATAATATATTTCCATTTTTGTTGCTAACGTTGCACACGTAGCAGTTCTACTAACTATTGATCATTATTAAATGATGTCAAAGCATTGATCAGATATTTTGTCTCTTTTATTTGATCACGCGTTGCCCCAATTTCAGCGTCGTCGAGTTGACGGATAAATATTATGAATTGAAATTCTTCTCTTTATCTCTTTCTGAACCAGTTCAAGAGGTTTGTGTTGGCGTACTTATCACTTAGTTTAATCTGACAATACGGGCACGGAGACTGTCAATCTTACATGCAACCAGGATACGGGCATTGGGCTGCGGAATTCGCAGTTGTTTTCGTATGGGTACTGGTGAAAGAATTCTTGGTGACATTACAGAATTTTTGTCGGAGCGGGTAATTTGCAGATTTAAAGCAACAGAACATCCTTTATTGTGCATTTATTTTTAGTTATTTGTCATCAGAACGGCATTTGTGGAGGAGGAAAGGAAACCTCAGATTACCTTTTGTACTTGAAATTTATGTGGTTTCCGGAAATTTAATTTTCTTTCTGTTTTATGAATGTTTAATAGATAAGCAAATTCTCACGGAAAAGAATATTTCCAGCAATTATTTTATTGTGTAAATCTGAAGGCACATTTTTACGTCTGCAACGAAGCAAATAACAAATTTAATTGATGAGCGTTTATCTAACAGTTTATAAAAGCCAAGCCATGTTCTGCTTTAGATTACAGCAACACTTTTTCTTCCATTTACCATCTTTCAGAACAAGTTTTAGCTAATTCTGTTTTATTTACTTTTTTATCAATGTATTGGCATGCATACATATATCAACAACGCATTTTTTTCCCTGCATTTCATTTAAACTTATTTCCTCGAATTTCGTTAGAGATGTATTTCTCATTCTATTAATTCAGTTCTCACTTCTCGGCAAGGCAAAAATATATTAAAAACTCAAAATATCTACTATATTAGAAATTACGAAGTAAATCTTAAATACTTATTTCCTCCAATAAATTCCAGAATGGATTAAGCATGATTTAATTCGCAATAACAAAAGAAGACATTATCTTTGTTGTTGCGGAGCTTACTTTCTCTAAATTGGCAACAGATCCACTATTCTGCTATGTTTCAAACGTAAATAAATATGGCCGCCATGCAAAAAGTGATTAGGCTTAGCCGCACTTAAACAATTTTTAAATTGTAGAAATTCTACAAATCTTGCATGCAGATTTACTAAAGGCATAAAAACCTTAACGGGAAGATAAGAACAACATAATTCTATCATTTTTAAAGCAAAAAAGCACAATTTACAAATATATAAGAGTAAAGAACTAAGATCACTGAGCCGAGTAACAGAGTGGATATAATATATATATCTGTCCACTCTTATATATCTTTGTTTATATATATATATAAACAAATATAGTAAATTTTAAAGAGTGCATTTATTTATTTATTGCATATATATATATAACATAGCAACGCTCTGGGGCTAGGTTCAGGCATGTCATTCATTTTATAATTCCGAACGCACAAAAATTATGTATATTATCTGAAGAGTTTTCTAATTGTTGCCACGTGTTCTATTCAAATGCTATAATAAATCTAAAACGATGTATAAAAGACATTAAACAAGTAAAAAAATGTTTTTACAGGCAATTCAGTATTTCTCATTCCATTAATTCAGTTCTGACTTTACAACAAGGCAAAAATACATAAAAATTCAAAATATGTAGATTAAAAATTGCGAAGTAAATCTTAAATACTTATTTCCTCGAATAAATTCCAGAATGGATTGAGCATGATTTAATTCGCAATAATAAAAGAAGGCGATACCTTTATTGTTGCGAAGCTTAGTTTCTTTCGATTGGCAACAAATCCACTATTCTGTTAAGTTTTAAATGTAAACAAATATGGCTGCTTTGCTAAAAAAAATTAGACTTAGCCACACTTAAACAACTTTTAAATTGTTGATAATTCTACAAATATTGCATGCAGATTTACTATAGGCACAAAACCCTTCACCGGAAGATAAGAACAACATAATTTGAATCATTTTTAAAGGAAAAAATGCGTAATTTACAAACATATAGGAATAAAGAAACTTAGATCACTGAGGTGAGTAACAGAGTGGATACATATATTTATATATTTTTGGTTCGGCCGATTGCAACCAAAATGGGAGGTGCACATCTACATGTTATAGCAGTATATACAAATGTTCAACGATCTGAGGCTACTCGTTTTTGAGTTACGCGAGGTACATACATACGTACATAGGTACGTACGTATAGACACTACAAAAAAATCTCTTCAGAATGCATTTTAAATGAATTTGATAATTTGTTTTGGGGGGAAAGAATCCTTTATTCTGTTCTTACGTTTAGATATTATGCAAAAACATCGTTAAATTGCGTTTGATAGCGGTCAAAATGGATATTTTCGTTGAAATATGATACCCGAAAATGTTCGCCATTACAGTGCTTTCTTTAAACATTTTTACTTAATGATTTGCGGTGAAGGTTGATATTACGAAATAAATTTGGAATTTTGTTGTTACAAAAAGTCGTTTTAAAGTACAATATTAAATTTAGTCATGTCTTGCAGTGGGTGTAATGCAGGATTATGTATCATACTGTAGATAACAATCAACAGTTCCGTTGGCATGTATTCAAATACGTGCTCATTTTCTACTTCCTCGTACGAACAAAAGGAAGTATTGTAATCACGAAAAATTCCAGATATTCATATTTCAACGAAAACATCCATTTTAACCGCTATCGAATGCAATTTAAAAGTGTTTTCTCGTGACATCTGTACGTGAGGGCGGAATAAAGGACTGTTTTTCTCCAAATGAATTATAAACTGATTTAACATGGATTCAGAGGAGATTTTTTCGTGGCATCTGTGTGTATGTATGCATATACGTCCGTACGTACGTATGTATCTCCCATAATTGAAAAACGAGTAGCCTTGGAACGTTGAAATCTTTTTACAGGACTGCCATAACACGTAGATGTGCACCTTCTATTTTAGTTGCAATCGACCGCACCAAAAAATATATAAGAGTCAGAACGTTCGGATGAACTATTATAACTAAAAAACATCATCATCAAAAATGGTTCATCGGTTAATTCTGAATACAGAAAAGCCAGGATTTTTGTAGAAGAGAAATTTCAGTTGGTTTCAATGTTCCTTTCGCCTAATGAAGTGGCATTGAGATTGAATTTTTCTTCTTTTGAGTTATTTAAATTTCTCCAAGTTTCATAAAATTTTTCAATAGGGGTATGCCTGTTTAAGGGTTTTGGTTTTAACATTTTAAAAATTCTTGCACTTATAGAATTATTTGAAGTTTATTAATTATGAATTTCAGTTATGAAAAAGTAATTCTAAATTTCTTACTTAACTATAAATATATATTCACTCGGCTCGGTGAGCTCTGTTTCTTTATTATTCTTATATGTTTGTAAATTGTGCATTTTTTGCTTTAAAAATGATTAAAATGTGTTGTTCTTATCTTCCGGTTAAGGTTTTTACGCCTTTAGTTAACTTGCATGTTATAGTTGTAGAATTATCATTAATTTAAAAGTTGTTTAATTGCGGCTAAACCCAATTTTTCTTACCATAGCAGCCATATTTGTTTACATCTGAAACTTAGCAGAATAGTGAATTCAGTTTCTGCACCTTCAGTGTCTTTTTGCCGAGTGGAACCAAAATTGCACTTTCATTTTTGTGCACCAAAATTTGTGAACACTTAACATTTTTTGGTCTGTCTTGTTACCTGCTGGCCGAATTGATTGTTTTTGCGTAGAAACTTTCAATTTTAATTATAATTTTTTTTTTATTTTTTAACTGTACTTAGTGGTTCCCCTCCCTATATTTTTCAATCTTTAATGAAGATATTTTGAGGTTTTATGTATTTTTGCGTTGTCGCAAAATGAGAACAGAATTAATTGAATGAGAAATATATCTCTAATGATATTCGAGGAGATAAGTTTAAATGAAATGCACCAAAAAGTACGTATAATTTAATATTCCGTACAAAGAAGTCATGTGGTGTGCACATCAGATTTTTTTAATTTTAAAATGAAAATTTTCGATACATTCTTTTTAATTTTTATAAGTTCTTTTTAAACTGTTTGCTACACATTTTTATTATGTGTGCAAGAACGCATCTATTTTTAGCCGAAAGTGGCGTTAGCTCAGAAAGGCTGTTAGTCTCGAAACTGCATTTTGCGTCAAATCACCACTGACGGCAAATAACTTTTTAAATTGTTACCACCAAATATTATCGCCCTGTATTATATTTAAAGAAATTAAATAATGAAGAAACTGAATTAGTGTGTGTATATGTTTCTCGCATTGTGAAAAAAAAGGTACCTAAAGGTTTCCAATTTTGAATAACGTAGCCTTGTACCCAGGTAGGGGTATCTGGAAGCCCGAAACTTGAATTTCTAATTTATTGGCTCTGTCGTATTTTTTAAACTTTAACAAACTTTTTATTAAGAAACTCAACGATTGTAAAGCGAACAGTGGCAACACATTGCGCGGGATAAAATATTTTGATCTCCAGAGCGCGAGATTGTCTATCAGAAATTCTAAAGGTATCCTGTTTTTAAATACTTTAGCCCAAAGGAGTGTTAACCCGAATGCTCTGAAAACGTGTATGTATGTGGAAATGAAAATATTTGGGCGTAGTAGAAAATCTGTAAGCTTTCAGATTTTTTTTCGTTTGTTTATAATTTATTTAAATTCTTACATATTATTTGGTTTGTTGCGAAATTAAATCAAGTATTCGTTAAGTAATTTTTTAAAAAATGTTTCTAACATTTATACTTAATACAGTGTCTCACAAAAGTGATGGGACACTTGTGTTTTACAAAAGGAAACTGTGGTAAAATAAATTAAAAAAACATGTAAAAATTTTTTGTGGGTGTGTTTCATACTTAAATTTAGTAAAAATTGTTACATAACATACATTTTCTCGAAATATTAAAATATTAATTTAATAAAAATACAATTGTTTAGAACGGAGCAAAAAATGGCTCACATAAGTGATGGGACACTTACTTTTCCACCAAATATTTATCCAAAAATTTTACTTTTTAAAAGGTTTTAATATTTTATTGGACTTCCTTTTACTTTTAAAACATGATTTAATCTTCTTGGGATGGATTCGAATAATTTGTTTGTGATTTCTGGAGTGATTTTACCCCATTCTTCTTGAAGCACCGATTTTAATTGTTGGTTTGAAGAAATGGTGTGTTTGCGAATTCTTGATTCCAATTCTTTCCAAATATTCTCTATTGGATTTAAGTCTGGAGATTGTGGTGGTGTTTTTATTATTTTAGGACAGTTATACAGCAGCCAGAGTCTAACGTTCAAAGCAGTGTGCTTGGGGTCATTGTCATGTTAGAATGTAAAATCGTTATGAAGGTTCAATTTTCGTGCTGAAGATATCAAATTTTAATTTAATATGCCCAATATACTTTTACTGATCCATTATATTGTCAATAAAAACAAGATTACTGTTATGTAGTGATTTTTGGTTAGTTTAGAATTATGGATTAATGTGTAGTTAATTGCAGTTATTTGTTAATTAATTATTGAGTGAGTAAATTATATGCATTAATTTATGCTTATTCTAAATTTTTCTTCACGAATTGTATTGCTTATGTTATTGAATCAATTATTTTTTATGCGAGTTAAACAGAGTTCTCATTCTTACGTTACGCGTTCGTTAGTTCGGGAGAAGGAGACAAATGGGAAATCGGTTGTTTCTACGTAATATTTTAAATTTAAAAATACTTCCTTTTTATTCACATGGTTGAAATTTATACCTCTTAAAGAGAAAAAATTTACCCTTCTTATGAACCTACTTTCATGACTGTACGTCGCCCCGTTGGAGAATTATGCCCATT
>KK120445.1:52736-68488 GCA_000611955.2 Stegodyphus mimosarum
AGACGATTTTTGTTGCATAGTCTAATGGTGTCCCATCACTTATGTGAGCCATTTTTTGCTCCGTTCTAAACAATTGTATTTTTATTAAATTAATATTTTAATATTTTGGGAAAATGTATGTTATGTAATAATTGTTACTAAATTGAAGTATGAAACACACCCACAAAAAATTTGTACATGTTTTTTTAATTTATTTTATTACGGTTTCCTTTTGTAAAGCACGAGTGTCCCATCACTTTTGTGAGACACTGTACCTAGTCTACCAGTTGTCATTCATACTCAGAAATATTCATTGTTATTAAATTACTGTGTATAAATAATAATATTTATGAAACTATGAGATTCTAGAAGCTTCTAAATAAAGTATTTAAATTTTATAATGTACATTTTGTGAGGAAAAAAAATCTAATGTTTTTCTCATGATGGCAAAATAACTGAAATTTTAGGTTGATAGATATTAAATGATGTATTAAAAATATAATATTCTTTCCTCGGCAATTGTATTTTTGTTATGCGACTTCAGGAAGTGCAAGGAGTAGTAGCGTCATTCCACATATGATTATGGGTTTTTCACCAAAAACATACCATTTCGCTTAATGATCTTTTGAACCGTTTTCTTTTCCGCATCGTCCAAATTTATAGTTAATTATTTTGAAGCCAAATTTTATGTCAGGTAGAAACGTTAAATGAAATGTAATGGATATTTTATGTTGCGTTATACTTTTTGTGGTAAGTAGCTGCTTTGTATATGAAGTTTAATTCTTTTTCTGTGCTTTCTTATTGTGTTTACTAGTGCATATATCATTGTCAATACTAATATTGGTAAGGTGAGAAAAATATTCCAAATTCAATTCCGTATTCACAATTCTGCGTTCATGTAAAATTGGTAGAATAAATGAGTGTTTTGTGATACTACTTCCTTCGCAAATGAAGCAAACTCGATTGATGGAACACAGCAAAAACATTATTTAACACTTAAAATGGCGACATAGAAGCAAGAAGAGAAAACGAATTCAAAACCAAAGCTGTATGTAAGTAAAGCGTCGACACTTCAATGGGAGAAATTGCGCTTCGTAACGACCGCAGCGCTCGTAGCGGTGGCGATGTGGAAACACAATCAGTAAAACTGCGCATGCTCCTTTTCTTTTCAGTCATTGGTTGTTTTGATTTGGTTGTTTGTTTGATTCTACCGAAATCTTGTTAGCTTCTAACGTGCTTTGGTTGTGTTATTTATAACTTATTAATTTTGTACTTTTTAATTACAAAAGGCTCTTTTCGGAACCAATTTTTTTTTAAATTTTGTCTAATGGCGTATCGATACTGCGGATTTAAGGATTGCAAGAGTAAGATTTCGTCGAAATCTGGTGGAATACATTTCTACACGTTTCCTTCAGACGATGCGTACTTAAGGAAGTAATAAAGAAGAGTTTTAGGATATGTATTGTTGAAATTAAAGGTAAAAAAATCTGATAATTAGAAGAATTATTCCCCTATATTTTATAATAACGCAGGTACAAGTTTTAAATAATATTTAAAAAAATCGTTTTCTTTATTCCCTTTCAGAAATATTCAGAAAAAGTTATGTACTATTTAATGTATTTCACTATTAAAATAAAAAGAGCGCTAATTTGAAATGCACCGAATTGAGCATTAATTACAAATTGACTTAGATTTTTTTTCATTTAAAAAATGCCTCAGAAGCTAAAAAAATCATGTCGTATTTGAGAAAGTATTTTAGGCAGAAGCTCTGTAAGTGGAGAAGAAATAATGCATAATTTTAATGTTAATAACAATAAACTTTGCTTAAAAATGTATTCTTTTCGTACACTTAAAACTCTGAAATACTGTACAAATAGAAAATATATACATTTATATATATAATTACGACGCAATTGCAAAATATTTACATCCAATCGTGTCAAAACCCATTGCGGCCTCTCCATCTTACTTCCAACCTCCATGACGTCACTGCAGGGGAGAGGAGGAGGGGAAGAGATTTAATTTACATCGCCACCACTGCAGTGGATTGGCGCTGCAATTTGGCGTCATGTTATAGTATGGGAGTGCCGACGCTTTACTTAAATACAGCTTTGTTCAAAACTATTTTAAAATAAATATAATTACATTCTTCGTGCGTTTACAACGTTGCCATTCAGATACATATTAATGTTCATCTATTTAAATTGTGCAAACGATTAGCAACAATATTTAAAATTGTTTCAGTATGCCCTATAATGTAAGTCAAATGATTCATTGTTGTAAAAGAAGCAGACAGAAAAATTCTGAGAATATAAGAATAGAATATTTATTACACCGATTAAAGCGAGAATATCATTAATTTATCTTTTAAAGTGCATTGAACTTTTTCATTTAAAAGCAATAATGAATTAACTCTCTTACCTCTTGCATCTTTTGTCAAATTGTTCTCAGCTAACAGTTCTTTATCTCCCGTTCTACTTCGGAATTGAAATTGCGTTTTTCATGTCTCGAAGCGCTACTTAGGATATATATTAGATTTATATATATATAATTCTTCTAACATAGTTATTTTAACACAAAATCGGCATGGCAATTTTTTTAAATGACATGGCAATGTTTTTCCATATTTTGATTCTACGACTCAGGTTATGCCTAAATATTAAATTATATAAAATTTGGTGAAAATTTATGGAGAATTTCAAGAATTTATGTTGGCGCATTTTTTTGAGTTTTCGCCAAGAATAATTAATTCATTTGGCGAACTTCTTAATTTATAGCAACCTGTTTTCCTTTACTTCATTTCATTGCAAATTTGGTGTTATTATCACTTGTAGCGAATATGCCAAATTACAAAACGCGCCAATATTTAAATTTATTTCTAGCTTACAAAATGTTCAGTAAAAAAATTCTAATTTTTTGCAAGTGTGCCTAGAAATACATACTTTATAAGATGCTAAAAATTTTATAGGTAATAATACAAAATGTTTTTCGAAAAATGCATAAAAATTATTTAAAAATACAAATTTAAAAAAAAAATCATAGAAAGCGGGCTAATTATATTCGGATTAAACCCAAATTTCGAATTCTGGAAGAAGGAATCAAGTAAGTTTAATAAAAGAAAAAGATATATTAATAAATGTATATCAAATTCAATTAACATTGAGGAGCAAAAATTTTGAAAGCTAATTTTTTAAATACTACTCATGCGATTTTTTAAAAACCTGGCAGTTTGGCATAATTTGAGTCGTAGAATCGAAATACGGAAAACAATAGGCATGCCATTTCAGAAAAAGTCCGATTTTGTGTCAAAATACCTATATTAGAACATTACTATGTATAAATCTAATATATATCCTAAGTCGCGCTTTCGAGGCGTCAGACACGGAATCTGAATTTCGTCAATCGGCCCAGTAGAACGGGAGATATAGAACTGTCTGTTTTCTCCCCCTCGCGGTGTACAGTACGGCTGAGTAGATTCAAGAACAAAAGGGCCAGACGGCAAATATACGCCACTAAGGATTCTCTCGAAGTAAGATGAGTCTTCCTTAAATGCTCCTTCTAACTCATTTGCACAGAACACGATACTAAAAACTCATTCTGGTAGGGGTATATGGGAAACGGGAATTGGTAGTAAAGCATATTTAAACTTAAAATAACTGTTAGAATGTAACCTCTACAAGCTTGTGGCTACTTTATATTAAATGGGAGGGGTATCTTCTTCGCGTATCTCATGAATTTTTGAACTTCTGCCTGTTTGGTTAGCTTTATATAAGACAAATTCACATAGAAAACAGCTTTGTTATTCCCATTATTGCACATGTGATGAATTGGACGAGATTTTTTGTTTATTATTATCCAGGTCAAGTGGGTTATAAAGTTTGCTATCACCATAAATAGAAAGCATCATCTTGATAATGCGTTTTTAGATTACTTATACTGGTCACCCGTGATAATGGGGTCAATGGGATACACTTCGTGAGAACTGACATAGAGAATGTTTGGCGTGATAAAACTTTCTTGTTTACACATGTTTGTTGTGACTTTAATAAATGTATAATTCTAGCTTGCTAAAAATGTTATCTAGAATGTTTAATTTGGCCGTGACATGTAAACCTTTATTTATGGGTTGCTTTATTAATGTGGGAATTATTTTCGAAATGTATTACGTAAACTTGCCCAATAATGTAACAATGTGTTTTTGTATTCTTTCTTTTTCCGAAATTCTGGTAAGTTCAGCTGAACTGGAATGAGATTTCTCTTCAAGAGTTTTTAATGAAATTTACGGGGGGGGGGGTATGATGTAACTAATTGTATCTTACATTTAAAATTCCTGTGAAATGTACAGATATTTAGTCTAAAGGGGCTTTGTCCCTCAAGGACTATTGTTTTCGTTTTGCGATTTTGCGTCGGTTCACTCTGAATGCCCATTTCACTTTTCAGATTGTTGCCACTAAATATTATTGCTCTGTATTATATTTAAAGAAATTAAATAATGAAGAATCTGCGTTAAATGTACCTGTGTTTCTCGCATTGGTATAAAACGGCGGTACCTAGAGCCATCGAATTTTGAATGACATAATCCTACTGCGAATATGGGCATCTGGAGGGCCAAATTTGGAATTTTGTTTTGTCATCGATTTCATATTTTGTAAAACTTTAACGACTTTTTGATTAACAAACTGAAGATTTCAAAGCGAGCAATGGCAACGTTGTACAGAAAAAACATTTTTATCTCCAGCGCCTGAGACAGTATATCGGAAATTCTAAAGATATGCTCAATTTAAAATTAATTTTGCGATATTGCTGTTGAGCTGAATTTTATGGTTTAAGTGCGAAGAACATGATAATTAATAAATAAAGATTGCACACAAAATGGGAGTGAAAAAACTCTTTGGACGTAATTTAAAATCTGAAAAATTTCTTTAAAAAATAAATAAATAAAAAAGATAAAAAAATCTGAAATGTTTCAGATTTTAAATTACGTCCAAAGGGACGTTTATTTAACATTTTGTGTGTTACCTTTATTTGTTAAATACCATGTTCTTCGCACTTAAACCATAAAATTCAGTTCAACAGCAATATCGCAAAATAATTTTAAATTGAGCATATCTTTAGAAATTTCGGTACACACTCTCACGCGCTGGAGATAAAAATGTTTTTCTGTACAACGTTGGTATTGCTGGCTTTGAAATCTTTGAGTTTGTTAATGAAAAATTCGTTAAAGTTTTAGAGAATATTGTTACGAATTTCACATTTATTTGGCTATTTATTTAGAACTGTAATTAATATTCCTTTTTATTTTCCCGTGCAACGCACGCAGACGATTTTTGAAGAGAAAGCTACGTCAAAAAAAAACAAAAAAAACATGCATACATTTAGGCAGATTTTTCATTTTTTAAAATTTATTGCAGAGCGATAACATTTAGTGGCAACAATTTGAAAAGTGAATCAACGCAAAATCGCAAAACGAAAGTAATAGTCCTTCGGGACTAAATCCCTTTGGACTAATAAATTTTAAAATGAACATGAATAACGAAGAAAAAAATCTTTAGATGGTGCTAATTAATTGTTTTTGAAATATTATCTTTATTCCGTTGTTGAATAAACTGAATTTTCGATGAATAAATTGTTTATTATAGCTGCTCAAATATTACATTGCTTTAACATCCAAAGGCACCATCGGTAATATAAAATTGCCGTGGGCAATGATTTGTATGATTAATTTAGTTAGTATCGCTAGACAAAAGAAAGGATCCTTCTGTACCCCCTTTCATTCCAGGAAATAAGAACATACTTGCAAACTGCTTGCTCAAACTCATACCTGCTTCCGGATGAATTTTAAGGAGGTGAGCAGACTAAAAAGAGCGCAGTTATTTATAGTGTTAATAACTTCAACCAAAGAATTATGTCATCATTTAACGTTCTACTGAATTTATGTAACCTTTGTCAGTTTAAAAGTAAATGGTATGTTCTGCATTTTTCGAAAACGACACTGAAGTTGTTCTGAAAAAAATTAATCATCTTCGAAAAGTTATAACTTCTGTATTATATGGATTATAAATTATTTTACGTTCGATATACCTTCTTTTTTCCATTTTAGGAAGAGAAAAAAAAAGTATGAGCGTATTGTGGGATAAAGAAAGGTATAAGGCGTGTAAAATATAAATCTTTTATTTCAGTTTTTGGCTAGTTGTTTTGTCCACTAATTTTAGAATATTTTTGCGGAAACATGTTGTATATATAATGATAGCAATGAATTCATATTTGTAAAGAAGAAGTCTTCAGAAAATTATATGAATTTTGTAAGGTAGTTTCTCCATCCTTAGCACCTGCATTCGTGTCGTAACTGTAAAGATAGCCCGACTAGCAGTCAGAAGGTATCGTTGACTATTCACGCTTCGCGGCTTCAAAAATTCTGAATAACGCAGACCTGACATTAAAAGGTAATTTGTCATCACCGTACCTGGCGAATGCGTCCTCCCCAGCCGTCCTTTAAGTGGGGTAGAAAGTTAAAGACGTACTGCAGTTTTCCGCAGTTTGCGTACTACAGAAGTAGTAATTTAAAAGGCCAGTCTTAGTGCTAGTCATCTGTGTAAAATATTAAAAGTTAGCTCTTATTTAAATTTTAGTTAGTTAGTTAGTAGTCTTATATTCTTTTACGTTCAGAACACAAGTGGTTGGTCTTTGTATCCCGAAGTGTGGGAACGTTTGTAAAATCTATAAGCAAATAAAGGGTAATTCTAACCCTTCTTATCTTTGTTGTATCTTCTACACACGCACGAACATAGCTTTGAGTAAGCTCCCTGTTCCTACTCAGGACTCCAGTTATGTTTGCAAAATCAACTAGAAGAAACAGTAGTCCTGATAGCTTTAGTAGTGGAGACAGAGATTTTATCTTAGATTCCTGTAAAACTACTCGTATCTTTATTAAAGTTGCATACAAAAAGTTAATTTCTGTATTCTTTTTTATTATGCAGGTTTTTAGCTTTCTTTGTATTACATTCTTCCTGATACTATCTTTCATTAAGCTTTAACAGTTGAGACAGAGATTTTATGTCAGGTTCATGTAAAACTATTAAAGCTGCATACGATAAATTAATTACTGTATTCTTTTTATACGCAGCTAGCAGTTTCTTTTCTCAAGTGGTGTAACTCTTCGACTGCCTTAAAACTCATGGGTCGTATGCAAATACAAAGGGACTGTGAAATCTAAAAACTGCATTCAAAAGAGTTGAAGAGAAGGCAGAAGTTTTTTAAATGCAAAGCGATATTTTATTATCTCTTCAAGTAAGTTGTGAAGAGCAACTTAACAATATATTGTGCATGGTATGGTCAGTAATTTTAAAAGGGGCTTTTATGTCGGCGCTCACAACGGTATCTCCTAAGGGAGGAGATGCATTCTTGGAAAACGTTTTAAGAGAAACTCGCTCGAATGAAAATTACACGTAGGGAAATTTCGAAAATTGTTATACAGTCAGCTCATTCACCGAGTTTGAACTACCAGTGTTCAACGAGTTTGGCTGCACAGTTGTAGCGGGCGAAGAAGATCACTGAAGTTGGTAATTCTAAATGGCGAGATATTTCCCTTGTCACATTTGTTATGTGTGATCACATCGGAAATAAAGTTAGAAGTTTAAAAAAATAAAAGGTCACAAGTTCGTACGTACATCTTCATTTAGAGAAATTTGGGGTCTCCTTTCCTGTAATGTTTCACTAAAATTTTCTTTCTGTAATGCCTTTTATGTAATGATATTTTCCGTTAGGAATATCATTCATTCAGGTAAAACGCGCTTAAAATTTGCGTCGTTAGTAATTAAATGCAGAATAATTCATATTTGTTGCGTGCATACGGGCTCGATGATAGGTTAATAAAATCTATTTAATTAAAAGAAACACTTCAAAGTTCTGGAATTTTCCACACAAATTCTGGTGCAGGTTCACAGTACCACAGAGTACAGTCAGTAGTTACGCTTCAATCTGCTAAGAACATTAAACACAACGCACTGCAAAGCTCATCTACAGAGAAAGCTAACTCGGATATATCTCAGTTCACGCGTAACTAACAACTCGAAAAAACAATAACTAAGCAGCTGAGAACAGATGCTTTCTCTACGGCGTTAAATGGTTTTCAACCGGCCGTTGAGATATTTCTAGTACTTTCTGCATCTCGAAATTATTGCAAAGCAATACGAGGGTCGAATTGCGGTTACAGCTAGTGATCAATAGCAATTATTCAGTTACAATACGTATTATGGTGATAATGGGACAGGTCCAAAAATGTCGCCAGATTGGCGATTTTTTTGCAATTTATCGCCAAATTTGGTAACAATAAGTGGCCAAAACCGTTGTCAGCTTGTCAATATCTCCACCGAGATAACCATTTACTGTATGTTAAAAAGACTTTCCCCAGTATTTTTACTTTTTTGGCATAGCTTTGTCTTAAAATTTGTTTAGCGTCGCATTATACAGTAAAATAAAATAATTTCACATATAACTGCACTTAAATCATCTATCTATATACGAAATGCGTAAGAATATGAAATCGAATTCGACAAACTGATCTTCGATTGTCGCAACATGATTTAAAAAAAAAGTTATTTAAAAAAATTCCTTTCTTGCGTTTCCATTTTTGGGAAAAAGAGTATAGATCTGTTAATGTCCACTTTATTCTCGAAAGTACTTCAAAACTCATTAATTTTTTTTTTTTTTTAATGAGCTGCGTCGTCGCTTGTCTTCGTTTTCCTGAAACTTTGCTTGCCATATTAGGATACGCCGTGCTTATTTACAATTTTGCTGATGTCCTTAAGAATGACTTGCTGTTTCCGCTACCTCTACTTATGGCAGAATAAGTAACCATAGCAACAGAACAAAATTCAAGTTTAGAGATGTTTTTCGTTCTGCAGTTTCTGAATGGGATGGAACTAAAATAAAATATACGTTTTGGCAGTAGTTTTTTAGTTAAATTATTTAACTCGTGAAATGGATTAAAGGAAATATTATAATCACGAAAAATTCCGGGTACCATTTTTCAACGAGAATATCCATTTTGACCGCTATACAATGGAATTTAATGATGTTTTTGCGTGACATCTATACGTAAGGAGAGAATAAAGGACCCTTTTTTCCCAAAACGAATTATAAAACTGATTTAAAATAGATTCAGAAGAAATTTTTTCGTGCCGTCTGTACGTACATACATCTCGCATAACTCAAAAACGAGTAGCCTCAGAACGTTGAAATTTTGTATATAGGACTGCTATAACATGTAGTTATACAACTCTTTTTTTGGTCTCAATCGGCCGCAGCAAAAGTATATAAATATATTCATATATACCCACTCTTACTAGGCTCCGTGAGCTCATTTTTTTTATTCTTATATGGTGGATAAATTGTGCATTTTTTGCTTTAAAAATGATTGAAATATGTTGTTCTTATCTTCCGGTTAAGGTTTTTATGCTTTATTTTAAACTCCATGCAATAGTTTTAGTATTATTAATAATTTAAAAGTTGTTTAAGTAGGACTACGCCTATTGTTTTTACCATAGCAGCCATATTTGCTTACATTTGAAATTTAGCAGAGTAGAGAATTCAGTTTCTGCACCTTCAGTGCCTTTTTGCCGAGTGGGACCAAAATTAAACTTTCGTTTTTGTGCACCGAAAAATATGCCTTGTTGCCTGCTGGCCGAATTCCTTGTTTTTGCGTAGAAACTCTTAATTTTAATTGTAAAAATTGTTTTTTGATTATTTTAACTGTACTGCATGTTTTATTTTTTCAATTTTGAATGAATATATCTTGAGGCTTTATGCATTTAAATTTTAAGAAGCAGCTACGTCAGAAAAGCAAAAATACAAGCGCGCGTGCACTTAACACTGAATAAAAGTTTTATCTCCTCAACTGATATTTAATTTGAATAAATGTAATTGACTACTTGTTAGCGGTAACCGTAATTCTACTCATTGTGCTTTCCAGAAATTGCTAGAATTGTCTCGCGTGGCCGATTTAAAAAGCTGTAAAAGCGGGAGAGAAACAGCTCAGCTCAGTTATTGTTTTAGTGTGGTATTGTTGTTGATTTTACTTAATTCGCGGTGGAATCGGATTAGCATTCTCTGCGCTTTGGATTGCGTTCTATTTAACGTTTTATTAATTTAAAAAATAGCTATTGTTTATATTGTGTGATATTGTACGAATATCTTTGAGGAAAATTCCAGAGTTCTGCTACATTCCTCTTGATAAGAATAAATTTCATTAACCTATTATCGTATTTGTGCATTCAGTCTATTACGAACCGTACGCACGTAACAGTATTATTTTTAAATACAGAAAACATTTAAATTATTAAGAACCGCATTTATTGCTTTTAAATCGCTTAGCTTTTTAAACAATACACAGATCGCTTAGTTTTTTTAAGCAATGCAAATCGCTGAATTTATTAAGAAATACAAATCAAATTTGAAAACTAAAAGATCTTTTGTTACGTCGAACGGCAACATTCCTGAAATCAGCTACTTCCTGAAGCCTTGTGAAAGATGAAATAAAATTTTATTCCTTTTGTTACACTGCTGTACGAAGTGCTGCAGAACTCCATTTATCCGGACTCACTCCAGTTATCTAAACTTCTAATTATCCAAATATTTTTCTTCTTCGCCCGCGAGCGGCCGAGTGGTGAAATCGCTAAACACTGGTAGTTCCGATCCGGTTTCGGTTCCATGCAAACGGGCTGGCTTGCATGGACGTTTTCATTGTTTTCCGCACGTGCAAGGAGCCTGTTTCCCTGTTTAGAAAGTCCTCAGCGAAGGTATTCCTCTGTTGTTGTTTTCTGATGCCCATTTGTCTGATTTATAGTCTGCCGAAGTGGAATTACGAATTTTGATATGTATTTGGTTGGCAACTAAGTAATTGCAGATTTTTTTTAGAAATTCAAAGACAATTTTTTCGTGAAACTAAATAACTTTATTCTGTAATGTATTGCCCATTTTGATCAATGACTTTTTGCCATCTTTCAGGCAGCATCGTAATCCCACGTTCATAAACCTTCTGGTTTTTATTTGCAAAAAACTGAATCAGATACGATTTGACATCATCATCATTATTGAAATTTTTACCATTCAAGGAGTTTTGTAAAGATCGAAACAAAAAGTAATCAGATGGTGCAATGTCAGGACTATATGGTGTATATGGCAAAACATCCCAACCAAGCTCCAATAATTTTTGCCGAGTGACTAAAGATGTGTGTGGCCTTGCATCGTCATGATTTAATACAACACTTTTTCGATTTGTCAATTCGGGCCGCTTTTCTTCAACTGCATTGTTTAATTTCGTTAGTTGTTCAATGTAGACATCAGAATTGATCGTTCGGTTGGGTGGTAAGAGTTTAAAGTAGACAATTCCTTTGTAATCCCACCAAACTGATAACAAAACCTTCTTTTGATGAATATCAGGTTTTGATGTTGTTTGAGTTGGTTCACCTGACCTGCTCCACGATCTTTTCCGCTTGATATTGTTGTAAACAATCCATTTTTCATATCAGTCGTTTTAAAAATGGATCATTTTCATTACGTTTCTTTAGCAAATCGCAGCTGTTAATGCGTTGCGTTAAAAGCGTTTCTTTCAGTTCGTGAGGAACCCATGTATCGAGTTTTTGAACATAGCCAAGTTGTTTTAAGTGATATTCAATGCATGTATGTGATACATGAAGCTTCTCTTCAATCTCACGTGTTGTACTGTGACGATCCGAATCGATTATTGCTTTCATTAGGTCGTCATCAACTTCAACTGGACGACCAGAGCGTTTTTCATTTTTGAGTGAAAAATCACCAGAACGAAATTTGGCAAACCAATTTTGACACTGCCGTTCTTTTAAGGCTTCGTCACCATAAACAGCACATAACTTTTTATAAGCTTGCGATGCGTTTTTCCCTTTGCGGAAATAAAATAGCAAAATATGACGAAAATGTTCCTTTTGATTTTCCATTTTTCAACGAAAGCCGAACGAAAACTACGCAACCGATCAAAAAACTTTTTTACAGATTCACAGCTGAATTGCCAAAACAAAATGTGTTTTACATTTGTACTACATCTGCAAACCTAAAAATTCAACTGAAGCCATCTATGAGTGAAATCCGCAATTACTTAGTTGCCAACCCAATATTTTCCGTTAAAATAAAAGGAGTAAAACAGATTTTAATCTTCATTTCATCTTCTATGTGAGAAATCAGCCACAGTTACTGCTTTTGTGCGTAAACTCTATGGTTAGTTGGGGCAAAAAATTCCGTTTATTAGGTGCATTATAGTATACATATATGGAAAAAAATTGTCGTATCATTTCAGAAAAAGTCCGATTTTGTGTGAAAGTACATATAGTAAAACAATGCTATATATAAATCTAATACATGTCCTAAGTCGCGCAAGTTTGTTGTATTAACTGCATAAAAGATGTATGTATGCTTTTTGAACATGTGTTGTGCTTCCTTACAGATGTTTACGATAGAATCTGTGAGCGAGAAAAGTGATATATTGGATTTTGTCTCCCTTCTTTTAAATCTGTCATAGTTTTTGTGTGAATGGCGGAAACATCCATCAATATTTTTCCCATTGTCTGTCGCTACTTTGAAATGGGATGATGTAATACCAAATCATATTTCTTTTTCTGTATCATACAACATACTGTTGTTCTGTCTGTTCGATTTATCGTGAAGCCTGTGACAGCCCGTAACAAGAAGGCTGATTCGAAAATCAGGTGCATAGAAGTAATACTGAAAGTGTGTATTAATTTTTTTGAAATCGAGTATGCTTTTATTTATTATTCAGGGTGATGTTATGCAAAGTGATTGAATATGTTATCTTTTTACTTCCTTGCACGAAGTAAAAAGGAATTATTGTAATCGCGAAAAATTTCGGGTACCATATTTCAAAGAAAATATCCATTTTGACCGCTATCGAATGCAATTTTTTGCGTAACATCTGTACGTAAGGACAGAATAAAGGATTCTTTTTTCCCCCAAAACTTACAGAACTGATTTAAAATGGATTCTGAAGAGATTTTTTCATGGCGTCTGTGCGTACGTACATATGTATGTATCTCGCATAATTTAAAAACGAGTAGCCTAAGAACGTTGAAATTGTGTATATAGGGCTGCTATGACATGTAGATGTGCACTTCCTATTTCGGTTGCCAATCGGCGGCACCAAAAGCATGTAAATATATGTATCCACTCTGTTACTCGGCTCAGTGAGCTCAGTTTCTTTATACTTTTGTGCTTGTAATTTGTGCATTTTTTGCTTTTTTGCAAAAATGATTGAATTATGTTGTTCTTATCTTCCGATTAAGTTTGTTATTCCTTTAGTAAATCTGCATGCAATATTTGTAGAATTATCAACAATTTAAAAGTTGTTTAAGTGCGGCTAAGCCGACCCACGTGAGCCATATTTATTTACATTTGAAACTTAGCAGAATAGTGGATTTGTTGCCAATCTAGAGAAATTAGATTACTACGCAACAACAAAGTAACGTCTTCTTTTTATTATTGCGAATTAAATTATGCTTAGTCCATTTTGGAATTATCATAAATTATTAAATTATTCCATATAGTTACTCAGCGTAGCGTTCTTAGTAAATTAAGTCAGTTTCTACGCCTTCAGTTTCTTTTTGCCGAGTGAGACCAAATTAAACTGTCAGTTTTTTTGCACCGAAAAATCTGCCGAATTGCTTGTTTTTGCGGAGAAACTGGAATTTTAATTGTTAAAATTTTTTTTTTAATTTTAAACCGTATTTGGTGTTTTATGTTTTACTATACTTTTAAATTTTTGATATAGATATTTTGAGTTTTTATATATTTTTGCCTTGCCGCGAAGTGAGAAGTGAATTAATTGAATGAGAAATATATCTGTAATGAAACTCGAGGAAAGAAGTTTAAATGAAAAGCATGAAAAAATGCGTATTATTTTTAATATTCCTTACAAGGAAATCATGTTGTGTACGCATTTTAACGGTGATGCTGGAGAGCGTCATGTGTGGTGAAAGGCTCTATTAAAAACTGAGATAAGTCAATGCACTTTTTTAGACCTTATAAGGCAAACGTGATATTATCTTGAATTCGTAACTTATCATTTTAGTCAGCAGTTTCATTAATAGAAGGGAAACTTAGCGGACTTGTTCATAAGATAAAATTAAAAACACAAAAAGAAAATCTGAAAGGTTTCAGATTTTAAATTACGTCCAAAGGAGCGTTTGTTAAACATATTGTATGTTACTTTTATTTATTGAATATCATGTTCTTCGCATTTAAACCATAAAATTGAGTTAAAGAACAATATCGCAAAATAATTTTAAACTGAGCCTATCTTTAGAATTTCCTACACACAGTCTCACGCGCTGCAGATAAAAATGTTTTTTTCTGTACAACGTTGCCATTGCCCGCTTTGAAATCCTCGAGTTTGTTCATCAGAAATTCGTTAAAGTTTTACAAAATATGAAATCGTTAATAAAACAAATTCCAAATTTCAAATTTGGGCTTCTAGATGCCTATATTCTCAGCAGGATTACGGCATTCAAAATTCGATGGCTTTAGGTACCGTCGTTTTATCACAATGCGAGAAACATAACGCAAAATCGCAAAACGAAAACAATAGTCCTTCAGGGACAAAGCCCCTTTGAACTAACAAATAACTTCATATTTTTAATTTAAGAAAATCTCGTATTGTAGAGCATAGTGGCTTCATCACATATTTGAAATTAGTATTCTTTTATTGATTTGTAAATTCTTTTCATCCCTACCCCTCACATTTATAGGCTAAACTTCATTCTGTTCTGGTAGTCTTTTCATTTTGTTGCAACTTTCACACGCAGAAGTATAAAAAAGTGTAAAACATGAGTAAATATGTATATCATGACGTACATTAATTAAGCGCACTTTCGTTGGAAACATGAAAAGTTTTCTTCTTACCCTCGTGTTTGAAATATTCTGTCATTTGTTTGTCGACTTGTAGATTCAGATCGCCTACTGTGATCCGTAGAAAGTTAATCTTGCGCTAATGTCATTCTGAGATTTAAATTCGTGTTTCAGTTGCCATTATTTTGCGATTGACAAGTCAAACTTAAATACCTCAATCCATTGTGTATGAGAGACATTATGACAGCACTAAAGCTTTACTTATCTTCTTTGAAAAGAATGTAATGCAAAATAATGGTCTATATCAATTTTCTTGGTACTGTTTTATTCGACCTTGAATCTTACTTCGGATCATAATGGCAAGTAACTTTTCGTATTTGCTGCGTTTAATGTTCATCCGTTGGATTTCGAATTGGAATCTAATTTTGAATTTACCTGCGTAAAATAATTCCTATTCAGAAACCTCCGTCTTGAGATCAAGAGATTTTTATAACTTTCCACTATCGGTCTAAAAGACATGCAAACCGTTCCAGGAAATTATTGAAATGTGGACGATATTTATGTTTGAACTAGCGGGCTACGGCCAAAGCAAATTTTTTTAGTTCTATGTGTACACCTGAAAAGAAAATGTACAAAAACATTTCAGTATAAATGACATCATTTCATTCTTTCCAAGCAACGACTAATTCGTAAATAATTTTTGTTGCCAAACCAGGAAACGAAAACTTTTGACATTTCAGGTTAATACGTATGACGTCATGATTAACATTTAATGTAATGTAACATTTTTTTTTCCAATATGAATAAAAGAAGTAACGTGGCAATAATATATCGTGTCGGTTATCTTAACCTCAAACAAAATTACTAAAAAAATTACACAAAAA
>KK120445.1:70999-123455 GCA_000611955.2 Stegodyphus mimosarum
GCTTCATTTAAAAATTTTTTTAAAAATACAAAATATTATTATTTTTCCAAAATTCCTTTTTTAAAAGGAGTCGAAAGGATTAAAGTTCAACGTGTCCAAAAATCAAAGGAAAATAAACGGCACATTTTTTAAAATACGTTTTTTTTAAAACATTCCGCTGAAAAGGTGTTAAGCTCACCTTCCTAAATAAATACGTATTTAATCGATTTATTGAAATACGAAATTTATTTTAAGTTCGTAAAATAGCTAAGTGTCTACGCTTCACAACGATGTAAAAATGAAATGTATAGAGTGAAATCTCGCTTTCCTGTAGCCCATTATATCTCAAAATGACGCGATTTGGTCACAAAACATAAAATAAAAAAAATTCGAATTTCGAAAAACTCGCTTCGAGGTGCATTGGCTCTTGTGTAGATACACCTATGTACCAAATTTCGTGGCCCTGGGTCTATTAGCTTACTCGCAACAGGAACGAAAGACACACAGACTCTTTGTTTTATTATATGTAGAGATTTTGTAAAACTTAACAAATTTTTGATTAAAAAAATTTACGATTTGAAAGCGAGCATACACCTTTCGAAATAAAAGATTTCTATCTCCAGCGCGCGAGACTGCTGCCATTCGGAAAAATGAGTGCCAAAATTAGCATTTTCAGAGTTTTTAATTACTATCTCGGCTGACTAAAGCCTTACAAATGTGAGAATGGTCAAAATGGCTTCCCACGAATTTTTGAAATCCGGGGATAACACTCTCGAAACTCAACTCCCCGCGGTTCCGGAGGTGATGATATCGCAAACAAACAGACGGACGTTCACAGATTTTAATAGTATAGATGCCTTTGAAATTACATTAATTTGTGAAATTCTTTTTAATTTTTTTCATTACAACAATTTTCTTTACTAGTATAAATCTCATAATTTGGAATTAAATTTTATTTTGTAATTAAACTAAAACTGCTATTAAATTTAAAGAAGCGTCAAGATTTTTTAACGTCGCTGATCAAATCTACCCAATACATCGTAAAATGCATTACTTTTGCTTAAACAGAAGTAATTTTAACAAGATAATTTATTTTTCTAATTCTAGAATCAACCTACGAATATCTTGGGCTAATGGTGTGTGAGAGAACATCAAAAAACAAATCGTACAGAAGAGGGGAAAAACCAAGTTTAGTACATTTCTTCCTTATAGTCATAAAAATTCAAGTTCATGCGCACAAAACTTTCACAGCGATTGTTAAATTTATATCTAATTACCTTGCTGATGGAGATCGAAACCGGTCCCTGTAGGAATTAACTCTTCAAGTTACCAGCTGTGTGGTTACAGGAAAACAATATTATGATTGATTCCTTTCACTTGTGCTGTAGAAGGTGGTATTGGACCACCTGTGCCATTTTCCGGAACTTCCTGGATGAAAAAGAAAGCATTATTGTTCTTTTCTGTGTGGAAAAAAAATTGTTATAACTTTTCAAACCTGTCATTTTGAAAAACTACTGAGTTCAAGCAACTCTTCTGAGAGACATTCTAAAATGTTTTAAAGAACGTTATTATTGAAACTTAGGGATCAATAATTCGAATTTTCGAACTGCTGGAAATTTTGGAAGGTTATTAAAAAAAATTTAATTTATGGGCATTTTTGTCATTCACATTTCCGAATCGTAGCCTAAAAAAAAACCCTATTAAACAACTCGAAAAATTGGGAAGATTTTTGTTGACATCGGATAAAAATACAGGAGGGTGTTTCCAAATTTGGACCCATTTCAAAAAAGTTATATTAAATGAACAAATAGATTTATCCGAGTGTAATTTGTGTCTAAACGCTAACTGCTGAGGAAATTTTTAATTTATTTAATTGACTGTGTATGTGTGTATGTACGTGGGTGGGTGACGATTAATTTTTAATTCAAATGTTCTGCTATACATGCTCTGTCATTTTAAATTATCATCGCCCTACTGAACAGAGGAAATTAAATTTGAATAATATAGCAGCCCGTCGTAAGTCATCTGTTCTCCGTTTTTTTCCTAAAAGATTTAAACACGCTTATTTCTCGATAATAATCATACAGCAAATCGCATTCTGACATCTTAATTTTTAGCCCAAAGGGGCATTGACCTAGAAGGGCTATTAGTTTCGAAATGGCATTATGCGTCGAATCACTAAAAGCATTGAATCACTTTTCAGATTGTTGCCTTCAAATATTGTCACCCTGTATTGTATTTAAAGAAATTAAATAATGAAGAATATCCATGAGTGTGTGTATGTTCCTCACATCGCGAAGAAACAACAGTACTTAGAGCCATCAAGTTTTGAATAACGTAAACCTCTAACCGCATATGGGCACCTGGAAGTCCGAATTTCGAATTTGTTGCCCAAGGGGCTATCAGTCTCAAAACGGCATTTTGCGTCGAGTTACTATAAACGGCTGTATCACTTTTCAGATTGTTGCAGCCGAATATATTTGACCTGTATCATATTTAAAGAAATTAAAGAATGACCAATCTGCATGAATGTAAGTATATTTCTTGTATTGTGAAAAAACAACAGTATCGAGAACCATCAAAGTTTGAGTAACGTAGTCCTCCACCTGAATATGAGCACCTGGAAGCCCGAATCTTGAATTCTGAATTTGTTTTATTCTCTATTTCATATTTTTTTTAATTTAACGAATTTTTGATTAAGAAACTCAACGATTTCGAAGCGAGCATTTTATTCCGCGCTGTGCGGAATAAAATATTTTTATCTTCAGCACATGAGACTGTCTATCGGAAAATTTAAAAGATATGCTGCTTTTAAATATTTTTAGTCCGAAGGGGCGTTATCCCAAATGCTCTCGAAACGTGTATGTATGTGTAAAAGAAAAAAACAATCGCCTCTTGGGCGTAATATAAAATCTGAAAGCTTTCAGGTTTTTTATTATTGATTTCATGTTTTGTAAAACTTTAACGAATTTTTTATTAACAAACTTAAGGGAGCAGCAATCTTGTGCGGAATAAAACACTTATATCTCCAGTACGCGACACTGCCTATCGGAAATTCTAAAGATATGCTGCTTTTAAATATTTTTATTCCAAAGGAACCTTAGCCCAAATTCTCTCGAAACGTGTATGTGTGTGTAAATGAAAAAAAGCCCCTTTGAGCGTAATATAAAATCTGAAAGCTTTCATATTTTTTCCTTTTTTATATTATTTTTAAAAAGTAACTAAATTTTAAACATAGTTAAATTAAATTTACATCCTGTAAAAGCATTCATGGGCAAAATTATGACTGTTAGGTTTCCATTTGACCTTGTTCACTAATATCACTTCGGTCTCGAGTGGTACATTAGTAATTTCCTGAAAAGAATTTAGCGCGCCTTGTGTAGTGTTTATCTGTGTTAACTTTCGAAGTAATTTTTCCCTTTCTACACTTACTTTGATTTTAAAATAATATGGTAAAATATAAAGACCGATTGTCGATTTATTTTCGTTGTGAGTGGTATTTTTTATTGCACTTCTAGATATATAGATCCCAAATATGTTGCATATATTGTTTTTGTATCGAAAAGAACGTATATATATTTTTTTCCGAAAAAGGCAAAATCTATCTAAAAATCCTTCTATCTAAAATTTATTTTCCTAAGCCTTTTTGAGCTAATTCAAATTTGATTGCCATAGACAATAATTTATCCCTCAGTGTGAACTGTTTTTCGATTATTTCTATCCTGTATTATGTGTGAACAGTTATGTCAAAATTGTGAGTGGTGTTTGCAAAAAACGCTTTTAGTTCAGTTAAATATTTTCCCTTTTTTTATTCTCTTGTTAAATTGCTCGGTATTGATGACGACTCCAGTCAATTTATTCATTTTTTTTTTTGCTCCCTTTAAATAATGGCGGTGTATTTAAAACAGTTGCTGTCGGATTATTTTTTATTGAATTTTTTATTTATACAAATGTACGATATTAAAATGTGTGGTAAAGCGAAATATCAGTTTTTTTTTTTCATGGTCTCTGTTCTGCTGAACACACCCGTGCCGCATTGCACGTTTCTCTCGAGTCAATATCCTTTCTTCTTGGAAATTCAGCAAGTGTTACCTGAATCAATATGTAGAAAATGATTAACGGATTATATTTCCTTTGACCTCGAAATATTAAACACGAGTTTCTAAGAAGACTCGCTTATAGTTAAAGTGTATATTCTGTATTCCGTTGAAACGTTTTTATTGTAAAATTGAGATAATTGCGCCACTTGAGTGTGTTGCAATTGCTGCTACTAATTCAGAGAAACATTGCTTATTTACCAAGTATCATTCTACCTACCTTTTCTAAGCTTTCCTTGTGAAATTTTTTATTCTTATGTAAGTAATATTTAAATAGTAGCTAGATATTTAATCGCCTTTGATTTGAATAAAATATACCGTTGATTATTGAAATGTCAGCGTCAAGAGGAAAATGCCATGCAGTGTAGTGGAAGTTTGTTGATGTAGTTTTGGTTTTGTAAATGATCAGAATTTTAAGCACGTAATTGCAATCAGCAACTTGTTTGTGTAGAGGTGTAAATGATATAAAGTCTGGTCAAATGAAGTTTTTTTTCTGCCATAATGAGACTTTAGAAATCGGATTAAGGTTTATGATTTCGTAATGCAATGCCTGTCGACGAACTGCCTAATGAGTTCATAGGCATGCCACGATAGGGACGCAGTCGATGCACGCATGCCACTTGACTACTCCGATAACTATCATAAACATCATAAAGATTGCGATTACGGTCCAGAGAAACTATCCCGGGTGCCGTTTCTATCTTATCGCTCTAACATATACAGACCCGTGGCACTAATCAGCATAAAATATAACAAAAAGTTAAATCTAATAACCATTTTTTCACTTGTGTTGCATCGAATATGAACCATTTTAACATTTTATAAAGTTATTTTGAAACACAGACCTCTTGTGATGAGTACAATAAGGCCCCAACAAAGGCGCAACGATATATCGTCGTTGGTATTTTTGGCAAGTGCACCGAACGACGATATATCGTCGTTCGGTACTAAAAGGGTTAAGCGCGACTTAGGATATATATTAGATTTGTTTACAGCATCATTCTAACATAGGTATTTTGACACAAAGTCGGGCTTTTTCTGAAATGACATGCCAATTTTTTTCCCCGTATTTCAATTCTACGACTCAAATTATGCCTAAATATTCAATTTTGTAAAATGTGGTTACAAATTTACGGAGAAATTAAAAACTTTATCTTGGCGTATTTTTTCAGCTTTCGCCAAGAATAATTTACTTGGCGAGCTTCCTTATTTATAGCAACCTATTTACCTTTCTTTCATTCATTGCAGACGAGCGGAGAAAAAGTTATCATTCATACTTTCAAATAATTTTAACAAAGTACGTAAAACACGTTTGTGTTGTTATCGCTTTTAAGAAATATGCCAAATTTCAAAGCGCGCGAGTATATAAATTCACGTATATCTTAGGCAATTTTGAATAAAAAAACCCCAATTTTTTACCAGGTATTCTTAGAAATACATCTACTTTAAGATAATGGTATAGATTATAATTCAAAAATTTTTTTGAAAAATTTATAAAATTTATTTAAAAATATAAATTTAAAAAATAAATTATAAAAATCGGACGAATTTTATTTGGAATGAGCCTAAATTTCGAAATGTAAAAGAAAGAATCGAGTACGTTTAATAATAAAAAAAAGAGAGATTAATAAATATACATCCCATTCAATTAACATCGAGGAGCTAAAATTTTGAGAGCTCATTTTTTAAAAAACTACTCGTGCGATTTTTACAATACTTAACAGTTTGGTATGATTTGAGTCATAGAATCGAAATATGGAAAAAAAATTGGCATGTCATTTCAGAAAATGCCCGATTTTCTGTCAAAATACCTATATTAGAACAATGCTATATATAAATCTAATACGTATCCAAAGTCACGCTTTCGAGACATGAAGAATGCAACTTTAATTTTGTCAATCGGCCCAGTAGAACGGGAGATACAGAGCTGTCCCATTTTTCTTGCGCAGTGTACATCCAGGCTGCAGTGAAGTTACAGTGAAAGACTGGGATTATCTTCTTCAGCGATGAGTTTCGCTTTCTTGGAAACAGTGATGTTCGTTTAATGCATGACAACTCCATAATTAGGCTTGACCAGTGAATGTTATATCGGCCTCTGTAATAATGGTGTCGAATGGCATAATGTATAGTAAACGGATCCTCGGAGTCTTCCTCCTGGTACAGTGGCATTTCACCGTTATCTCGATTTGGTCGTTCAGCCAGTGATATGGCCGTTCCTATGTGGCAATCGGTGGCCCTGAAGTAGTCCACCATATGTTATTTGTGCTACTACGAATATCCTTCATGAACTTGACGTGTAAGCTTGGCGTGATGCATTTGCGAACTTCTTCGTGCATTCGCGAACTTCAGGACAGAGTTAAAAGTCGCTGATTGTGGCAGCTTTGTCAAACTACATCCTCTTAAGATGAAGATCAGTAATGGATATTTTATCCTCCTTACTGGGATGTGAAAAGTGGAGAAGAGGGTATTGAAAAGTATTGTTGCTGTATTTCGGAGCATGTAGGGTGGCAAAACATTCCTCGGACAATATTTTTAACTCTTTCACAGTGAAGTCGCCCAAAATGCCCGACTATTCAGACATCGGCGGATTGCCCCGAATGCCTGAATCATTTTCTACCTAGTGCTTTCCCCCCTCACGTTAGAGCTTAGTTTTAGGAGTTGTTAAAACTACTTCTGTTATCTTAATGCACCTTCTTTTTCCTTTGTTTATTATCAATGTTTAGCTATTGATGATCAAAGTTGCAATTCTGTCCCAAGGGAGAACTGCACACAGTAGTGAAAGCGACCGAAAAAGAAGTCGTTGCTTGACTTTAGTAAGCTATTGATGACGCTGTAACATTCTATTTGTCATGGGGGAAAGAAATGGATTCCAACAAAAATTCATATGTACGACGTTTCAGATGTAGTGAAACAGATTTCACCGATGCGAAAGAGTTAATGTCTCCACTGATAGCATGATAAGATACGTAATTTTGTATATTTCTTCGCATGTGGGTTATATTTCATGCTGATTAAATCTGGATAATACGACCGTTTCGTTTTCAAATTTGAGCATTTGTGTGATTAGCACGTAAATTTAAGATTCGGCATTTCTTCGTGTTGCAATATCAGTGCTCAGCAGTGTAGTTTTGTTTATTATTACTCCAAAGGGGTTTTGTGCCTAAGGGACTGTTGTTTTCGTTTTGCTATTTTGCGTCGAATCCCTCTGAATGTCCGTTTCACTTTTCAAATTATTGCTACCAAATGTTATCGCCTTGTATTATATTTGAAGAAATTAAGTAATCAAGAATCTGTGTAAATGTATATATGTTTCTTCCCTAAGGGACTATTGTTTTCGTTTTGCGGTTTTGCGTCGAATCCCTGCTGAATGTCCGTATCACTTTTCAAATTGTTGCCACCAAATATTATCGCCCTGTATTATATTTGAAGAAATTAAATAACGAAGAATCTGCGTAAATGTATGTTCCTCGCATTGTGATAAAACGACGGAACCTAGAGCCATCCAATTTTGAATGACGTAATCCTACTGCGAATATGGGCATATGGAAGCTCAAATTCGAAATTTGGAATTTGTTTTATTATCGACTTCATATTTTGTAACACTTTAACGAATTTTTGATGAACAAACTCGAGGTTTTCAAAGCGAGCAATGGCAACGTTGTACAGAAAAAACACTTTTATCTCCAGCGCGCGAGACGGTGTATCGGAAATTCTAAAGATATGCTGAATTTAAAATTATTTTGCAGTATTCCTCTTGAACTGAATTTAATGGTTTAAGTACGAATAGCATAATATTTAATAAATAAAGGTAGCATTTCAGATATTCTTTTTTTGCTTTTTGGTTTTTTAATTGTTCCAATGGTAGAAGAAATTTTTATTAAATATGCTGACATTCGATAAGAATTTGGAAAATATTTCCTTGATCATTGCGTGATATTTTACCTTCTTTCCCCATGATATTTTTACATATGTAAAATAATCTGTGAATTTGAAAATACAAATTTTCTAGGAACTTATTTTACTTGCGAAATATTATTAAAAATAATTGTCATGTCCGCTAAAAATTTATGAAAGGGTTTGTTTTTTGTGACTTAATTGGTTTCTGAAGATATATTGGTTTCAGCATTCATGCATGCGAAAAGCTATGTAAAAATAGCGAGCAAAAAAGGTTGTCTTCCCGCGAATTTCCTGTAAAGAAATTAAGGAACTTTGCTGTTTGTTATTTAGCTCTTTTCTAGTTATGACTTTTAAGCTTCAGTTGTCTTGAAGAAATGATACGTTTCTTCACTGACTCTTAGACGGTAATATAACTATTACTTTAAATAGAAAATATCATTTTGTAAGAAATTCAGAACACAAATGGAGTTTTATGCCCAGTTCAGAACAAAATGTTCCGAAATTTTATCATTTTGATAAGTATGCTGTGTCTAGCTATAGGGAAACTGAATGCTACTTTTTCATGCTGAATTTTAACCTCTTGTTTAACTTAAATAAATTCCTTTGCGCAGTGCCTGTAAACTGTTCGATGCGGATATCAAATTAACACACGAGGGTAGTAAGCTATGTTTTTTACTTCCTTGTACGAAGTAAAAAGGAAGTATTGTAATCGCGAAAAATTTCGGATACCATATTTCATCGAAAATGTCCATTTTGACAGCAATCTAATGCAATGTAACTATGTGTTTGCGTTGCATCTGTATGTAAGGACAGAATTTTTTTACCATAGCGGCCATATTTGTTTACATTTGAAACTTAGCAGAACAGTGGATTTGTTGACAGTCTAGAGAAACTAAACTTCGCAACAACAACGATAACGCCGTCTTTTATTATTGCGAATTAAATCATGCTTAACCCATTCTGGAATTTATTCGAGGAAATGAGTGTTTAAGATTTACTTCGTAGTTTTTAATATAAGTATTTTAAGTTTTTATGTATTTTTGCCATATAGCGACGTGAGAACTGAATTAATTGAATGAGAAATACTGAATCGTCTGTGAAAAACTATTCCCCCCCCTTTTTTTGTTTAATTTCTTTTATACGTCGTTTTAGATTTATTATATTATTTGAATAGAGCGTGTGGCAACGATTAGGTAATTCTTCAGATGATATACATACTCAGAATACTCAAAAATGCTTGAGTCAGAATACTCAGATTATACAAAATGAATGAGATGTAGCGCTGTGAAGTGAAAAGCGCCAGAATGTCTCTATGGTAAACAAATATAGTGAATTTTAAAGAGTGCAATTATTCTGTTGTGGTTTATGCGCTACCGCCAAAGTAGATTTAATTCAATCCAATAAATTGAAATGAAATGCAAGAAAAAATATGCATAATTTAATATTCCGTACAAGGAAGTCATCTGGTGTACACTTCAGATTTTTTATATTGGAATCCATAGGGACCAGACATGTGAATGAGCGTACCTTTTGTTTTACCTGTATGGTTAAGTGGAATTTACGACAGTAAATTTGTCAGGACTGAGTGTTCGGTGCATATTCTTGGAAAACATCTTCGTGACAGCTTAAAGTCCTGATCTTCAACAGGGAGCTGAATACAGCTATGTTCTGTGGTAGAATACTGCGATTAAGTGGTAGAAGAACTGCACTTGAAAGGGATTTAAAATCCTCTTTTATTAAATCACAATTATGTACAATCATATCCCAACTCGGGAGGGATACAGAAAGTAAAAGACCACACTTGGGTCTAAAATGAACAATCAAATAATCTTTAAACTAAAGCTAAATAGAAATTACACAGTCGTCGCTCACAGAGCTATAACGCGAGGTTGGCCTCTAAACTAAATGGTGCGTAGCAAGATTTACTAATACTGACGCACTTGGATTTATTTCAATAAGCAATCACGTAAAGCGGTATGGCTTAAAATTTAGCTGCTAGCTAGTCAGGAGAACGTCGAATAGAATGATCGTGGTCTGAGACTAAAAGCTCTCTCACACTGGAAGGTTTCTACCTTTCGTTTAAATATAACTTTGGCTCCACTTCAAATTAGCATAAAGCTAAAAACGCGCGCTTCTTCTAACGGGAAGTTGAAAATGAGAAGGGATAGAAAGATTTAAATTAAAATAAAACTTTGCAGTTTAACTAAAACCTTATAAATTTAACCTAACTTTACGACAGTGTAAATAAATTAGCTTAAAGGACGCTAAATTTACGACAGTTTCGATTCCACAAGAGGAATCAGCGTAAAAAGTGAGAACCAATACGACTCAAACAGATCAAGAAATGAGAGAAATCAAGTTAAATAAAATCGTGGAAAAAAAATCGTTTACGCATACATGGCACTTGTACACTTTGCCCACTTATGTTCTACCAATTAAGTGTCCGTAAACCTTGCTGCACGCTCTTCTAAGAAGCCGAAGTCCGCGGCCATTGAAAAAGTCTTGAGTTCCATTGGCTTGATTATTCGCCTCATGGATTGCGTTGACGCTAGTCCTTCTCCGTTAAGTGGAGTGAGAACTATTATAAAACGTATAATGCTCTTATCACGCCTTTTATGAAATAGTCCTAAAATGCTGTCTGCCCTTGAATCGTAACGAAAACATTTGAGTGGTTGTTCGATGAGCCACTTCATCCATCGACGCGTACTCAGCTGAAACTGATTTATTCATAAGGCGTGGCTCAGATCCAAAATTCTTTTATCCTTTCAACACGAGATTATTTGGTAAGAGTCCAAACCGGCGTTAGTTAATATTTCTCAGTTGAGAAGGTTTCGCTTCTTTAGCGAGAAAGAGGAGAGGATTGGCTAATCCAGGAGTCCAAGCTTTTTTTGCCCCATGCATCCCTTTCACTTTTTCTGAAGTTCATTTTCCCTCCCTTCTTTAAGTTTGAAAAAAAAAGGATATGCACATTTATTTAGATTTAGCTTATTTTCTAATGTGCTTTATAAATTAAGCAACAAAAAGTAAAGAAACTGTGGGTAAATACCAAAATTTGATTAAAATTTCTTTTTGATATTCATAAACTTAACAGCTAAATAAATGGCTGATCGCATTCCTTTGTTAAACTATGAAATTACCTCTATGAAAGAATCCTCCCCTAGACTAATGAGTAATGAGATCTGAGTATAATTTTGAGTCATGTCATATATGTTTCTTAAACTCTTATGCATGTGACATACTTTCAGAAAATTTCGGGCTGTTAAAATAACAAAGCTTGACCAGAAACGTTTTTTTAACCAAATGGCGGGCACTTGCTTATTCAGCATTGGCCACTCATGAAGCCAGAAGTATTGGCCATTTTATTGTGGAGGCACCTGATAGGCGGCCACCGTTGCCTCCTATGAAGAGGTGAACAGTTACAACCATGCCGATTTTTCCCAAATGTCGATCAGTTTCTAAGAAGAAGCTTTGCATAGTTCACTTTTACGATAGAACTATCGAAACACGATTTTCAATTATTTCACTTTTCATTCGAGTCTGTTACCATTGACGCTCTTTCCGAAGAGAAATATGCATACTCCGTTATCCAAAAACGATGTGAGAGTCACGGTTTTGTGATATCTAAAGCGTCGATAGCTAATATCATCAACAAGAAAGGGAAAAAACGTCAAATTGGAGCCTCCAGTGGGACAAAAAGTCCAAACAAGTATCCCAGGAAAAAACGAACATCTTCGACTATTGCAAATGTACATTGCTTAATGTTAAAAGAAAATCCCCCTAGTCAAAGGACAGCTGCAAAATCAGTAAAATGCCCGGTGTCCACTGTAAACAAAATGATAAACGTTGATTTAAATCTTAAGAAAGCGAAAAAACGCAATGTGCATCGTCTTCTTCCAAAGCATATCGCTCGACGCAAGACACGCTGCAGAATTCTATATGAGAAACGCTTATCCAAAGAAAAATGGAAAACAATTGTCACAATAGATGAAGCATGGGTGTATTTAAATGATTGTAACAAAAAAAGAGCCATTTATTATCATAAAAGGGGAGAAAAAAAATTTAAGTACATAGTTCAAGAAATCGAAAGAAAGTTTTTCTAAGGGAATCATGATTGTTGCTAGTTTTTCTTATAATGGCAAGTTAAAAATAAAGAGAGTGCAAATAAATGTCAAGATTAACTCCAAATACTATCGGGAACATATTTTATCGCCAATTTTTCTGAATGAAATACCATCGCTTTACCCACAGTACCATCTATCTGTGAGACTCCATCGGGACAAAGCTAGCAGTCACACATCAAAATCCACTGTAAATTTCCTAAAAGAAATGAAACAAAAAACTGGTATCGAGGCCGTACCCTTCACTGATATCCCTACTAAATCTCCCGATGTGTCACCTATGGAGTTTTGTGCTTTCGGACTTTTAAAAACTGCATTATCCAAACGTTGTCCCGAAACCCTAACAGGACTCTGGAAAGCTGTTCGGGAGGAATGGGATAGAATACCTCTTCTGACACTTCAAAAGGCATTATTATCCTGGAAATTGCGGTGTCGAAATATAGTTGAGAATAAAGGATGTCAAATAGAACGTTTAAAACACAATAATTTTTTGTAATTTAGTTTTGTGAATACAATATACATCGTCTAAAAAATGTGCGAACAGCTTCTGTATTACAGAAAATGAGGTCTCTTGAACAAGCTGAATTTTGGAAGATACCAAATTTTACATAAGCCTAAATTCCATGGAACGAAGATGTTTCTTAATTAATGTATATATATTCGTACTGGGAGAAAAAAAAAATCTTGGAAGTGCTCAAGGCGAAATATCAGGATATTTGAAACGAGTGCCATTTGCTGCATAAAGATCTTGTAATATAGATAAGATTTGTAATATAACAGTAGAAAACATTGCATTTTTACTTCCTTCTACGAAATAAAATAAGTATTGTAATCGCAAAAATTTCGATTATCATATTTCAAAGAAAATACCCAATTTGATTGCCCTCAAATCCGTTTGAGCGGTTTTGCGTCGTGACTTCTGTAGGTACGGACAGAATAAAGAACTCTTTTGTGCAAAAGGGATTTTTTTTGCGTCGTGACTTCTGTACGTACGGACAGAATAAAGAACTCTTTTGTGCAAAAGGGATTTTTTTCGTGACGTTCTGTACGTATATATGTAATACATGCCAACCCCCCGTTGTTTCTACCTACAGAAGTTTTTTAAATTAATGTAATCATGTTTTGGCAATGTCAAATTTTAAACAAATTAATTTCCAAAAAATAACAAAATCAAACTTTTGGGATCTCTGGGTTTCCTTAGGAAAGTTTTATACTTGTTATGGAAACGTAAAATTGTAAGAAGTTGTGACAAAAAAATTGACCGGGTTATTCAAAATTTGCAATTTTTTATATCATTTTCGACTTGCCTTGAGGGATCGGTTAATTAAGTTAAAATAATTTTAGGAAATAATTGTAAATGGAATGCAGCAAAAAGTGCGTATAATTTAACAAGCCATACAAGGAGGTCATGTAGTGTCCCCCCCAGAATTTTAAGAAAAACTACTCAAAGCTGCCTGAGTATATTCGTAGAAACTTCGAATTTGGTGTAAAGCATTTTAATTGTTGGCACTTTCTTATAATCCTTTTCAGACATTTATTACATTTCAAAATTTTTTAATAAGCTTTCCGTATAAAAATAAATGCAAGTTATGGTATGTAAGAAGTGAATGACCCGTGTAATGTATGCATTTAATTTCCCCCCCCTGATAATATGCATTGACAGGACTTGGGCGTTTTTCAATGGATAAAGGTAGTCGGCTAAACATCTTGTTTCTGCAAGACCGGCCAGGGTTTTCGCTAAGAAGGCATAAATTTACCAAAACTACTACCAGAAAATTTATTTTCTTGATTTAATGCAAAAAATTTCCTGGCATTTTATACCTGGATTTATGTACTTTTAATATATTGCCTAAATTTCTTTGACATATATTAATATGCACGTATATATACGTTCACACAGATATCACAGAATATTCTAAGCCGTATATATACGGCCTTGCCTGTTAGAGGTTTAAGTAAGGTGTTATTGATGCATAGTTTGTTTCTCCTTTTATGGAGACGGAGGGAATTGCTTGCAAACCCCTAAAAAATAAAAAAAAATAAAAATAAAAAATAAATCCTCAAGTGAATAAATGAAATCTTTAGTGAATTTAAAAATAAATAAATAAATCAACTTCCCCCCCTTTTTTGTGTGATTCTCGAGGGAAAACTTTGAGATTTCCTTTCGCTGAATCGTGCTCATTTTTATGAATCTATATTTAAAACCAGAAAGAGGTGAATGAATGTTAACATCAAAATTTTATGTGTATCATACATAGAGAAGTAGCTGAAATTATCTGGTTGTCGATAATTATCCTTTTACAATTTTAAAGTTCTAACACCTACTATAAATTAATACACTGTAAGAATAAATAGCCAGTTTAATTCACTATAATGCTAAATAGTTTAGTGAAAGATTTCATACAAATAGCACTGTTGGTAGCTTATATTTAGCCGCGTTGTTAGACTGGACAGTGATACAGTAGGTATTTAACACTCGTGCGACTCAAAAGTATCATAGGCGGGGGAAAGTGTATTGAGAAATGTACAAAGTGTCGTGCGTGAGGTTGTGTTTGTACATATAAATAAAATTTAACTTCAGTAAGAGAAGTTTTTAGTCCGGAGAATATCCAAATGGTAGAAAACACTAACTGAAAGAAATTGTAGAGACGTTGTAAAGTCATTAGTTCCCCCCCCCCAGCAGGAGACGGGAAAGATGTGCAGTGTTCTTGCCGGGGCTCGAACTCTGGACTTCTCGAATACGCGTAGAGCAGTGATTCTCAACCGGTGTGCCGCCAAATTTTAAAAATTTATACAGTAAAAATTATAACGGGTTTAATCCTAGTATACGGTAAACATGAGAATTGTCGAAATTCGGTTTTTAAGACATGAATAAGCGCGCCAATTGTAGTATCCAAGCCGATTTTGGTGCTCCTGAGCGCGATTCGGAGCATTTTCCCGCATGAGCAGTATATAATTAGAATGGAGAAGTTCTGATTGGTGCAGATGGGAGATTAGCTTACTTATCAGACATTTTTGTTATTTTTAATAACATAAATTCAAGTATGCAGGATTCGAAAGAAAATTTATTAAACTCAACAGGTAAACTGGTGGGTTTCCAAAAACATATAACTTTATGCAAGAATAAAGCTCAGAAAAGCAATATGGAAATGTTTGAGTCAGTCCCGAAAGATTTGAATAAAATTATTCATAAAATTCTTATTGACCATTTGACAACATTAGAGCAAAGAATTATTCATTATTTACCAAATTTAAATATTAAAAAAAATTAATTGGGTTCGTAATCCATTTGTGATAACGAATACTTCTGTACTTTAATTAACTTTGAATGAAGAAGAACTAATTTCGCTTTCCAGTAATCGAGATTTAATTTTAAAATATTCGGAAAAATCAATCAATTCATTTTGGATTAACATTAGATGGATTATCCATGATGGCCAAAAAAGCTTCAAAAATATTATTACAATTTTCTACGTCTTATTTGTCTGAATTCGGATTTTGAGTATTAACCAACATAAAAGCGAATAAAAGATCGAGACTGTTAAATGTAGAAGGCGCTATGAAAGTAGTAGTTTCACTTTTACGACCCAATATAAATGAAATTATCAAAAAACATCAAGCTCAAATTTCTTATTAAAAGTATTCTTATTTATTAACCTGTAATTAATCCCTTAATAAACATACTGCTGTTTTTGTAGTACATATTAATTTATTTTACATTTAAAATTATTACACAAACATTACACAGTGTTCAAATTCGCTGAAACAACCTTGTATTTGGCGTACATTTACTAAAAACACTCAATCGATTTTAGCAAGTTTAGTGAACGATTTACAATCGTAGCAACGTTTGTCAGGACTGAATGTTCTGTGAGTATTTTTGGCAAACATTTTTGAAGTAACTCCTTAAAGTCCTGATCTGGAACAGGGAGCTGAAATCAGCTGTGTTCTGGTGTAGATACTGTGCTGGAGAATAACTGCACTTGAAAGGGATTTAAAATCCTCTTTTATTAAAGCAATATTATTTACACACTTCCCAACTCGGGAGGGATACAGAAAGTAAAAGACCACACTTGGGCCTAAATGAACAATCAGATAAATTTAAACTAAGCTAAATATAAATTTAAGTAAATCCTTGCTCACAGAGCTAAATCGCGGAGTTGGCCTCTAACTAAATGGTGCGTAGCAAGAAATGCTAATACTAGCGCACTTCAATTTATTTCAATATGCAATCACGTAGTAAGCACTATGGCTTATAATTTTAGCTGCTAGCTGATCAGGCGAACGTCGAACAGAATGACCGTGATCTGAGACTAAAAGCTCTCTCACACTAAGAGGTGTTCTACCTCTGGTTTACATAGTACTTGGCTCTACTTCAAATTAGCATAAGCTGAAAACGCGCGCTTCTTCTGACGGAAAGTTGAAACAGAGAAGAGATAGAAAGATTTAAATTAAAATAAAACTTTGTTAGTTTAACTAAAACCTTACAGGTTTAGTGAACGATTTTTAAGTTTAATCCAGTCCTTCCTAGCGCTTTTAAAATTCTATTAACATAATTCTTGATGATTATTTTTGCCGATAGATGACGTTGCCTCCTCGCGCGTGGTTCTACCCGAGAGTATAAAAAGCCGTTACTGAGGTTTCTTTCCCTTTCTAGATATTTTGTTCTCCTGATGAGGAGGGACCTGTAGCTGCCTTCGAAATCGATTGAGTGTTTTTAGTAAATGTACGCCAAATACAAGGTTGTTTCAGCGAATTTGATTGTTACATTGGCGTGTTTCTTTTCTATTGTAATTACACAGTGTATTATAGGTAAATAAAGAACTTTTAAACTTATCTTTTTCTTTGCTGTGCAGCCAAATTTTGAAATCGTTAAAAGTAGTCCGCGACAGAAAAAGGTTGAGAATCACTGGCGTAGAGTATGTTTCCAAGTACATCACGAAGGCATCGGAAAGGAGGGAGAAAATACCTTGTATATTCCCTCTTATCCAATCACTAAGTGCTGATGGTGACGAATTTTGCCCACCACCTTTTATTTCGGGTGGGTGTGTGTGTGTGAAGCAGGAGATGTGAAAAATATGCAATGCCCTCGCCAGGGCTCGAACCGTAGATCTCTCGAATACGCGTCAAGTATGCTTCCAATTACACCACGAAGGCATGCGGAAAGAAGGGAGAAAATACCCCATAAAGTTATTTTCATAAAATCAAAAACCAGGTTTTAAGTCACGTAAAAAAATTATTAATTTGCATAAAAGTTTCTTGAACCCGTCTAACTCCCTTGTATGAGAGGAAATTGAAATTTATATATCTTCTTCTGTGACAGTAAGAATCAGTATAATGGCAAATTTAAAAGTTAAACGTGATTTTTAGTATCCTGGTCAGTATGGTAGTTTGTAAAGCTAGTTGCCATATCGTTGGGCGAAGGATCTAATCTCCGGTAAGACATGGATGTATCCTGATTGGTATTGTAGTTATCAAAGCTATTGCCATATCGTTGGGCGTAGGATCTAATCTCCGGTAAGACATGGATGTTTGTAACTATATGGTATTTTTATGGCATGCGGCCCTTTAAAATGTGTATAGTCGAAAATACTTCCAAGAAATTGATGTAGGGAAGGAGACGTATGAGACCCTCGGATTCCGCCCCAGTTTTAAGATAGATATTCTGACTTAAAACTGGTATGGAGCTGCACAGTATCATACTAGCTCATGAATGCTGAGTGAAGCATGCGTGAAATTGTTCCGGTAGGTGTGTAAACAACAGATGTGATTTTGCGAAGAAGGTTTTTTGGATGACATCGTACAACGGTTGAGTGAGAAAATTTAAGATTTATAAAATGCAAACGTATTTAGAGAGCATGCTATTAAAAAGATTGTTTGTTGAACTGTGCGAAAAAAAAGGGGGCAGTTCTATTTCTCCCGTTCAACTGGGCCGATTTACGAAATTCAAATTGCGTTTTTCATGTCTCGAAAGCGCGACTTAAGATATGTATTAGATTTATATATAGCATTGTTCAAATATAGGTATTTTCACACAAAATCGGGGCTTTTTCTGAAATGACATGCCAGTTTTTTCCATATTTCGATTCTACGACACAAATTATGCGAAACTCCCAAAGTTTTGAAAAAATCTCACGAGTAAGTAGTTTTTAAACATTTAGCTCTCAAAATTTTAGCTCCTCTATGTTAATTAAATTTAGTATCTATTTATTAATACTTCTTATTTTATGAAACTTATTTGATTCCTTATTATACAGTTCGAAATTTAGGTTCATTCCAAATAAAATTCACCCATTTTGTATGATTTATTTTTAAAATTTGCATGTTCAAATAATTTTTATAAATTTTTCGAAAACAATTTTGAATTATAACCTGTAAAATTTTTACAGTCATCTTAAAGTACATGTATTTTTAAGCATACCTGCAAACAATTAGAGCTTTTTATTCAAAATTTCCGAAGATATACGTGAATTTATATATTGGCGCGTTTTGAAATTTGCGATAATAACGAAAAGGTGGTTTTTGCGCTTTATTAAAATTATTTGAAAGTAAGAACAATGTGACTTTTTTTCCGCTCTCCACAATGTAAAAAGCTAGGAACGATGTGACTTTTCTACCGCTCATGCACAATGGACGGGAAAGGAAAATAGGTTGCCATATATTAAGAAGTTCGCCAAGTGAATTGCTCTTAGCTCAAGCTGAAAAAATGCGCCAAGTTAAATTTTTGAATTTTTCCGTAAATTTCGCACCAAATTTTACAAAATTTAATATTTAGGCATAATTTGAGTGGTAGACTCGAAACATGGAAAAAATTTTTATGTTATTTCAGAAAAAGTCCGATTTTGTGTCAAAACACCTATATTAGAATAAAGCTATATATAAATCTAATATATATTCTAAGTCGCGCTTTCGAGACATGGAAAACGCAATTTGAATTTCGTCAGTCGGCCCAGTAGAACGGGAGATATAGAACTGCCCCCCTTTTTGAGCAGTGTACATATTTTTTATGTTTTGTATCAGTTTATTCTGTGTATATCAGCATTTTTTTTTCAATTTTGATATATTTTAATTTCAGAACATTATTGATGAATTTGGTCCATATACAAAGCAACTGGTTGCAGCTGGGAGAACATATCTTAAGTCTTTGCATGGTAAGTTAAGACACTTCAGACTTTTAGCTGTCAATATTCATAATGATATGAGCACATTATATAAATTATAAATGCAATAATGTTTTTTAAGGAATTAAGAGAAGAAAGAACAAATTGGTAATATAAATAGATTTTGAATGTATTTCATTAGCATTAAAAGCAAGATATAGTAGAAAGAAGAGGAAAGTTCTGGAACCATAACACTGGTTTCTGACGAATAATAAATGAGATCATGTATTAAGATAATGGCATTATTAAAGAGTGAGAAAAATTGCTAATACTCTTGGGAATATATTCGCAGGGTTATAGCTAGCACTTCGAGGTAATAACATAAAGAAATGACTTTTAATACAGGATTATTCAAAATCCTGTGAAAATTTATATACCGGGTGGCCATAATTAAACTGACAGTGCTCACAGTGTTCTGTAGCGCGATCTATTTGCGAGATTGACGCTATATTTTGTAGGAAGATTAAACAAGACGGGGGACGAAGGATTCCGCGAAAAAGCAAATTAGTTCCAAAAGTCACCGCTAGGGGAATATTTGGCGCTGTGTAATAGAAAAATAGAGTGTTAACAAATGCAAATTAATACAGAATAAAATTACCTTTTATTATGCACATTTTCTGATTTAGTTCAAGTGCAATATGGCAACACTTTTAAAAAAGCGTAAAATCTACATAAACACCGATAAAATCTCGCGATATCACGTACGCCGAGCATAAAAAGAAATTCTTTATTCAAATTTCACGTTACATCCATTGGCACAGTGCCAGCTGCTTGGGTTTTAAAAGGCAATGTGTTACGTTTCGAATCAATCGGATTGAAAGTTTATGTACAATGTCTCCTTCTTTAGTCGAGCGTGCGTTACTGATCAAATTCTTTTACCTCAACCAGTGCGACGCGTCAGCCGCTCTTCGTGCTTTTAGAACGCACAAAAAAATGCGTAAAGGTAACGATCCTGTGTCAGTAAATGGGCTGAAAGCAATGGTTGCGACGTTTGAGAAAACAGGTTCTCTGAAGGTTCAGTCAGGCAGGGGACGAAAACCTGTATCACAGGATACAATCGAAGCAGTTGCCACGGCGATTGTCGACAGAGGACCACACAATATTGCTGCCACCTCTAGCGCTCGTGGAGTAGCTCGGAATGTAGCCTTACAGTACGGTATGGAAAATCTTACGAAAGATTATCAACTTCTATCCGTACAAGATCAGCCGTGTACAGGAGTTACTGTACCCGACCATGATAAGCGATTGACTTTTGCTCTCGCATTTCTTGTCAAAATGGAGGTGGATGCTGCTTGGCCCTGGAAAATCTTATGGGGAGACGAGGCCCACTTTTACCTGAATGGAACTGTGAATACCCAGAACTGCCGAATTTGGGATGAAAAATCGCCACATGCAGTCACAGCAATTCCCTTACATTCACCGAAGGTAACTGTTTGGTGTGGGTTCACAGCGGAATTTATCGTAAGTCCATTCTTCTATGAGAATATTTCCTCGACAGGACCGGAAACCTGTTCTGTTACCGGAGAGAAATATCGCCACATGTTGGAACAGCTTTGTCATTCCGGCACTTCAGCAAAGACAATGCCTGGGGGAAATGATTTTCATACAAGATGGAGCCCCTCCATACGTTGGAGTACGGTTGCAACAGATGCTACGACAGAAATTCACAACAGAAAGAGTCATTAGCCGCTACTTTCCAACTGCATGGCCACCTCGGTCGCCTGATCTTACCCTATGCGACTTCTGGCTAAGTGGTTACCTTAAGTTCAAGGTCTATCAAGGAGTGGTCCAGTACCTGGCTACGTTGAAGGATAACATATAACGGACTGTACGGGAGATTCCTGCAGACATGTTACTTTCTGCTGTTGTGCATACTGTGCACAGAATGCAATATGTGGTCCACAACAACGGCAGCCACATTGAACTTCATTTGAATGCAAAATAAAAGGTAATTTCCGTATTGATTTGCATTTGTTAACACTCTATTTTCTATTACGCAGCGCCAAATATTCCCCTAGCGGTGACTTTTGGAACTAATTTGTTTTTTCGCGGAATCTTTCGTCCCCCGTCTTTTTTAATCTTCTTACAAAATGTGACGTCATTCTCGCAAATAGATCGCGCTACAGAACACTGTTGAGCACTGTCAGTTTAATTATGGCCACCCGGTATTTTCCTCTTCGATTCAATATTTCATTGTAAATAAGGCTTTTGGGTAAGTATTACATTAAATTTGGTTTCAATTATTTCTAGTAATGATAGCTCACAATTGTCCACGAAACAATACCAGTTATCTTGGAAAAATGTACATATTATTGAAAAGATTGCCCTTGGGAACAATTTATTATACTGACAAACAGAACAGTTGAAAACTCTATTTTTGAGAGTTAGAGGAGAGATCTGTGTCTGTCGGCGCAGTGTCTGTGCAAGGCAGAAACACTGTGTCATTTTTATGAAGTACGAATCTCATATCTATATCATTTTTAATGTTTAGATTTCTTCGATTGCTCTGAATCAACTCCAAGTATATGAAACCGTCAAAGAAACATTATGGAAAAGTAAAGTTAACCTTCAAATCATGGATCGGTTTTTGAGATCTGTTACTGAAAAATTTCAGAGACTTCTCTTTTTCTTTTTCCACATAAAAATTTGTAGTAAGGAAACTTAGGTAATTTCTGTGTTTCCTTAAGACAAATTTCTGCTCTTTTCCTTTTTCCGCATAAAATTTTGTTGTAAAGAAACGTAGATAATTTCTATGTTTCCTTATGAGAAGTCTCTGTGAAATAGCTTCTCTTACATTCCTGATTAAGAGTAATAAAATTCACATAGCCTCACACCTTTTTATTTTTCTAAATTCAGATGAAAATTTCAGTAATTTTTCATATCTCTTTCAAGAAAGCTGTAAATTAAGATTAACTATGGAAATATTCATATATTTTGAAACATTTTTCTTGCTTTTTTTTCAACAAAATATGTTTAAAATAGTTTTTTTGTGTAACGTTTATGTATTGCGAAAAAACATAGAGCTTACGAAGAGTCAAATTCCGATGTATTTAAGATACATTACTATACTCGTATAGCTCATCACATGATGCTGTTTAAACGACAGCAGTTTCATATTATATGTATAAAATTTTTACCATACACTTTCTGAATTTCAGAGTTTTAGAACTTTACAGTGGATCAGAAGATTTAATTAAAATTATAACCTAATATTGATTGATGCGATTGAATTGCTTTAAAGTTCTTACCATGGTTCAAACTTTACAGAAATGATAATTTTTTGCCAAAGCATACTATACGTAACTACACTACCTTTCAAAAGTTAAGGAACAACATGTTTTTCAAAGCCTACCATTACAAAAATGTCAGTAACGTTTAAATTCGCAGTTCATATACAGTGACGAAGTTTAAGAAGATATATGCAAAAGCAGTAGCTACCACTTTTATTTTATAGAAATGAATATGTTTCAGGCAGGCCTAAAGTTACAACACCTGCGGGAGACCGTTATTTAGCTCTTTCGGCCCGAAGGAGGAGGCCTCAGCTCATGGCAGATCATTTAGTAGCAACTGGAACAAGAATCTCAGCTGCTTAAGTGCGCAGACGCCTGCACAATACTTGTATGCAAGACGGCTAGTTGTTTGTGTCCCCTTGACCCGAGGACACAGAAATGCTCGTTTATGTTGGTCAAGAGAACGTCTTCTGTACCAGTCAACAATGGGCGCTTGTTCTGTTCACAGCCGAGTCTAGGTTCACAATGGAGAGTGATTCAGCTCATCTGCTGATCTAGAGGGAATAATGTACCATATACAACCAATCCCACATTGGGAAAAGACAAAGTTACAGGATGGTGGAATAATGTTTTGGGCTGGGTTGTCTCTCGGCGGTCATGCTAACCTATGCATGATGTGTTCCATGGAGGAACTTTGACCGGTGTGAGCTATCGAGAACGAGATCCTTGATTAATATGCCCGCCCATATGTCGCTGCTGTTGGTTCTGGATTTCTTCTTGTGGACGACAATGCACTACCGCACCTAGCTCGAGTTGCTGAGGAAAGGCTTGAGGGTTACAGTATGGAGCCGATGGAATGGTCAGCTCAATCTCCGGATCTGAATCCGACAGAGAATCTTTCGGACTATCTTGGGAGACAGGAGACTTCTTTAAGTTCTCCTCGAAGGTCGTTAGATAAACTTGAACAAGGATTACTCCGTGTTTGGTCGTTGCTTCCCATTTCACTGACCGATAACTTAATTGACGCCAGAGAACACTGTGTTGCACCTAGGGGTGCACACATTCCTTATTGTAACCCATTTTTGAAATGTTACCGGGCCTCTTTCCTCGAAACACTGTGATATACTGTTTCTCCAAGACTGGATTTGTCAAGAGTGCAATTTTTTGTTGTAATTCATGTTTGTAAACATTCTATGTCGCATTTATTAAAGAACTGTATAGTGAACATGTCCTGTAAATTTATTGTTTCTGTGCTGCTTCGTTCTCAAATTATACACAAAAAATATGTTGTTCCTTAACTTTTGGAGGGTAGTGTATGTTATAATTTACTTGCAAATTTTGAAATATTGTGGCTTCCGTATTTTCTAGTTTTTAAACCATCATTCAATTCTAAGCACACGTAACACATTTTTCGATCATTATTAAATATACTATTGGGACGCTTTCCTGTGTGTGAAGTTTCTAGCTTTAGTTCTTGTGAGCTTCGAAATATTTTCGGTAGGATATCGGATGATATATGTAATTCTAATTATTGGTATGATATTTTTTTTCATGACGCAGCTTATCTTTTTCCGGTTTTTATTTTTCCCCCCCCAGTGTAAGCATTTTAGCCCAAAGGGGCGTTAGCTTCAAAAGGCATTTTGCGTCGAATCGCTAAAAGCACTCTTATCACTTTACAAATTGTTACACCAAATATTATCCCCCATTATTATATTTAAGAAAATTAAATAATGTAGAATCTGCATGAATGTATGTCTGTTTCTTGCATTGTAAAAAATAAACGATACATAGAGTATCTGAGAGCTTTCAGATTCTACTTTAGGCCCAAAGGGACTTTTTTTTAACTTTTTGTCTGTTACCTTTATTTATTAAATATCATTTTGGCACATAAACCATAAAATTCGGCTCAACAGCAATATCACAAAATAATTTTAAAATGAGCGTATCTTTAGAACTTCCGATAAACAGTCTCGCGCGCTGAAGATTAAAAAAAATCCCCTCCCCGTACAATGTTGTCATTGCTCGCTTTGACATCTTTGAGTTTGTTAATCAAAAATTCGTTAAAGTGTTTCAAAATATGAAATCGATAATAAAACAAATTCCAAATTTGGGTTCCACATGCCCATATTCGAGTGGAAACGTACGTTACTCAAATTTGATGGTTCTAGGTACCGTTGTTTTATCACAATGCGAGAAACATATATATACATTTACGCAAATTCTTCATTATTTAATTTCTTTAAATATAATGCAGCGCGATAATATTTGGTGGCAACAATTTGAAAAGTGAACCAACGCAAAATGAGCAAATTGCCCCTTTGGACTAAAAAGAAAAAATCTGAAAGCTTTCAGATTTTATATTACGGCCAAAGGGGCCTTTTTTTAACGTTTTGTGCGTTACCTTTATTTATCAAGTACCATGTTCTTCCAACTTAAGCCGTAATATTCAATTCAACAGCAATATCCCAAAATAATTTTAAAATAAACACATCTTTAAAATTTCCAATACACGGTCTCGCGCGCTGCAGACAAAAAAAATTTTTTCCCTCGGTACTCTGTTGCCATTCCTCGCTTTGAAATCGTTGAGTTTATTAATCAAAAATTCTGTAATGTCTGGCAACATATGGAATAGATAATAAAGCAAATTCCAAATTAGGGCTTCCACATGCTCATATTCGGTAGAGGATTACGTCATTCAAATTTTGATGACTCTAGGTAACGTTGTTTTAGCATAATACGAGACACAAACATACATTTATGCAGATTCTTCATTATTTGATTTCTTTAAAATACAGGGCTGTGATGTTTGGTGGCAACAGTTTGAAAAGTGAATCAATGCAGAAAGTGAATCGACTTAAAATGCCAAAAACGAAATTAATAACCTATCTGGGCTAACGCCCTTTGGGCTAAAAAAGTAAATTATTTTTTTTTTAAATCTGAAAACCTTCAGATTTTACATCACGCCCAAAGGGGGCTTTTTTCAAACTTTTTGTGGATTACCTTTATTTATTAAATATCTTGTTCTTTCCACTTCATAACCATAAAATTTAAATCAACAGCAATATCGGAAAATAATTTTAAAATAGCGTATCTTTAGAATTTCCGATACACAGTCTCGCGCACTGGAGATAATTTTATTTTTCGTATTGTGTTGCCATTGCTCGCTTTGAAATCGTTGAGATTGCTAATCAGAAATTCGTTAAGATTTTGGAAAACAGGAAATAGATAATAAAATAAATTCCGAATTCGTGCTTCCAGATGTCGAATTTCGGGTGCTTTGTTTTGTCAGAATGCGAGAAACATTTATGCAGATTCTTCGTTATTTAATTTCTTTAAATCTAATACAGGACTGTAATGTTCGTTGGCAACAGTTTGAAAAGTGAACCGACATTTATCGTGAATCAACGCAAATTGCCAAAACGAAATTCTGGGCTATAGCGCGCGAGACTGTCTCTCGGAAATGCTGAAGATATGCTATTGTTAAATATTTTTAAGCCAAACGGACATTAGGCCAAATGCACTCGAAACGTGTACCTCTGTGTAAATGAAAAAAAGAGTCTGTTTGGGCGTAATGTACACTGGTGAAATAAATTAAGAGAATTTACATATTTTATCAAATTGCATGAAAAGGACTGAACTGAAGGAAAAACCACTGCTTCTAGATAAAAATGCAAATTTTGTACAGGAAATACGTACGCGTACACGTGTGTGTAGGGGGAGCCAGCAGAAAAACAGGCTTTATAAGCGCGTGGAGGATAAAAGGAATTGCGTTCGCTAGCACACTTCGGCGAATTTCTTGGTGTTATCTTGCAGCAATCGGTTAAATTCACATCGGAACAGTAAAAATGAGTAACCACCAACCTTTAGATGATGGAATGAGGTAGCGAATTGTGGGGAGGCTAGAGGCAGGCCCATCGCAAGTCCAGATATGCAGAGAGTTTAATTTAGCGCCCAACGTCGTGTGTAACCTGTGGAAACAGTTCTAATATACTGGATCCATCGAGAAAAAGCCAAGGCAAGGTCGTCCGAGAGCCACGACGGCCATAGAAGATCCCTATTTGCCTGTTTTAGCGAGGCGTAACAGAGGGGCTACAGCTTCTCAACTCTCTCGTGACATGTATGCAGCTACAGGAACTTGTGTAACAAGGGTGACTGTTTCCAAAAGGCTGAATTGAGAGAGGGTTGTTTGTTAGAAGACCGGCTGTTTGCGTTTCTCTCACGTCTACGGACAGGAGAGTCCGATTAGCATGGTGCAGGCAACATAGTGATTGGAGTACGGAGCAATGGGCGACCGTTCTGTTCACCGACGAGTCCCATTTTAGCCTAAACACCGATTCTCGCCGTACTTTCATATGGAGAGAGCCAGAGACCCGCTACCTATTCTCCAGTGTTCGCGAAATCAACAATTATGGCTGTGGCGGTGTAATGGTTTGGGCAGGCATCATATTGGATGGCGGCACACCTCCCCACGTGTTTGACAGAGGCTCTGTGACAGGTGTGAGGTATAGGGATGAGGTCTTGGAGCCCTGTGTTCACCTTTCTGGGGTGCAGTGGGCCGCAAGTTCATCTTAAAGGATGATTACGCAAGCCACATAGAGCTATTCTGGTCGACGAATTTCTCGGGAGTGAGGATATTCGCTGGATGGATTGGCCAGCGAGATCTCCACGCCTCAACCCCATAGAACATGTCTGAGGCTCTGGGGAAGGGGAATTCAAACTCGCAACCCGTCTCCGAGAACCATCCAGGAACGCAAACAGCGTTGCTGAATGAGTGGGACCCATTGCCACAGGCACGGATAAACTGCCTTATTTCCAGTATGACATCACGCTGCAGGCCTGTATGGCTGAAAGAGGGGACCACACCCCCTATTAACGCATTTCTTTTGTGTCTTCTGCAACCGCTGTTTCAGACCCTCAGACTCCCATGAGTGTTACATAGGAACCATGTGTGTGTGTTATAACTGTTGAATGTTTATTTTGTTTGTATTATATCAACCTATGTTCACACCAAATTTTATTAAAATCTGTTTAGTACTGGAGATCGTAGATCAACTATGAAAATTCTCTAAATTTATTTGACCAGTGTAGCATCCGAAAGCTGACATGTTTTTTTTTTCCTGAAGGGGGGCGGACAGTTATCTCGCTCTTTTTTGCGAAAAAACTAAAAAATATTTTTAGTTAGCTCATCTAGAAATGGAATGGCTTATCAGTTGAATGGTGTTTTTGTTGTTGTTGTGGAAACGATAGATACGTTAAATATAAATTGTTAAAAATTGATACTTTTTATTATTTTATAACAAAGTTTGCTTGCAAAATCGATCGAGCTGTTTTATATGAAATCGCCTGCATCATGTGTTAACATTACTGTGAGTGTTTACTATGAACGATTTAAACTGTGAGTCATAATGCAGATCCTTCCTTTCAAGCATGACGAAGCTTAATTGTTCGTAGAAACTGTCCTTACATTTCTAATAACACTTCTTTTTACATTTGCGTTACTCTGCAGTTTCATTTATTTATCGTCTAGCCGGCGAAGTTTTGATTGAAGGTTGCTTTATTCGTAGCGAAATCAAAATGCGTGTGTGAAAGAGAACCGGTGTTCAAGGAAAGAGCTGTTAACTGCTGTTGTCTTGATTTTGTGCGATATTAATTTTACGGTATCGTATTTGATCGGAAAACAAGACTGCCTTTTTTTCTGTGTTTTTGTTCTGGAATTTGATAGGGTTTGTGATCGAGTATTGTAGTAACTGAAACTGCAGATTAAAAGCAGAGCTGCTAATTATTTCGCTCTATAAAATGATTGCATTCGTTTAAATATTAAATGAACCACAAAGGTAGTTAACGTATGTGTAAACTGCTTAACTGCTGCTAATTATAATATTGATGTCTAATTTAGTCGATTTCAGTTTAGTCGTGCATTCATTGTACGTAGCGTATTCGGAAACTAAATACCGTTTCATTCTAGCGCCGTCGCAGCGCTGTGGTAGGCGACCGCGCATGCGCACTAGTCTTTCTTGTTCACTGACTTTCAATTGTCGCCATTTTGGTTGCTCTGTGTTGTGTTTTCAGTTTGCTGTGCACATTCAAAATGTTTAAATCAATTAGTTCTCCCGCTGACTGTCAGATTCGTGCCGTGATTAAATTTTTGAACGCGAGGAAAGTTAAACCGGCCGAAATTTATCGTCAAGTGACAGAAGTTTACGGTGAATCCGCGATAAGTGATGGAATGGTGAGAAAGTGGGTAAGAATGTTTAATGCAGGTCGAACAAATGTCCACGCCGAGGCTCGGAGTGGTCGGCCTTCTGTTGTCACCGATGATTTGGTAAGGAAAGTTGATGAAGCAATTCATGAGAACGGACGCTTCACAATGACAACTCTTTCGGAGGCATTTCCACAAATTTCACGTACTGTTTTGTTCGAAATTGTGTCCGACCGCTTGAATTATCGCAAACTGTGTTCCCGATGGGTTTCAAAAATGCTCACTGATGTTCACAAAACAAAGCGACTTGGTAGTGCCCTGACATTTCTCACGCGGTACAGTGATGAGGGAGAAAACTTTTTAAACCAAATTGTGACAGGTGATGAAACTTGGGTGTGTCATTTCACACCAGAATCGAAACAACAATCGATGGAGTGGAGACACACTCATTCTCCGAAAAAACAAAAGTTCAAAGTGACAATGTCATCACAAAAAATCATGTGCACTGTCTTCTGGGATAGGAAAGGCGTTTTGCTTACTGAATTTCTTCCCAGAGGTGAAACCATTAATGCGGCACGATATTGTGAGACTTTAACAAAACTAAGGCGTGCCATTCAAAACAAACGAAGAGGAATGCTCAGTAAAGGAATTGTGTTGCTCCATGACAATGCTCGGCCCCATACTGCTGGTGTCACTCAATCGTTAATTCGACAGTTTCATTGGGAGCAGTTCGATCACCCGCCGTACAGCCCGGACTTGGCGCCGTCCGACTATCACTTGTTCCTGCACATGAAGCGCGAGCTTGGTGGCAAGCGCTTTGGATCCGACGATGACACGAAAAATGCTGTGGAGTCGTGGTTATCGAAACTGGCGGGAAGTTTCTTTGACGATGGTATACAAAAACTGGTCACCCGCTATAACAAGTGTTTGATCATTGGCGGAAACTATGTTGAAAAATAGTTTAAGACATGTATTTTCATGTAAAAATAAAATTGGGATACGAAAAAATTGTTTTACTATTTTCTTTTTCAAAACGGTACTTAGTTTCCGAATACGCCTCGTACTTGCTAGTGGTATGCTTCGAAATAAATATCATTATTTTTTTCTAATTTTTCATTCTAACGTATATTATAGTCAAGTATTCTTAATTTCGTAGCAATGTTTTATTCTAATTAGAAACAAATAAATTCTGAAACTATGCTGTCTAGTAAAATATTCGCATACTTTTTTTAAATTTCATCTAAAATGTAAGACTATTTTGAGTAAATATGATATCTGCAGCAGTTGAGTTTATAGTGTTACGAAATGCCTAGCTGCGGCAAGAGAGCTTCCCTGCTTAGGGTTGCCGGAAAGTGGCAGGAAAAGACAGGGTTGCCAGATTGGGTGCGAAATCGCCCATTTGGGGACAAAATCGGCGATATGCCACAGGCGAAGCGAAAGCATTCTAGAACGCATTCTTAGCGGTTTCCTCGGGAATGTTCTTGTAAAAGCTATATATACCCTGCCTGTATGCGGAGTAAAGACTGTGTCGAGTTCAGCAGTAGTGTTTTGAGTTCAGAGATTAGCGTGAGAGCAACTGAACCGAGTCGGGAGCAGTACTTTAATGTTTTGCCGTGAAGCTGTCTTCGCCTTTGTAGCCTGAATGTTGTGTTGCTAATTGTTTCAGAATGTTAATCGTAGTTTTTCTACTACTGTAAACGTGTCTTTGGAACTGTCCTGTGTAATATTGGCGAATAGACTGTGTTTTGAGTCTTCATCAAATGTTATCGTCAATTACTCCAAATCCACAAACCCGCAGAACACAACAATGTGTTAACGTGTAAGTAATGGATTCAGTTAAGATGAATCTTTACAGTTTGTCAAAGGTGGATATGTCAAAACTGGAATTAATAAAAAATTCGCGAGGAAAATTAAATATGAATTTATGGATGTATTCATCTGTCATATCATATTTTTAGAGTGCTAGTTATGGGTTTGTATTCACAGCTTATACGCAGAAATTTGTTAATCATAAACAAAATCACGTTTTTAGATTGGAAGAGTGGGCTTGAATCGCAACGACTACGTTGAGAGAGATATCAAGCTGTCATATACTACACCTTCTTTCCGCCGTATAGAAAGTCTTAAAGAAATGGTTGCACGCTTTATTTTCTTAAAATACACTCATGTCCAAAATTATGTTTACATGCATAAATTCACAGATTTCTCAGAGACTATGACTTATAATTTAATGAATTTTCGTGGAATCATACATAACATGATGACACATAAATGCAAAAGAAAAAATTGAAGATCACCTCATATGATATAAAATTGTAGCATGAAACAATAAAAATGGTAATAAAGTGTGACAAAGAGAGTTAAGGAAAAAAGGAATGATTCGGAAAAAGAATTAAGTCTTACGAATTTAATATGGAATATGATCTCCCCTGACCTGTACACACATATCACAACGTGTTTTAAGGCTGCAAATAACGTTGCTAACCACAGTTTGGGGAATTAATCTCCACTCTTCCAGCAATGCCGTCTTCAGAACATTTACATCTCTAGGAGGAGGATGTATACGTGCAATTGCTCTTCCAAGGTAGTCCCATAAGTTCTCTATCGGGTTAAGGTCAGGAGAGTTTGGTGGCCAAGGTATTCGCTTAATGTCTTCACTTTCAAGGAATTCATCAACGAGGTTTGCTCGATGTGGACGGGCATTATCATCCATAAATAAAAAGTCAGGTCCATATGCACCCCTGAAAAGTCTTACATAAGGATCTAAGACCTCATCCCGATATATCTGGCCTGTCACAGATCCGCTGCTGAACACGTGTAGGGGCGTACGTCCATCGATCATTATTCCACCCCATACCATCACACCTCCACTACCGAAACGGTCACGTTCCACAATGTTCGAGGGATCATTTCGTGTTCCTGACTCCCTCCAGATGTAAACACGTTTAGAATCACCAGTTAAACTAAACCGCGACTCATCAGTAAAGAGAACATGGGACCATTGATGTTCAGTCCAGTTTTGATGTTCTTTACACCAATTAAAGCGATCCCTCTTTTTCTGTGAAGACAGTAAAACACATACCCTTGGCTTTCTGGCATAAAGGCCTTTTTCATTAAGCCTTCTGTATATTGTTTGCCGTGATGCAACAGTTCCAGTGGCGGCTGCAAGCTCTGAACTTAACTGGCGAGCAGTAGCCTTTCTGTTACGACGGGCAGTTAATGCCAGATACCGATCTTCAGAAGCAGTTGTCATTCGTTTCCGACCTTGTCCAGGCCTCCTTACAACACTTCCATCATTTTGAAACTGTTTCCATAGCTTAGAGACTGTCTGTCTTGAAATATTCAGACATGTGGCTGTTTCCATGATTGACTGCCCTGCTTCTAAACGGCCGATAATTCGCCACTTTACAGATTCTTCCAAATGATACTTCGAAGCCATAACAAACCGCTTTGAGTCCCTACACACTGAAATCAAACGCTATGTTGCAGAAATTCACTCAAATATTCAGTTTGCGCAAAGCGCTTGATTCACCCTTGGATGACGTAACGCCTAGATTTGCATATCACAAACCGTTTGATTACTTTTGATTGGATAATGCTAATTAGGCTTGGTTTTCACACATTCCCTGCAAATACTGATCATATTGATTCGATATTTCATTGAATATCATCATTTTTGGGTATGTAAAGATAATTTTGGACATGAGTGTATTTATCCCCATGTACTTCAAAATAACAGGTTTTTAGAGGGGTACTTCGTAATATACACTGCGCAGAAAAAAAAGGGGGTGAGGACAGTTCTGTATGTTTCATTCTACTAGGCCGATTGACGAAATTCAACTTGCGTTTTTTACGTCTTGAAAGCGCGATTTAGGATATGCAATTTATATATAGCATTGTTCTAATATAGGTATTTTGACACAAAATCAGACTTTTTCTGAAATGACATGTCGATTTTTTCCATATTTCGGTTCTACGACTCAAATTATGCCAAAGTGCTAAGTTTTGAAAAAATCCCACGAGTAATTTTTAAAAAATTACCTCTCAAAATTTTAGCTCCTCCGTGGTAATTAAACTTGGTACATATTTAGATTTTTATTATTATTAAACTTATTTGATTCTTCCTTTCACATTTCGAAATTTAGGTTCATTCCAAATAAAATTCGACCATTTTTTATGATTTTTAAATAATTTTTATAAATTTTTCGAAAAATATTTTAAAACTTTCACATTAATTTAGGTTCATTCCAAATAAAATTCGACCATTTTTTATGATTTTTAAATAATTTTTATAAATTTTTCGAAAAATATTTTAAATCATAACCTATAACATTTTTACCATCAACTTAAAGCAGATGTATTTCTAAGCATACCTGCAAAAAAGGGTTTTATTATTGAAAATTTCCTAGCATATACGTGAATTCACATATTGGCACGTTTTGAAAGTTGGTATATTTGTGATAAGCTATGATAAGTCAAATGTGGTTTACGCTCTTTGTTAAAATTATTTGAAAATATGAACGATGACTTTTTTTTCCAGTGGAATACAGTGGGAAAAAGGAAAGGAAAATAGGTTGCTATAAATTAAGAAGTTCGCCAAGTGACTGAAAAAAAAATGAGCCAAGATAAATTTTTAAATTTCTCCATAAATTTCTTACCAAAAATTACAGAATTTAATGTCTAGGCATAATTTGAGTCGCAGACTCGAAATATATAAAAAACAGTTATATGTTATTTCAGAAAAAGTTCGATTCTGTCTCAAAATACCTACCTATATTAGAAAAGCTATGTATAAATCTAATACATATCCCAAGTCGCGCTTTGGAGACATGAAAAACGCAGTTTGAATTTCGTCAATCGGCTCAGTAGAACGAAAGATAAAAACTATTCTTTTTTACCCTCACAGTGTACATGCATTGCAGTTAACAATGATTAGAAGATTTAGCAGTGTCGGATCAAATGGCACATGAAATTAGAGAATATATCGAGTTTCCTCTGCTAAAAAGTACATTGGTGAGTAGCCGATTTGTCTGTTTCTGTCGAAAACGGCTTGTAAATAAAGTCTATAAAACAAATTAATAAAACAGACGATTCTGTTTTGACTAGATGGCGCGCGATGAAATGTTATGACTTGATCATTTTGTTATTATTTTTTTGGCAACGAGAATGAAAAAACAGTTGAACAGACGAGATGTAAGACTTCGAATGTAATTTCGATTTAGTTAGTGTGTTTCGGTATATTTTAACGTTGAATTATTTGGAATTAAAAAGGTTTTTTTCTTTCTTGAGAGGTAGATTTCATAGACCTTCGAAATTATCTTTAGGCAAGCTAACCCGGGCACGATTTTTAGAAGGAAAAAAGTTAAGTCAAACCTTTTTCCTTACTTTTAGAACTTAGAAATTGAAAACTAAGAAGTTAACGTTCTTAGAAAGTCATTTCAGTGAATTCAATACCACTGAAAATGGAGACTAAGGACTTTGGACGAAAACTTTGAACAGAAAAACACGTTACAGATCTTCCGAGTATTTTGCTGGAAGTACTGCATTTGTCTTGGCTTCCACTCCTCTTCCCAAATAATTTTGTTTTGGGAAACAAAGATTTTCTTTGGATTCCAAAATATCTAAATTAAGATTCAAAGATGCCAGTTTGCTTGGAATATTGAAAAATATCTCTGAAATTCCAAGCTTATTGAAATAAATGAATAAAAAAAATTACCTTAATTAATTCTTGCATATATTCAATACACAATGAAAGAAATTTTATTTTTGCAAATGAATTTGTTTAATTGATATTGGATTCAGGAATGAAACTACATTAAGACAGAAATAGCTTCTAATCAAACCTGTCTTAATATAAACAATTCTTTTGAGTAATAGGTTTAGAAAATGCCAGTACAGCTAAAAGAACATAAAAAAACTTGTTTTAAAACAGGTTATGCTCTCTACTTAACAGCATTTTTATTTCTGTGGAGGATGTTAATGTAAAAGGAACTAATCTAAACAATAAAAAATGCCAATGAAGAAACTGCGCTTTAGTTGGCAACTTAATTCAAATTGGCCTTCGAAATTACTGAAAACTTCGAAATTACTGAACTCAAAAGACTACGTTAAGATAACGTAGTCTTTTGAGTTCTTTAATTAAACTGCATACCGCTGAATAATTTATTCAACATTTATTATTGGCTAAAGATCTTAACTGGGTAATTACTAATTTGATAGTCATCGGAACATTTGTTTAATGTCCCTGGCAGTGTGAGGAAAGTAAATATTTACAGCTTTCTGCAGAACATTCAAAGCTGTTTCACATGTATTAATTTCTCGTTGGCTTTGTTCTCAAGCTTGATAACCTTAAAGCAATATTTACCGCTTGGCCTTAGCTAATTGCTCGTCAGTTATTAATAAGTCAATAAATCTTTCTTGAGATTTATTGACTTATTAAGATAAAATCTTACACTCTGCCATCCACTTCATTTGCTTATATTGATAAACTTTAAGTAGTGTGAAGTAAAGAAGTTCTTGCCTTGATAAATTTAAGAGATAATTAGCACCAAGAGATTGGAAACCACTGGGACAAGGCACTGCATAATCTTTTAAGCTGGTAAATTCGCTTAGATTGGACTTTTTGTAGCCCTCAACATTTTTGTTAAAGTGCATCCATGCATGTATTTGTAACTGAATTAGGCATAATTATGAAGAATTTTTAGACGTAAAAGCGTTGTTAAAAAAATTTTGAAAGCTTTCAGATTTTATATTACGCCCAGAAGGACATTTTATTAACGTTATGTGTTACCTTTATTTATTAAATATCATATTCTTCGCACTTAAACCACATAAAACTCAATTCAGCAACAATATCACAAAATATTTAAAAACAGCATATCTTTAGAATTTCCGATAGACAGTCTCCCGCGCTGCAGATAAATGTTTGTTTTTTTCCGTACTTTTTTGGTACAATGTTACCATTGCTCGTTTTGAAATCGTTGGGTTTGCTAATCAGAAATTCGTTAACGTTTTACAAAATGTGAAATAGATAATAAAACAAATTCAAAATTCCGGCTTCCAGTTGCCCATATTTGGGTGGAGGAGTACGTTATTCAAAATTCGATGACTGTAGGCACCGTCGTTTTTTCACAGTACGAGAAAAGATATACATTCGTGCAGATTCTTAATTATTTAATTTCTTTAAATATAATACAGGGCGATAATATTTGGTGGCAACAATTTAAAAAGTGATGCGCCGTTTGTAGTGAACAGACGCAAAATGGCATTTCGAGACTAATAGCCCTTGTGGGCTAACGCTCCTTTGGGCTAAAAAACTCTGAAACAGGTGCTTTCCTCGGTGTCTTTATTTTGTGATGTTTTTGGCGCATTTGGAATTGTGTTTTAATCTAAGAACCAGTATGTATTTTTTCAACTGAGATTATTTTGTATTGGGGCGAAACATACGACGACTTTAATACATTTATAAAAAAACCCGTTTTTTGAGGTGTTAGAAAATGATTTGTTTACTTCGAAAATAAAAGCGGAAAAGGAATATTCTTTTTGAATATTATTTTAATTTATTAATTTTTTTTTCAATATAAACTAATGATACTGGTGATGACGCATCTATGGTAAATATCATACCACGCAATCTATCATTTTAGTAAATGGTTTTTTTATGATAATTATTTGTTTAATTAATTAGAGACTCTTGCATTTTAATATTTTATTCAAAGTCAAATATCCAGCAGTCTTTTTCTAGTTATCATTCTGTTATTTCTTCGCACATTGCGAATAAAATCTGTGAAAATAATTGTGAACATGTCAAAACGTTTGGTTAAAGCAGCAAAATCAGGAAAGGTTTACAACCCTTTCAGACATCATTTTGCTTGAAATGGGAATTTTTATTGAGAATATTAGAAGTTAATGAATTTAATTAATTATAAAATATGGCATGGTGTTCTGTATAGAAATTGACCGTTAGGAGTTTCGGAAATGCCTTTAGGTTTCGATACTGCGTAAGATCGACAGCCTTTATGCCTTTACAGGATCGGCACAGCAGTTTAAAATCGGTTTCGATCCTGTTCAGGTATCCTGCAAGCAGATCAAATTATTTTCCTCTTGATGACGTGTTTTTGCTAATACCAGCCCTTCTCTGCATTATACCGATATCGATATACTAGTATCGATTCTGCGCGGGATTCGTCTTATAACTGTGTTGGCCCTACCGAGGTCGGTATCCATTAATTATTATAACATCCATCATCACAATTTCTTTTCTGTCGTGTCGTTTATATGCCTGTAATTTTAAGAATGTCGGTTGCGTATAAATGTCGATTCTGCAGCGGACCACACAAAGAAATTCACCTGTGTGGTCCGTACAAGTGTAGTCTCCGACTGTTACGAGTTGTGAGATGACATGTTTTGACATTGCAGAAGCAATTAATTCTCTCAGTAACCCCTCCTGTTGACATTAAAGAGTCATAACATGACGAGCAGTGTCAAGAGATTCTAGTGATGCGAGCTGATATCTCAGCCTCTCGTTTCCAAGAGAGTGACGGACCAATGATCCTGTTGGCAACTTAAAATACAATGGAAAAAATAAAAGGGCGTGACTCACCATGTCTGCAAATTGTTTCAGGCACAGTAACAGGTCAGAATGAATGCTTTGAAACTGTCTACTAGAGAGAGACTTGCTGCTAGCAAGGTCCTCACATAATGAGGACAAATAACAGTACTTACAGTAATCGTTTCTGTGCCTTCAGAGTCGTTATGCGTAAGACGAAGCTATTAATACAGCTTCTTATACATTCAAAATAAATGTTTTTTAGTTTTATTTGCAGTATGTAATATGCAACCTAAACAGTTCGCAAACTAGCCAATTGCCAATCCTTGTATGAAGTCGCCCCATCAGCACAACGAATCGTCATCGGTGGCGGAGATCGCTTGTTGTTTTTAGACTTAGCCGGCGTCTTCCATGATTGGTATAGTGAATCAGTTGCTCCAGATTTTAGTGTTTTAGTTGTTATATTTTAATGGTTCTGTCTGCTAATAGAGGGCGTCTATAAAAAGCGTGTTCATTCATTTTTGTTACCAGTGAGGACAGAACCTACAGTGTCTGTTTTGTAGCTCGAAGGTCTTACCGATCACTCCAAAAACATCTGTTCCAAGTTCCGCTGGATGAGCCGCTGATTAAATTGCAGGATTTGCAAGTCTTGTTCTGGTTATCTGAGTTAGTTGCTATAGAGCGCTGAAAGGACGGCGTGACTACCTTGTCACGTAAGGTGTGAAGCAGTCGTTGATACGTTGCGAGATTTCAGGTTTGAAATGCTGAAGAAAACATTAAATATACAAAATTGCAGAAATAATTACATAAAAGGAAATTTTTCTAGTAATTTTCAGAGTAACATCTTATGGAATAAAACAAATTCCATCTCTTAATACAGTCTAGAAGTCCTGTATATTGAAGTTCAAAGTCCATGATCACTTGATGGAGGTGGTATAAACAGAATCATGTTTTCATTATTACGTTCGAAAATGTTTTAGGAAAGCAAATATTTTTAGTAGGAGTTGCAAAATAAATGCAGAACAGAACAAATGTTAACACAAAACACATATATACAAATCCAAGATGTGTATCCCAGAGCACACTTAGAATAAGCAATAGAGAGAAGTTGCTATTTTTCCCATGTTCTTCAATACGATAAATATAAGGAACATCAGAAATTTCAGTCCTGAAAATGCAGAAAGTCCTACAATAAGGCTGAATAAAGAACACAAGTTTGTAGGTCAAGTGGGAGGTCACCCTCCCAAGTGCTGGCTTTTTAGAAATGCTTCTTGAGCATTGAAGAAACGCAATATTCTGGAGTAAAGTAAAAAGTAAAAAAATAATATAGACACCATGTCTTTAGAACGCCCTCTCAGTTCTATGCAATGCCTAGCCTTGAATATGAGCTGAAACTTCTGTGCTAGTGGAGACTTATCGTGAGGTTAAATTAATTAAAAAATATCTCGCTCAGTTTTTGTAAAAAAAGTATTGCTTTTATTTGATTGAGCACACATTTTATCCATAGTATATTCCTCATAGTATGGGTGAAAGCCTTGCATTTTGCTCATTCGCTTAGTTTCAGTCATCATTACAGCAGGATTTTATAATGCACCGGCATAAAAACTTAAGTAAGAATCAGATTTTTACTTTGTTTTAAACTGGTGGGGCATAGAAATGGAGATTTTGCTTTAAGGTTCCTCAAATAGTACCGAAGTGATGAGGGAAAACATTACAGTAACAAAACACTAAGCGTAAAATGTGCAAAGATTGTTGATTCAGGCATGCTTATAATAAATTTGTTATTAATTTCTCTTAGTAAGATTATCCATTCTTCCGTCGACGCCGTTTTCAGCTGTTCAGCGTTTGCTGGTGGGGTGATATCTTTATGATTTTTTTTTTCTGAGAGCATCGAGACTTTGATTAACAGCAAATCTGTTTTCACATTGCCTTCAGTTTTATTGATTTCAAGAACCAAGATTTTTTTTTCATAAATTTGACCGGTTTGGAATTGCTTCAGGTGTAAGAATTCCATTTCATTTTTCAATGTCATATAAAATGGGTTGCTAGTTTTGAGTATTTGAAACAATCTTTTCATGAAATCGTTCATCTCTCTTGATAATGTCTTTAAGTGTAGGTACTGCTGCCATGTTGAAATCCAGGTCAGTAAAAACAACAAAGCCGGCCAGGCGGTATAGTGGTTAGTGACCCTGACTGCCGTAGCGATGGGCCCGGGTTTGAATCTCGAACAAGGCATGGGTGTAACTGTCCGTCCCTTTTAAGGAGGCAATGGTGGCTACCTATAAGGTGCTTCCGTAATGAAATGGCCGCCAGTTCCGGCTCTTGTACAGGCTCATAAGAAAAGCTCTCGCCAGTTAGTCTGCAGCTGTGGAAACGAGCCTTGACCCATTTTCCATAGGGGTGTCTTGAAGATTTACTTTTCAGTTTGCCATCCTGGCGCATTTAAAGATCAATTGACGCCCCTTGGTCCACCGGTATTTGAAATATACTAGCCTTGTTGCTATAGCGACCGCCACCCGCCAGACACTGTGGCGGGAGCTATTCTTTTCGTGGACAGACAGTAGTGGCGCAAGGCTAATGGTTATTAAATAATGGGCCCAGCTTTAAAAAAACAAAAGAATGAAATATTAATGGCAAAATGTATTCGCTTCCAATAGAATACAGCATTCAAATAATCGTTTTCACATCATATGTGATTTTAAAAAGAATTTCTGCTTTTATCGTTTATGCACTATGACATCATCTTTGATATCGGGGTCCCAAAATTTGATTATAAATTTACTTTCTGCTAAAAGTTAGAATTATAAAAATCGCTGTAGGCGTTTTCGTGAGGTATCAACTTCTAATGATAATTCTTTACGTTTGGCACATCAGTGTCAATTTCAGTACAGGTGTGCAATATTTTGAAAACGCTATGTATGCTTGACAAAAGAGTTTTTAATTTAAAAAATAATAAATCTTTCTATTTTTTGAATTTGCGTTATTTATATTTAATTTAATTTACTGCATGTTTTATTTTCATTTTCAGCAATGGTGGCTGCCTCTCGCAATTACACTGAAGCCCTCGCAAAAATGGCCTCTCTTGCAAGTAACAGTACACTCAGTGGTTCTAGGGATATCGGTAAGTCTTATTTCTTTTGTTGATATGTTTATTGCTGTGATCAAAAGACTAAACAGGTAAAAATTTTACTTTTGTAAACTGGTAATCGCGAATGCGAGCAAGTTTTCTTAGAATGTCCAAAAGGTACTCATTCGTCTTAAACAGATAGCCTTCAAAATCTTTGCTTTAATCAATTAAGCAAACAAACTGTTTAGTAATGTACTAGCAAAATGAAAGTATAAGAAAAGGAAAATGTATTCGGAATCTTAAAATTAATGGATGCTTCTTTTATGTGTCATTATTTGCTTATAATCTACGCTATGGATACGTCTCATACCTATCTGCCATTTTCTGCTAAGAGTTGGTAGAATGTTGAATAAGCGTTTTAAGAGGGTGCGTCAGTTATTTCGAGGCTCTGAGCACCAATAGCATTAAAACGAAAGTTGGGAATATTTATACTTATAGCGTAGGAATGTTTCAGTGTTGATAAAGCGTAAATTTTCAAGATTAATTCATTGTAAAATACATCGATTAAAATAAGAATTAATTTTTAGTACTAAAATAATTTGCCATTTTTGTTTTAGCGAAAGATATTACTTTTATTGGACAATAAATACGTTTGGAATTTCTCTTAAAACTATATTTAAGAAATATATTTGGCCAAAGGGCTTGTGTAAAGTCGAACTCAACTTTATTCGGTACTGAAAATTCTTATTAGTCCAAAGGGGTTTAATCCCTGAAGGACCATTGTTATCGTTTTACGATTTTGCTTTGGAAACATTAGAAGTCTGAATCATTTTTCAAACTGTTGCCACAAAATATTGCAGCCCTGTATTTATATTTAAAGAAATTAAATAATGAAGAATCTGCATAAATGTATGTATATTTCTCCAAATGTGATAAAGCAATGATACCTACAGCCATCCAGTTTTGAATAACGTACGTTCACCCGAATATACGCATCTGGAAGCCCGAATTTGGAATTTGTTTTATTATCTATTTCATATTTTTTAAAACTGTAACGAATTTTTGATGAACAAACTCAAACGATTTAAAAGCGAGCAATGGCAACACTAGGGAAAAAAAACCTTTTTATCTAAAGCGCGCGGAACTGTATGTCAGAAATTCTAAAGATAGACTCATTTTAAAATTATTTTGCGATATTGCTGTTGAACGGAATTTTATGGTTCAAGTGCGAAGAACATGATATTTAATAAATTAAAGTAACACACTAAACGTTAAAAAACGCCCCTTTGGACAGAATTTAAAATCTGAAACTTCTCAGATTTTTTTTTAAATTTATTTATTTATTTATTCGGTGCAAAAATTTGTTGAATTCTGCCAGTAGTTGGTAAAAAGAGAAACGATTCATTGGTGAAATATATTCTACTCTAGATATTTTCACTCCCTTTTTTTCAGCCATTTTTTTAACCCGTAATGTAGGGCGTAATAAAAAACGATTGGTGGCTATGTACACAAAGCGAATGTACTAATGGAAAATTTGAATTTACCTAAGTCTCTTGAACCTTGAAATGAAAGTGCAGAGGGCAGAAAATTGTTTGAAGAGAGCGGGTTTTTTTTTCTAGGGGGTAGGTAGTCTTTGATTATGCGTGTAGTAAGAAAAAGTGTTATAAGAACAGATCATGTAATTCAGTTTTCATAAGTATAAATTATTCAAGCTTTGCTATTTTTCGTAAATATAGGGCAGTGACTTTCTGCCTATATTAATTTGGTCTTTTCAAGTTTTTCACTCTAGATTCGCTCGTATCTGAATGGCAGTCTTGACCATTTCACGAAAATATTTTTTATGAACTTCTCAAGATGTGAAAACTTAGACAAGGTTGGGGGGAGGAAAGGGTAAGGCGGCTCCTGAGTGTCTTTTAATATTTTTGTGCCTTGCTTTCCTTATAAATGTGGTCGTAAAATGCTCTATAGGGTCAATCAACCTAAAACCGAGACGCTTTTTTAAACCAACAATGAGGTAGATTTCTAGCAGTAAAAACAATAAACAAATTTCATAAAAATTAGCGGTGGACACCGAAATGTCGCGAATTCCAAAAAATATTCGAGATTTGAAAATTGGAATCTTTACCTTTTATTTTGTTATTTGAAATTTTTAAACCGTAACCTATAATCCCGCTAAAAGTTTTATATCAAAACTTTGTAAAGACAATTTTTATTGGCATCGGGGTGTGGTTGTTGCAGTTTCAATGGTACACTGCGGGGAGGAGGATGTGACAGTTCTATATCTCCCGTTCTACTGGGTCGATTGACGAAATTCGAATTGGGTTTTTCATGTCTCGAAAGCGTGACTTCGACTATGTATTAGATTTATGTATAGTATTATTCTAATATAGGTATTTTGACACAGAATCGGACTTTTTCTGAAAAAACATATATTTTTTTATATATATATTTTTAGTCTACGACTCAAATTATGCCTAGATATTAATTTTTTTTTATTTTTGGTGAGAAATTTATGCAGAAATTTAAAAATTTATCTTGGCGTATTTTTTCCAGTTTGCGCCAAGAATAATTTCACTTGGCGGAATTTCTAATTTATGGTAACCTTACTTACTTTTCTTTAATAGATGCAAGAGAGGAAAAAAAGTCCATCGTTCAAATAATTTTAATAAAGTGCGTAAACCACATTTTTATTATTATCGCTTATATTAAATACGGCAAATTTCAAAACTCGCCAAAAAAGGTAAATTCGCGTATATCTCAGGAAATTTTGAATAGAAAAACTCTTAATTTTTTTGCAGGTATGCTTAGAAATACATCTACTTTAAGATGATGGCAAAACTTTTATAGGTTATAAATCAAAATTTTTTTCGAAAATTTATAAAAATTATTTTAAAATACAAATTTTTAAAATAAATCAAAAAATGGTCGAATTTTATTTGGAATGAATCTAAATTTCGAAATGTAAAACGAAGAATCAAATAAGTTTAATAAAAAAGAGATGTAAATAAATATATACCAAATTTAATTAACACGGAGGAGCTAAAGTTTTGAGAGCTAAATTTTTAAAAACTACTCGTGCGATTTTTCGAAATATGGAAAAAAAGTGGCATATCACTGCCATTTCAGATGTTTCAAGATGCTCTGCGATATCTCTTGAGTAAGTCCTTATTTACAGAAAACGATCGTTCAAAGCGGGCATCATCGCTGCTGAAATTTCCGCGTTTCTCAATCTGTTTTCGAACTGCAGAAATAGCACCGTATACAGGTTAAATTTTGCTTATTAGTTCTGAATAACATTTTCTCTATGTCTCTCTCTTTCTTTTGCCCACCAGCGGCCAAGCGGTAAAATCGCCGAACGCTGGTAGTTCGGTGCGAGTTTCGAATCCCGCGAACGGGCTGGCTGCATGGGCGTTTTCGTGGCTTTTCTCATGTGTAACGTGTATATAAGCCAGTTTCACTTAGAAAGTCCGGCCCTCGAGCCTTTGCTGTAGTACATAAACGAGCCAAACTCTCTTTTTTCTTAAAAAAGAGTAATAGGACGAAAGTGAACTTAGGAGATCTTCATTCTTAGCACTGCAGAGAAAAAAAAAAGAAAATTGCGAAGCGGCATGTGGTAGAGAGGTTATGCAACATGAGCAGAAAAAACTGTTTTTAAACAACCGCTTCGATCAATGCCACTCCTTATAAACAACAATAATAATTAACAATAATAGTTAACAAAATACTTAGAAGAAACCATGCTGCATTAGCGAAAAGTTACGAAATTTTTAGATAAACCTGTATATGTATATAAAAGAATTAAAAGTTATTTTTTCTTTGTAATGAAATCATGTGTACTTGTTTATTAATAAAATAGTCATGAGCGTTTAAAATTGCTGTACATATATAAATGTTAAAATCTTTGTTCCCATCCGAGCTTTCTGAAATTTCATCTATGTTACTCTAGAAATATAACCTGAATGTAAATGACCTTAATAAAGAAACATTTTGCAGTTGCTGGGAATTTGCTAAATTTCCTTTCATGTTCTGAAAATAGAAATTATTACGTGGAGTTTAATTTCGGTGCTGCAAATTTTTAGAAATCGAAATTCGATTTAGGATACTGATAACTTAACTTACCATAAGGAAGTTTTATTTTGATAGTGAAACATTGGCTATCAGTTTGCAGTATGAAATTCGGAATCCAGGTTATTGAGATGTAGCACTTCACTGACCATCCGTCAGATATAAGATTATCATGCTCGGAATGACTAATTCATGCGTGAAATTTGAAGAGCTTGAAATACTATGCATCGTATCGTACTTACTGAAACGGATCAAATTGCGTTTTGAATACTTTCGATATTCTGTTTGTATGTTCTTGTCGTATGAAAGCTGTTCCGCTGGAGAAAGTTTCGGTTTTGCAAAAAGGAAAAGAAATCTGTATGTTTTTTTAGCTTTTCCTTATGTCCATTATAAAAATTTATATTTTCTTCTAACTTTTCGTCTGAAATTTTGATAACGTGAATATGTTTCTTGAAAGTATGCGTATTGTTGCGAAATGCCAGCGGCTGATCGGTGAGATAGCTTAGATTTTAGGGTTATCAGAAAGTGGCAGGAAAGCAGGGGTGCCAGATTTGGCGTGAAATCGTCCATTTAAAGATATTTGGCTTCAAAATTGGCGATATGTCATGGACGGAGCGAAACGCATTCTAAAACGCAGTCATAGCGGTTTTCTCGAGAATATTCTCGAAGGTAGGTTAAAGTTATACATACTCTGCCTGTATGCTGAAAGAGTAGAGTAGAATGTTTTGAGTCCAGAGATGAGTTTGCGTGCGGTCAACCGAGTCGGGAGCTGCACTTTGGTGCTTTGCCGTGAAGCTGTCTTCACCGTTATAGCCTGAAGCCTATGTTGCTGATTGTTTAAGCGTATTTATCATAGTTTTTCGACGACTGTAAACGTGTTTTTGAAACTGTCCTATGTAATACAGGCGAACAAATTGCGTTTTGATTTTTCATCAAGTTTTATCATCAATTACTCCAAATCCACGAACCCTTAGAACTCAACAACATCTTCATAAATATATTAATTCCTTTAGCCAACTACGTGATTCAATTTTTTGTAAAAAATTTAAAAAATAGGGGTTATGCAGATTTAAAAGTAAGCATATATTATCAGTGATCGTTCTAAAGCGTTTTGTAAACTTGGCGTTTCCTCTTTTTATTGACATTTAACTGGCTACTATAGAACTTCTAAATTATTGTAATAGTTTTCGATTTAATTTGTGGGAATTTTAACGCGTCTAAATGTAACAAGTAGAAAGTTACTGCCTTTGAATGTAGGAAAATTATTCTTTGTATACACTATAGCAACGAAGTGCTATATGATTTTACCTTTCTTTTGAGGTGTCTGATCTATTTGATGGCTAAGATTTTTTCATTAAAATTTCTATTTAACAACTATTAGCTAAAAATGATCGTAGTGCTACTACGATCATTTTTAGTAGCAACGATTGTTAGTAGCGCATTGATTCATTTTCGAAGAGTTCTCCACAAAAATAAAATAAGATTCAAGGGGGCCAAGTTAAAAAAAAGTCTGACAGCTTTCAGATTTTACATTTTGACCAAAGGGGCGTTTTTCAAAGTTTTGTGTGTGTGCCTTTATTTACTAAATATCATGTTCTTCGCACTTAAACCATAAAATTCAATACAGCAATATTGCAAAAAATTTTTAAATTGAGCATATCTTTAGAATTTCCTATACACAGTCTCGCGCCCTGGAGATAATTTTTTTTTAACATTGTTGCCATTGCTCGCTTTGAAATCGTTGAACTTGCTAACCAAAAATTCATTAAAATTTTACAAAATATGAAATCGATCATAAAACAAATTCCAAATTTGGACTTCCAGATGCCCATATTCAGTGGAGGATTACGTTATTCAAAATTCGATGGCTGTAGATACCGTTGTTTTATCACAATGCGAGAAATGTATATACATTTATGCAGATTATTCATTATTTAATTTCTTTAAATATAACACATGGCGATAATATTTGGTGGCAACAATTTAAAAAGTGAAACGCACATTTAAAGTTTTCAACGCAAAAGGCCAAAATAAAATTAAAAGCCCTTTTGGGCTAAACGCCCTTTGGACTAATAATGTAATAATTAAGTAATCTATATATATATATATATATGTCACCAAACTTTCTACCATTCTTTTCTGGGTCCTGGAAAAGGTCGACGTCCACCCCCCCCCCACACATTTATTTTAAAAAAAAGCTAAAATCAGAGATGTTAATTAAAAACTCGAAAAAACGACAATTTTCGTCCTCATTTTTCCGAGTGGCAACAGTCTCGCAAGATGGAGATGAAAATCTGCTTTATTTCGAAAGTTGTTGCCACTGCTGTCTGTCAAATCCTAGAGTTTGTTAATAAAAAATTTGTAAGTTCTGCGATGAAATAAAAATAACATTGACAAACATTGAATACATTATTCCCGATTCCAAAAATTCGTGGAAGCCATTTCGACTTTTCCTATCTTCGTACGACTTTAATCAGCCGAAATATTAATTAAAAGCACTGAAAGCGCTCAATTTCGCACTCGTTTTTCCGAGTGGCAACAGTCTCCAGCGTTGGAGATAAAAATGATTTATTTCGAAAAGTGTTGCTACTGCTCGCTTTCAAATCGTACAGTCTGTTAATTAAAAGTTTTTAAGTTTTACGAAATTTATATATATAAAGAAGAATGTGTGTTTGTTTGTTTTCATTATTGATTTTTGATTAGTTGTGATCTATTTTTTGCCACAGTTAATCGGCTAAAATTGAATATAGCTGAAATATTGGAAGGAACTTAGTTGAACATTCTATATTTGCATTATCAAGAAGTAATACATATTTTTGTAATGCAGGTTTATTCAAATTTCCGGGAGAAATGATAATGTTGCTTGAAAAACATTTTTAAATCTCCTGATAATGAAAAACAAAATTGTGAAATGTTATGCAGTTCTCAGTTATATTCTTTTCTCGCCAGTTATGTCTAGACATTCTGTAAATCATCAGATCTGATTGATCTGAGATTTTTTCTTTTTTATAGATCAGATAAATATAACATTACTGAGATTTTTAAGATAATTAATGATTTTCAAGAAGATATCTTTGCAGCTGTTTTCCCACTTTCCGTATTCGCGTCATTTCTTTTAGCTTTATCGTCTGGGCCGTTATTCAAGCATGCATTTTTAAGAGCAGAATATGCGTAAACATGCTGAATAAGCGCAAACACCTCTAAAAAGTAGTTATTGTTTTCAGTAGAATTTCATGTCCTGGAAAAAGAAACTTGTTAAGCTAGTAATTAACTGCTTAGCTTAAAACTGTTTCATATACTAAATGAAATCTGAATATGAAAATATTAGATTTCTTTTATACTTTTTTTTCTTTCAAAATTTTAACAGTTCGCTGTTTTTCTAGCGTTAAGAATACAGGTTTTCAGATTACGATTTTCAACACCTCGAAGAAAGTGTGGTTGTATATTCCCGTATATTAATTAACTAGAGTTTTTTAGCAGTTTTTGTACTTCCAAAATTTGGAGGTAGGCTTATATACAAGTTAAAAAAAAAATAATTCTGTCCCAGAAGTGATGTTATTGGTTACAGAGCTCAAATTGCGCGGAGCCCGGATCCAAAACTTCTTAGTTTTGGGGATAAATTCTATTTCTAGCCGGAGCGCACCGGAGCCCTAAATAAGACCGCTCCAGTACTTTTTTTATGGAACTGAACAACAATTTCAGTAATGTCGAAAATTTTATTTTTGGCAATTACATTATATTAAAAATCTCTTATTAAATTTTAATTTATCTCTTAACATTTTATTTAATTTCTTTAATAATTGAAATAAATAATAATAAATTAACTAATAATTATCAATTAAAAATAATTAATAAACATTAATATCAATTAAATAATTATTAATTAATTTGATAATCATTAACTATTTAATTTTTTAATTATTAATGACTTTTTAATAGTTATTTTATTTATTTACTCTTGTTCCTACCTCTTCCTAACGATCTTCCATACGGCTCCGGCTTTTCTACTTTTAGAAATTAAGCCCTGATTGGTTACATAATTTTAAAATATACTAACAAACAAACAAACAGGGAAATCATGTACGATACAAAGTTGCAGCTTTCTGAGAACCCTGCAGAAAAGTACACTCTTTTGCAAAAAAATCGAAGCACGAAGGAGGATTTCTGCGATCGTGACGAAATTTGGTATGCAAAAACATCTTGATCGAACATGCAAATGATGAAAGTTTCAAGCAAATAAATGAACAGGAATTGCGATCATAGCGCGCATTTCTAGTGCGCAATTCACAAAGTATAAAACCAGTAACAGAGGCGGAAAATTTATCTTTTGTTGTTGCTGCCATTGTAATTCCGTAAAGAAGCAACTAAAAATGTCATTATGACGATATCAAAGACCTTACAGACAACTAAACGACTTCGAACGTGATCGCATTGTAGGATTGCGTAAAGCGGTGGTCATACCGAGCAATAGGCCGCCACCTGCTGCGTACAGACATTGCTGTGCAAAGATGCTGCCAGCAATGGTTGCTACAAGGAAATTGCGGACCAAATGAAGGCTTTGGAAGGCCAAGGAGCAGAAATGCGAGGCAAGATAGGAAGATCGTTCGCGAGGCTCGAACCGCCCCAACGGTATCATTGTCGACTATTCAACGCATTACAGTCAGTTCTATACCTCCCATGGTACCGTCCACCATCTCACGGCGCTTGTCAGAGGCGGGGTTACGCTTACAGCGGCCTTTAAGACGTTGCCTTTGACTCCACAACATCGGCGGAATCGTCTGGAGTGGTGTCGCAGCCGATCATCATGGCTGCCATCAGACTGGCATCGTATAGTTGTTCAGCGATGAATCCCGCTTCGCTCTTGAAGCAGATGACCACCGTGTTCGTGTCTGGAGAGGACGGGGCCAGCGGTCCCAATCAGCCTTTGTTTTACAAAGGCAAACATCCATAACCCGTGGTGTGATGGTGTGGGGCGCTATTTCTTATGACAGCAGGTCATCTTTAATCATCCTCCGTACATCTTTAACAGCTCAACGATGTGTTTATACCATCCTGCGGCCGGTTGCATTACCCTTCATGGCACGTCATTCTGGGGCCATTTTCCAACAAGGTATTGCCAGGCAACATACCGCTCGCATATCTCTGGACTGTCTCCGTGCGGTTGATACTCTTCCTTGGCCAGCAAGTCAACAAACCTTTCACCAATCGATGATGTCTAGGACATGGTAGGCCGCCAGATTCGGGCACCACAAAATATCGCAGATTTGGAGCAACAACTGATGAATGCCTGGCAGAATGTGTCGCAGGATGACATTAGGAACCTGTAACACTCCTTGCCTCGATGAATTTAAACATGCATTGCCGCCAGGGTCGGTTCGACCAACTACTAATTTGAACACTGTGTGGGTGATTGTGAGCCATAAATAGGTACTATGACCTTGATTTTTTAATCATTTTATTATCTGCGTATGAGCTATACACATATTCAGTTTCATCAAAAACACCCACTTCCTTCATGGTGCTTCGATTTGTTTGCAAAAGAGTGTATATATACATGTATGTTTGATACTTGGTGCGACCGATTGCAACCAAAACGCGAGGTGCACAAGTACATGTTACAGCACTCCCGTGTACTAAATTTCAAAGTTCCGAATCTACTCATTTTTGAATTATGCGACATACGTACGTATATACATATAGACGTTACAAAAAGATCTCACCTGAATCTATTTTAAATACATTTCACAATCCCTTTTAGGAAGAAGTGACCTTTACTCTGTTAGTACGTACATACGTCACTCGAAATCATTGTTCAAGAGGATTCGAGAGTCGTCGAAATGGATATTTTCTTTGACATATGATAACCGAAATTTTTGGCGATTTCAATAATTCCTTTACTTCGTACAAGAAAGTTAAAATGAAGGATCGTATTTTACTCTTAAAAGAAAGAGCGCAGTTTGAGAAGGGGTTAAGCTTTTTTGTGACTGCCTAAAGTAGTCCCGCAACTAGCTGCAAGCTTAGTGGTCACGACTTTTCATTTTTGTGACTGTTTGAATAGTTACCTGACTAAAACCGAAGTAAAATGCATCACGCTATTACCAAAGCGCCAAGTGATGGCATGCCCAAAATTTGAGGAAATACTGCCATAAAAAACCCCTTGACATAGCGGCGAACTCTACTGGTTTTTCATTGCATTTCCCGATAGGTGATCGAATCATCTGGTTTTTAAATTTCTAGCTTTTTCTAAGGAAAACTACTAACGAAATATTTTCTCGGCAATAAATGAAGCTTAATTTGTGCAAAATCTATTCCCCCATCCTTAGTTGTTATGTTTAAGAATTAATGTTTTTATCAAAATCATACTATTAATTGTTCAATAATGCTTTAAGAAGTAAAATTATAAGTTCTTTTGAAATCGCGTTGCTGCGCAGTGCAATAAAACCTCCCTAAAATTCTCTGTTTTCACTCGAGCACCTCCTGGTATTTCATATTTCAAGTTTGCAGCTGTGTTTTTCTTTCTACAATGTTTTCAGCTGTGTTTGTCGAAAGGAAGTTGAAGATGAATTGATTTCACCTCATCTCTTAGGTCTAGCTGAGTTAGACGACCAGTTATGTGTAGTTTTGGCGATTTGTAGGTGAATTCAGAAGGCGATTTTAAATTTGGCGTATTCACAGTGTTTTAGCTTTGGTTGAATTTTCACCGCAATATCTCGGTTCTCCATCTTGGCTTGTATTCATTTCGGCATATATTCGGCAATATACGGTAATTCATTTTCACTATGTGAGTTTCATGCCTAGCCAAATACAAGTGTTGCCACTTCGCTTTCGGGATATGTACGTTGCCAGCCTTGTACTCAAATGATCCAGCGAAAAAATGTGCACATCCGACGTCTTGAATAATAATTTTTTTGTGCATCTGTTAAATAATTTCAAATGTCTCCCAATACTAATTTATGGTGAAATAATATCATAACAGTTATCATTTCTGCCGTTTTCAGATTGTAATAGAGACCTTATCATTTGATCTCTAGCACTCCTATATATCTTCTCCTTAGAGACTCCACACAGCCCCGGCCACCTTCTGGTGTGGGTCCTGTCCATTTCTTCAGTTAAGCAGCAAAGTGGCCAATTTGGTCTGGTTAAGAATGTGTTAACAGCCAATAGATGGCATTGTAAAACAAAAGCCGCCGATAGGGGGCGTACGATAGCAATCGAGAATCGGGAAGCGAGAGAATGTAACTGAGATTAAGAATGTTCCGTAATGATATGTATATATGTATATATTTACTGCAATAAAAAAAGAAATTATAAAATGCAAGAGGTATCCCGATTGAATGAAAAGTGAAAGCTCAACTTACCCTAGCCATCCTGGGATTAATAACGGAGATTAAAGTTAACATTTCAGAAGTCGGATTATTAATGCAAGCACGCATTGAATAATGACCTCGCGTACCATGAGCGTGGAAGAAGGGGTAAGTTTCGTTTCTTTAAAAAAATTTGAATGCATGTGAACTTGTAGAATAATTCTAACAGAGTATAGAATTTAGAAGTATAGAATTATATTATTAGTTAATATTATGGATGAGAATACAAAGAAAGCTTTAGATAAAGCAAAAACGAAACGTAAAACTCTAAGAAGGTTAACAACACAAGTAATTAAGAGAATATCGGAATTATTGGAACAGGACATTGTCGATACAAAATCATTAGAAGAATGTGAGATGAATCTACAAGAAAAAGCAGATCAGATATTTAAGTTAGATCTAGAAATTGAAAATTTAATTCCTGAAGTATCTGATCTCGAAACAGAAGTCGAGAATAATCAGGAATACAGAGAACGTATCATCTACGCGAAATCGAAAGTCAAGAATTATCTCCAGAATTCAGATAGAAATAAGGCAGATTTGTCGTTGAAGAATAATTCTTCACTTATTTCGAGTAGTGAACCAGACAAACCGAGAATAAATTTGCCGAAACTTCATATAGAACCGTTTGAGGGTAATTTAGAGAAGTTTCAGGAATTTTGGTCACAGTTTGATAATGCGATTCACAGTAACGAACGCTTATCTAAAGTAGATAAATATAATTATCTTAAA
>KK120445.1:132989-219453 GCA_000611955.2 Stegodyphus mimosarum
GAGAGAAAGTCTGGGCAAGGTCGTCCAAGATCCACGACGGCCAGAGAATATCGCTATTTGTCCATTTTAGTAAGGCGTAAGAGAGAGGCTACAGCTTCTCAGCTCTCTCGGAACCTGTATGCAGCCACACGAACCCCTGTAACAAGGGTGACTGTGTCCAAAAGACTGAATGAGAGAGGGTTGTTTGCCAGAAGACCGGCTGTTTGCGTTCCGCTCACATCTACGGACAGGAGAGCCCGATTAGCATGATGCAGGCAGCATATTGATTGGAGTACGGAGCAATGAACGACCGTTCTGTTCACCGACGAGTCCCATTTTAGCTTAAACACAGATTCTCGCCATACTTTCATATTAGGGGGGCCATATTGGATGGATCGCCGGATGGATTGGCCAGCGCGTTCTCCAGATCTCAACCCTGTAGAACATGTCTGAGATGCTCTGGGGAGGGGAATCCATACTCGCAGCCCGTCTCCGAGAACCATCCAGGAACTGAAAACAGCGTTGCTGAATGAGTGGGACAAATTGCCACAGGCACTGATAAACTGCCTTATTTCCAGTATGACATCACACTGCAGGCCTGTATGGCTGAAAGAGGGGACCACACACCCTATTAACCCATTTCTTTTGTGTCTTCTGCAACCGCTGTTTCAGACCTTCAAACTCCCATGAGTGTTAGACACGAACATGTGTGTGTATCATAACTGTTGAATGTTTATTTTGTTTGTATTATATCAAACTATGTTCACACCATTTTTTATTAAAATCTGTCCAGTAGTTCTGGAGATCGTAGTTCAAATATCAAAATTCTCTTAATTTATTTCACCAGTGTATAATAAATCTAAAACGATGTGTAAAAGAAATTAAACAAAAAAAGAAAATGAAACAGTTTTTCACAGACGATTCAGTATTTCTCATTCGATTATCTCACTTCGCGACAAGGCAAAAATACATAAAAACTCAAAATATGTCTATTAAAAATTACGAAGTAAATCTTAAACGCTTATTTCCTCGAATAAATTCCAGAATGCATTAAGCGTGATTTAATTCCCAATAATAAAAAAAGGCGTTATCTTTGTTGTCCCGAAGCTTAGTTTCTTTAGATTGGCAAACAAATCCAATATTCTGGCAAGTTTGAAATGTAAACAAATATGGGTGCTATGCTAAAAGTAATTAGGCTTAGCCGCTCTTTAACAACTTTTAAATTGTTGACAATTCTACAAGTATTGCATACAAATTTACCAAAGGCATAAAAACCTTAACCGGGAGATAAGAACAGATTTCAATCATTTTTAGAGGAAAAAAGGCGCAGTTTACAAACATATAAGAATGAAGAAACAGAGCTCACTGAGCCGAGTAACAGAGTGGATATATATATTTACACTCACTTCCAAAAGTTAAGCACGAAGATGTAAAATGCAAAAAAAAAAAATCAACAAATACTGCTTTGATTGACACAAAATTCGGCAGGAAAGTAGCATATATATTTATTCATAAAACAAAATCAATAATTATATACAGAAATGAAAACAATATTAAATTTTTGTAAGTTATCAGATGATGACATACTGAAGACTTAAGCAGAATTATGTATAAAGTGAAAATAAAGAGCATAAAATGAAAAAAAGGACATTAATAGGGTATGTGATCCCCCCTCATCTGTATACAAAATTTATACCTTGTGACCATGCTTTCAATTAGGTGGTCAACCACCGCAGAATTAAGCAATCGCCATTCTTCTTGTAAAGCATTTTAAAGCTCAATGAGAGTGGCTGGAGGTGAGGAACGTGAAGATACAGCACAACCGAGAGCAACCCAAAGATTTTCAATGGGATTAAGGTCGGGTGAATATGCTGGCTACGCCATACGCGCAATCCCTTCACTCTCCAGGTAGTCAGCTCTATGGGGAAGTGCGTTATAGTCCATTAAAACAAAAGTAGAGCCAACTGCTGCAGCGTACAATCTCACAATGGGTTCTAGGACTTTATCTCGATAGCGGACAGCCGTCAAAGAACCCCATTTAAAGATGTGCACGTCGGTGTGGTATCCTAATGAAATCCGTGCCCGCACCATAATGCTTCCGCCTCGGAATGCGTGATGTTCGGTGAGGTTTTGGGACTGATTGCGTGTTCGTTGTTCACGCCATATCCTTATACGCTTGTCTTCTGGCTCCGCTTGTCATCTGGCTCCAGAGCAAATCTTGGCTCATCAGTAAACATGACATTATCCCAGTCAGCCACATTCGAATTGACATATTCCCGGCACCACTGTCATCGTGCCCCTCTTGACTGGACGGATAGAGGAGGAACATAAACTAGAGGTACCCGGGCGTACAGTCCACTTATATGTAATCTTCGGCGAACAGTAGCTGCAGATATCGCCTTACCAATGAACGGTGTAACCATAGATGTCGCACGTGTGGAGGTCGCTCTGCGATTCCGCTTGGCTATAGTAACAATATATCGATCTTCCGCGGGGGTTGTAACCCTTGGGCGACCGGCTACGGACCTTCGTACAACTGTCTGTGTGGTTTGGAATTGTTTCCATAAACGTGAAATTACAGAACGATGAACGCCGAAGAAAAGAGGAACATGTGTGATCGACTGTCCAGCTTCATTGCGCCCCACAGCACGCCAGCGCTCAGAATCTTCCATTCGTCTTCTGGAAATCATAGAAACACGTATGTCTTGAAAACAAATTGTACAAAAGTTTTAAACACCTTCTTTCAGCACTTACAATCAACTTCTGTAACCCTTCATAAAGCTGGCTTCTTATAAGACTGCCTTTTTTGCAATTTTCTTGACATGAAAGTGCGATTCGTTGTTACCTAACATATTTGCATACTTCCATCTACCTCTGCAGCGAATTGCATCCTCTTCAATTCTGATTGGCTTCCGGAAATTAGGATTTTCCTCTCCGTGCTTAACTTTTGGAAGTGAGTGTTTCGGTTGCGACCGATTGCAACCAAAATGGGAGGTGCACAATGTCATTCAAAAACATCGTTAAATCGCATTCGATAGCGGTCAAAATAGATATTTTGGTTGAAATATGATACCCGAAATTTTTCGCGATTACAATACTTCCTTTTTACTTCGTACAAGGAAGGGGAGGGGTTAAAAACAGCTGTTCCTCAAAATGCACATTTTATATTTAATATTTGGAAAACTTTCAACTAAATTGTCTGGGTTTTCCCAGTATGTGCATTAAGTGTATTCTCATTTAGTCCAGGTATTTGAAGCTTTACTGTATTTCAAAGAGATTATAATTGTGTATCAAAGGAAATTTAAGTTTCACTTTAGCGTCTGTGTCCCAAAAGCTTATGAAGTAAGTCGAATCCAGAAATATAGTTATATTCAATCCAAATAAGCCATAATGTGAATCGGGATTACAACAGGCAATTAGCTGGTCCGTTTGCTCTTTATGAAAAGGAAGCAGTAACTTGACTTTAGTTTGTGAAAGATCAAGATCAAAATAACTCAGAATTATACATTCGTCCGTGACAACACCGACACTATTAGTATTAGAATTAAATACTAACGCTATACTCTTTCTGAAAATTCAGAATTGCTTATGAACTACGACTTACCATCTTTAAGTCATCTATTCTTTACGTCTTCCACCAAACCACACGAGAGGACTATCGGCTCATATCGCATATTTAAAGTGCCGCCATGCCGCACCGACGCTATACATTTACAAACAGCCGTGCCTTCTCCGGGATTCGAACCCAGGCCGTTCGGCATGGCAGACCACTATACCCGATGGGCAGCAATGTGTTAAAGTTATACCATAGAGTAAACGTATGGGCGTCTTGTAGATTTAATAGTATCTCACCCCTGCGGTACTGGGAAAGGGGATCAAATTTTTCATGTTAAAAAATCTGCCGCCCTAAAATTATCCCTGAAGAAAAAATTATTTTTCCTATGATGTCTTATGCCCAGGTTCGAATCCCAAAGAGAGTGTGCATGTTTGTAAGTGTAGACTGTCTGTACGGTATAGGGGGGGAGGGCTTAGAGCTGAAAGTCCTCTCAAGTGGTTGAGATTCTCGAATGCGCCCCTCCATCAAAACTGGAGCAGAGCTGTCCCTGTACAACCAACGCTAAAACTCTAGTGTCCCGCCCACTTCAAGATTAGTAGCAGTGAGAAGGTACTTTTACTGCCTGTACAACTTGAATTAAAGCAAAGCAGCAAATAGGGTAAATTAGTAAATCTTGTGAAATTAATCAAACAGAATAAAATTAAATGGAATTAAATCACGTGGTTACTAATTCCTAGTCATGAGAGAGAGAGAGGTAGGTAAAGCATTGATTCAGCATTTTGGTGACAAGAGACGGGAAGTGTCCTAAAAGAAACTCAGGAAGAGCTCTCTTTCGACCTAAGTGAAATTCTGCACCCGCGAATTTTTTACTTCCTTGTAGGAAGAAAATTGTAATCGCGACAAATTTTGGGTATCGTATTTCAACGAAAATATCCATTTTGACCGCTCTCGAATCCATTTGAACGATATTTTTGTGTGACATCTGTACGTACGGACAGAATAAAGGACTCTTTTTCCCAGAACTGATTATAAAATCCATTTAAAAGGGATTTAGAAGAGATTTTTTTTCCGTGACATCTGTATGTACGTATGTATGTATCTCGCATAACTCAAAAACGAGTAGCCATATAACATTGAAACTTCATGTATGGGACTACTATAACATGTAGTTGTGCACCTCCCTTTTTCGTTGTAATCGACCACCAATAGTATATAAATATATATCCACTTTGTTACCCGGCTCGGTGAGCTCAGTATTTTTTTTTCTTATATGCTCGTATATTTTGCATTTTTTTAATTTAAAAGTGATTGAATTATGTTGTTCTTATATACCGGTTATAGTTTTTATGTGTTTGGTTAATCTGCATGCAATAGATGTGGATTTATCAACAAATTTAACGTAACGAAGCCGCCATTTGTTTACGTTTGAAACTCTTGGTAGAATAGTGAATTAAGTCATTTTCTGCTCTAACTTCAGTGTTTATTTGCCGAGTGGGACAAAACTAAACTGTTTTATGTTTTGTGCACAAAAAAGCTGTCTTCTTGCCCGTTGGCCGTACTACTTGTTTTTGCGTAGAAACTCTTAATTTTAATTGTAAAAATTTTTTAACTGTATTTGGTTTTTTAAGTTTTCTGTATTTTACAATTTTTAATGAAGATGTTTTGAGATTTATATATATTTTGCCTTTCCACGAATTAAAAACAATTAATTGAATTAATTTAAACAATTAATTGAATAAAAAACATTTAATTAAATATATCTGTAATGAATTTTGGGGAAATAAGTTTTAAGTGGATTACAGCGAAAAATGTGTATAATTTAATAGGTCGTACAGGGACGTCGTAGTGTCCACATAAGATTTTTTAATATTCGTATGGATTTTGAAATTTGTATTTGTAGTTCTGTAGGTTATCAGGTTAATATTGCTTCTATATTTATGATGAATTTCAAAAATTTTAAAGCGTGTCCCAAGCTTTTGTATGAAAAACTTTTATTTTCTGTGCGGCCGTACTATCTACGTGAAATACAGCTTTTTATTATCTCAAATATATGTTATTATTCTGATTTTATGTTATGCCTTCGAGAACGCGTAATATTTTCCTTCATATACTCAAATTAATGTGCCGAATGGTTTTAAGTAATTCTACCAATATTTTTTCCAATATTAACTCAATTGTCATTTGCAATCATGCTAACTTCATTTTACTCGCATCTTTTTTGTATTCGCTAGGATGACTCTTACGCCACTAAATTGAAAAGTAAATATGTATTGGTGTATGTCGTACACGCAGATCTGAAAAGAAAATTAATGCATAACTGTTTTGGCCTTCAAATCAATTCCGCTGTCATCTCAATAAATAGAAAATGTATTCATTGGAATAATGCAAAAGCATTTTCATACCTCATCTTGGACTTCAGCCAGACGTTGCCCAAATATCATTTATAAATAAATAGCTTTTGTCTTCTCTAATGTAGCGTTTTAACTGCCAAAATATTATCGCCCGTTGTTTTAAGTTCCGCTTGGTAGAGCTCGAAGAACCCATTCTTGGCAAATGCGAGTTGCGTAACTGTAGTGAAGAGGAAGATGGAAAGCGTTCAGCTGGCGTTTTCGCGATACATTTCAATGGAAGTTGTATTTGTGGAGATGTTTAGAAAGTGTATATGGAGACTAGAAAAATAAATAATCAAAATGTTAGTTTTAGCAGTCGTATTAGGTAGAATAAATTTCCAGAATTCGACTAATATAAAATATAGTTTAGTTTCCTCAATTTTTTTAACTCACTCATCGTCACTTCTTTCTTCCCTCAACATTAATACTTACTAATACATAATAATAATAATTTTAAAAAATAAAAATCTGAAACGTTTCAGATTTTAATTACGTCCTAAAATTTAACATTTTGTGTGTTACCTTTATTTATTAAATACCATGTTCTTCGCACTTAAACCATAAAATTCAGTTCAACAGCAATATCGCAAAATAATTTTAAATTGAGCATATCTTTAGAAATTTCGGTACACGCTCTGACGCGCTGGAGATAAAAATGTTTTTCTGTACAACGTTGGTATTGCTGGCTTTGAAATCTTTGAGTTTGTTAATGAAAAATTCGTTACTGTTTTAGAGAATATCGTTACGAATTTCACATTTATTTGGCTATTTATTTAGAACTGTAATTAAAATTCCTTTTTATTTTCCAATGCAACGCACGCAGACGATTTTGGAAGAGAAAGCTACGTCAAAAAAACAGAGCGATAACACTTAGTGGCAACAATTTGAAAAGTGATACGCCGTTTTTGTGTTTCCGACGCAAGTCCTTCGGGATTCAAATCCCTTTGGACTGAAAACTGAAAGGTTTCAGATTTTAAATTACGTCCAAATGGGCGTTTTTTTAGCATTTTGTTTGTTACCTTTATTTATTAAATATCATGTTCTTCGCACTTAAACCATAAAATTCAGTTCAAGAGCAATATCGCAAAATAATTTTAAATTGAGCATATCTTTAGAATTTCCGCTACACAATCTCACGCGCTGGAGATAATTTTTTTTTTTTTCTTTCTATACAACGTTGCCATTTGCTCGCTTTGAAATCCTTGATTTTGTTAATCAGAAATTCGTTTAAGTTTTACAAAATATGAAATCGATAATAAAACAAATTTCAAATGGGCTTCCAAATACCCATATTCGGGTGGAAACGTTCAATATTCAAAATTTAATGACTCTAGCTACATAGAGAAACATACATACATTTATGCAGATTCTTCATTATTTAATTTCTTTAAATATAATACAGGGCAATAGTATTTGGTGGCAACAATTTGAAAATTGAAACAACGCTTTTAGTGAATCAACGCAATATGACAAAACAAAATTAATAATCCTTCTGGGCAAATTGTCCCTGTGTACTAAAAAGGAGGGGGGCGGGGAAGCTAAACTAATAGTAACATATTTCAACTCATCGTCTTAACTCCATTGTCGTTAACCCAGCAAATTCATAGCTGTCGTAATTCTCTATGCTGTAGCATTCGGGTAATTTTTATGTCCATCCAAGTCCACGATTTCATAGCAATGCCGGCACTTTAATACATATCATCGAGGCCATCTACTTAGATAAAAATCTTCACATGAGCGTCCCCGGTATCTTGATGAAAACTGCATTCTTCCTGTCATAAATTGACTTTTTTAAGTGTGTTCGATACCCTATAACCAACTTTCAAAAGATGTCAGTACCTTCATGTTAATTGTAGGTTGTTTGTTCACTCACATAAAAATCTTTACTTAGGCGTCCTGTCATCTTGATGAAGATTGAATTCTTCATGGTATCAGCCGAACATAAGGGTGTCGGACGCACTTGTGACCAACTTGCAAAAGGTGCCGGTAGCTTCATGCTTGTTGGAGACTGTTCAATTAGATAAAAATCTTCACGTGAGCATTGCATATCTTGAAGAAGGTTGCTTTCTTCACAGTATCAAATGAGCTTCATGAAAGTGCCGGTCACCCCCGTGTCTTGGCGAACGTGTTAAAAAGGGCGCCTGTACCTTTTGTTAAGTGGGTCGCATCGGTCAACCCAGCCGCGTTTGTTCCTCGTTATTGGTAAGCCTGAAAACAAAAATTTAACTGATTTTTTTTATAATATTTTTTCCATACCATATACCATAGTAAAATATTCTTGCGTGCGTACGGGTTCGTTATATATTGAATGCACAAGTCGTTGAAAAGTTAACAAAAATTTATTCTTTCCACAAGAAATAAATCAAAATGCTAAACCATTTCTTCAGAGGTATTCGCACAATATCGCAATATCTCAAACGTTTAGCAAAAATCAGTTCAAAACTGATAAAATAATTCTGTCTCACAGCGAAATCGCTACAATCAATAACAACATTAAGTAAACAAACAGCAGTTCGCTTTTTACAGCTACAACTACAACTGAGATGAGGTGTTTCAATTCGGCTATTATAAGCTTTTTAATTATCACTAGAACAATCTCGATTTTTCTGGATGGCAACAGTAATTACGAGATATTTATTTATTAAATATTAAATGCACGCGTTCTTTTATTTTTATTTTTCCGACGTAGCTTTCTCTTCAAAAATCGTTTGCGTTACACGGGAAAATAAAGCAATTTTAATTACAATTCTAAATAAATAGCCAAATAAATATGAAATCCTTAAAAATATTGTATTTAATTCGGCAGCTGGCTTTTCATTCTTGTCAGAAGCAAGTGAACCATGTTCTTTACAAATATTCACCCGTGTTTTTATATTTCAGTATTTAGCCTAAAATAAGGAAGGTGTCTTAAGTGCTACATATTGAGTGGAAGGGTTTCGTAGTTAATTGTCATAATTTTTTCTGTATGTTTTCGTATTTAGGTTTAAGGTAAAATTTTCTACCGTACTCTCATACTGTTTCAGCATTCTTTATGATCTCATCCGTGTTGCTTTAATCGTTTTACTTTTTTGATTGGTTTACTGGGAAAAGAATGATTTTTGTGTCTTTTATCCTTTGAAATAATGCATTATATTGTGCGTTCAGGCATTCATTTCAGCCGTAATCATCTGGCTCCGAATTTGAGTTTTTGAGTAAAATTGTAATTTTATTCGGAACCCAAAATAAGTTGGGGGTCTGGTCTTTTATTTCGCAACGTATAAATTTGATTTTTAATTTAACTGAATTTAGTGAATTTTTATTTATTTCTTTATTTTTATTTTTTATTTATTTATTTTTTTTTTTAAATTTTAATTATCAATTATTATCTTCCCCAAGTTTCCTTGATTGCCGTCCATAGGGCTCTGGTACTTCGATTTTTTAAAATTAACTCCTGCCTACATTTGCTCTTTTGAACATTCATATAAAGAATATTTGTTCGCATTGTATCCGAAATTTTTAATTTTGAAATGGAATGCAATGCTTTCAAACTTAAGTATTTTACTGGAATATTTATTCTATTTAATGCTAAGCATAAGCAGTTAGTTATAAATATTGTCACTAGATGGCGACATCAGATTAATTGGAAATGTTCTCGGTTTGAATAAAGAATTGCGGCCTTTGACTTAAAAAATGGCACATGTGTTATTATTTTTGAAAAGCTGATATAGGAATGAGCCTTAAAAGACACAGAACAGCAAAAGCCATGATTCTTGTAAGGCAAGCTCACTATATAAATGAAAGGAAACCTATGGAGAGGTTTTTGAATAAGAAACTTACCTCTTACAATGTTTCATGTTAGAGAAACCTCTAAAACTCTGTACATCCTGTCAATTCAAATAATGCACTGGCTGAATGGACAAGTTCTCATGAAAACTGGAATAGAATTAAACTACCAGGTTTAGCTTTCTGTTACTGGAAAAACATGAGGAAATGTAACTTTTCAGTCACTCATTTTATATTTTCTGCAGTTGAATTTTATATTCATTTTTTAAAGTGTATATTTGTAATTTTCAGTTTAGAATGATTTTAGTTAATGAATCACTTTTTGAAGGAGAATGCATGACAAAAATAGAAAGTTGTATGTAATAAATTTCTAAAACTGATGGTTGTTTCATATGTTAATGCCATCAGGGATCAATGAATTAAAATTTCGGTGATATTTTAAAATTGTAAGCATATATTTCACTATGATAAATGTTATATAGGCATTTTTTTGGAGGGGAAGGAAAGGAATTCAGGATTAGAAAGTTCATGTTATCAAAGTGATCAAATGTAATAATTATTAAAAATAGATACATAAATTACAAATTTTAATCAAGTAAAATGATTTCTTATTGAATTATTTTATTAATTTCTGAGTTTATACTTTATATATTCATATATCTCTTTTACTTATATTTTTAGGTTCTACACTGTATAATATAGTTGATGTTAATAAAGAAATTTTAGCACAGCAGTCAAATATTGTAAGTATATAAATCAGAAAATTATTTTAATATTTATATAGCATTTTAATTACATTATGAAGTCTATGTGTATTCTTTGGTAGCATACACCCTGAACTCTATGCTGAAGATGAAGTAGCGAATTCTCACTATGCCTTTAAGAATAAATACTGCAGAAGAGAGACATCTAATAACCTTTTGTATTTAAAACTAAATTAAAACAGATACACGCACTTCGTGCCGACAAATCATCACCACTTGTGGCTGCATAACAGAAAAATAAGAATGTAGCAAATCACTGGTAAATTAAGAATTCTAATGACTGGCTTCTTAGCTTAAATTAACGCTAAATCAGTTGCACACAGCAGGTGTCGAACACTGAACTAGAGAGGTAATTATTAAGCTCACATCAAACATCAGAAGTAAGTCCACACGAATTTTACTCCCTTTGAATTCTTGAAAGGCAGCTTTAAGTACTGCTTCTGAAACATGTTTAGAATTTGCATCTACGTCATACAAAATTTACATTCCGCTAGGAAACTGAAATCTGGAGGAACAAGAAAGTTAAACTAAAAATAATTGGTTAGAATAATTTAAATCCTTACAACGTATTATACTCAGTACTGTACAAAATTATTTGAATTACGTAATAGAAGATACATATATAATGCTCCTCCTTTTTTTCTTTTTTTCTTTTTTTTTTTTTTTTTTTTTTTTGATTTTTTTTTTTTTTTTTTTTTTTTTTTAATGTGACTACTTCCTTCTCCCCAGATTGTCATTTTGCAAAAGCAAATATGCAATTAAAAAAAAATTAGTAATTTAACATAATTTGAGTTACAACACTTTATTATTACATTTTTCATTTAGTAATGAATGTTTTATTTCTGATCCTTAGATAAAGAGCTTAGAATTTGATTTCTTGGAACCAATGGAAATAGCTGCTGAAAAAGACACGAAACTTGTTGGGGTAACAAAATTTTATATATTTGAATGCCTTTCATTTAATAAATGGTATTGTATCTAAAATTCTGTTACTTTCTTATGCTTTTAACAAATATACTAACTAAATATTTAATGCTAGAGTAAATTGTTCAGAGAATTTAGATAACATAATTTACAATCCTTCAGATTTATCTCCATTAATAGCCTTAAATATTTCATCCTTTCAATAACTCATTTAATTTCATCTGATCTAGAATTCTTTTCATGTATATGTATGTGATCTTATTGTATAAAGTGTTACGTTACTTAAATGAACATATGTCATCAGGGCCGAATTTACGTATAAGCTATGCAAAGTATAGCTTAGGGCCCCCAACCCCCAAAATTAAAATGTAGTATAAATAGTATTAAAATAATTTATAACAGACGTATAAAGGGCCCTATTTCTCAAATAACTTAGGGCCTTATCAAGTCTAAATCTGGCTCTGTTTGTCATTACATTTTAATAACTGTAAAAAATGTAATGTTTGTTATGTATTGAATATTGATTGAAATGAAATGTGGACTAAGACTTGGTTTGTTTTAAATTTTCTGTATCACAAATTATAAATTTTTACATCTGCCTTCTCAGTAGTTGAATACATTAACAACTTTCCACATATATTGATAATTGCACCCTAAAACAGTGAGATATATCATATTTCCTTGCATGTTTCTCTGTCTCTCTTTTCTTGTTTTAACTAATTTCATTGTACGAAAATCCAGAGAGAAAAATTATGCGAATAATTAAATTTCTCAAGGATGCAATTACAGCAAGAACATAGCAAATGAAAAGTAGTCATGGATAAAACTACTGGTAAACTGCAATATTATTTCTTTAAAAAAAGCTACATTCCAATAAGAATCCATAGTAATAATGTTAACATTCTAATATCTAATATCATATTTTCATTTCTACTTCCTTGTAATTTCAATCTCACCCGTTCTTGGTGTCTTTGCTACTCCTTGGGCCTTATATCATATAATTCATAAATCAGCTTTAATTGTAAAATGTCATTAAATGATTGTAATTAAACATTATGATTTTCAAAAATATTTTATGATACATAGCAGTTCTTCTTTGCTTAATTTGGCTTTAAGTTTATTTGAGATATATTTAATAGTTAGAATGTCTACAAGTATCTTAAAGATAGGTAGCTGGCTTGGAATTTTCACTGAATGTCAGAGTTATCTGGGAACTACTAGTATTAAATGTTAATTGTGAGTAATTTGTACAGTTTCATAGCAATAAGTATTCTGTAAGCAATGCTATCATTTTATTGTATATCTTTATAGAAATATCGGGTTGTTGAAGTTGAAAGTAGATTTTAGTGTTGTGCAGTAAGGCAGTCAGTATAATAAGAAATTTTTCTCCCATGTCCATGTTAATTCCTATTAATCCCATGAGTTTGAAGTATTCTCTAGATCAGCAATTTTCAACCAATGTTACACATACCACTGGTAGTACACAAGAGAAAAATAGATGGTACGCAAAGAAACAAAGTATTTTTAACTATTAAATTCCAAAATTAAATACCTCAACATCCTATTTTTCTCTAACACTCATAAATTTATGAGATTTTAGCAAAATAATCCGTTTTTTCCACACATACAAATAGTCTTAGTCTACACTTCATGTCGCTGCCATTTCTGGGCTCATATTGTTCCATTTTCAATTAGAATAATTGTTTTACACTAATTTGCTGTCTCTAACAGCAGGTATTTTGTCTTCTTGTTGCCTTGCATTCCTTACTTTTCTATGTGATTTGACAATATCGTCGTTTGTTTTTGAATAACTCAAAGAGATAATATATTATGCATTTAAATGTTTGTGTAAAAATAATAAAACAAACTTAGATTTTTCAAAATAAAAAAATAGCTATGATTGACAAAGCAGAAAAGTGATGATTCACAGGTGATAGATCCAGGACTGTCTACGAGGATATTGAAAAGAAAAGAAATATTGATTACACAAAATATAATGAAAGTTATTTATCATTTTGATTTACTTCACTGGAGATGAAATTGACCCTCAACCTCAATGTTATCTGGTCAAAGTATGAAGCCATCATTTCTTAAAAGACATATTGAATCTAAGCATGCCAATTTAAAGGATAAATCTGAAAAATATTTTAAGAGGAAATTATCAAAAATCAAAAATGGTAAACAAGTAATGAAAGGTTTGGGTACTCGAACAAAAAAAGCTTTGGGAACTAGTTACCTAATAAGCCTAAGAATTGCCGAGACTGAGCATATTCACACTATTGGAGAAAACCTTATATTACCAGTAGCTAAAGATATTGTTTTAACATTATTCAACGAAAAAGTGGCTAATTAACTTAATAATATTCCGTTATCAAATGATAAACAGTAAGTTGGTGAAGTAAACGAATTCATGCAATGGCAAATTCCATAAAAGAGACTCTTATTCAAAAAATAAAATACAGTGAGTATTTCACATTGGAATTGGGTGATAGTACCGATGTAACAAACTTTGTTCAATTATTAGTTACATACATTTCAAAAAAGATAAACAAATTACTGAAGAGTATTTATTTTGTGTATCTCTTCATGATAGAGCAACTGCAAATGAAATTTTTAAAGTAATTGACAATTTTATGTCTGAGAAAGATATTCCTTGGAATAAATGCATTACCATATGCTGTGAGGGAGCTTGGGCTTTAGCAAGGAAACATTCCGGTGTTATTTCTCAAATAAAGAAAGTCATACTTGAAACTAAATTTACTCACTGCTCCATTCGTCATGATGCTTTAGTAGCCAAAACCATCCCTGAAAACATGAAAATCATTTTGAATCAGGCTGTGAAAATTGTTAATTTTATTAATAACCGAGCTTCAAATTTAGGAATATGTACAATTTTATGCCAAGAGATGGGCAGTGAACATGAAATGTTTTTCTACATTCCGAACTAATGTGTTTAAGCAAAGTTTTAAATCATTCTTTTGAACTTCAATCAGAAATACAAATTTTCTTGTGTGATTCAAAATTTGGAATTGCAGAAATGTTTCTTTAGTGAATTATGGTTGGCTCATTTGGCATATTTAGCTGATATTTTTGGGAAGTTAAATAAATTTAGGATTACAAGGACAAAGTGTTAATTTGTTTGCCATTAAAGATAAAATAAATGCAATGATAAAAAAAACTTGAGCTAATCAAAGAATTGGATAATAAATATTTTAAGCTTTTTATCACTTTTAGAAAATTTTCTAACCAAAAAATAATTTGAAAACAAAAAGGTGACTAAGCATCTGACATTAAAAATCATTGTTTTCTCATTGATAAATAATTTCAATATTTATTTTTATAACGATTATGAAAAAGAAAATCAGAAATCCATTTTGTTCACATGTACCTGAAATTTTATCTCGTGAAGAAAGAGAATAATTGATAGAAATTTCATGTGATCGAACTCTGACTGAAGATTTCAGAAATAACACACTTGTTAAAGTTTGGCTGAAATGAAAAAAGAATTTAAAGGCATTTCAACTAAAGCTATTAAAATTTTATTACCTTTTTGCACAACCTATTTGTGTGGACAAGGATTTTCTTCCATGTTTTATTTGAAAAATCAATACAGAATAAAATTAAAAGTGGATCCTAATTTACGGTTAAAACTAAGTGAAATAAGACCAGACATAAAGAAATTATCTGCCTTAGAAAGGCCAAAATTTCACACTAGATTTTGAAATTGTAATTTAAATTTTGATCATTAAAATGGTAACCAATTTTTAATATAATATTTTTTATGTGTGCATATTTAATACAAATAGCCAATAGGTTGTGCAAATGGCAAATATTTCTATTGAGAAACTGAAAAATAATCATTGTAAAATGTAGAAGTGGTACTGAAGTTTTTCAATTTTTGTTTAGATGGTATGCGTTAGTAAAAAGGTTGAGAAGCACTGCTCTAGATGCTAGTAAAATTTTTGAAATTGAGTCAGTTGTGTTTTAAAAATATTTCTGGTTAATAGCAGTGCATTTTCTGAAAATTCTTTAGGTATGTTTGTCTCAATTACTCCCGGAAAGTATTAAAATTGGAAGTTTCCATTTTCCTTGTGATCACTTTCTTTCTTTTCTTTTTCTTTTTTTAAATTTTGTTGCCATTTTGTTCTGTCTTTAGTGTAAATGGAGAGATGGTATTAAATAAGTCAAGAATTACATTTTCTTTAGTAGAAATTAGATATTACAGCTGGATTTGAACTATATGAACATACCATGACTTTTTTACATGTTGATAACTGAAAACTATCAGATGTTAACCAGATTTACATTTCATAATTCATAAATTGATTGATATCAAAATATTAAATGATTATAGTATTAAAACATTGCTAATATTTAAAATATATTGATGAACAGTAATCACTGAATTTAGAAAATGTTAGCTGTTAGTCATCACATAAATTCAGTTGCATTAAATTGTGAGAGTAAATCAGACTGAAGTTATTCTGTCAAATCATAGAATTAAAAATAGGCAAAATATATTTAATCTTGATCATCATGCTATCAAATTAAGGTTAAATTTTACACATATAATTTTTTTCAATCTGTTATTGTAAAGCTTCATTTTAATAGCTTTTAAATACTTACAAAAGTTAATATGAAATTTTTGTCAAGAAGACGAAACATATATAAATATGAAAAGCTGCAAAATGTAGATTTTATGTTAATTCTCTTTATATATTTATTGATATAATTGTAGAATTTATATTAATTCTGTTTATATTTATATTAATATACTTGTAGAATTTATATTAATTCTAGAAGATATATTTATGTAGTTAATATTATTCTAAATAAATTACCTTTTATTCATTCATAATCTTAAAAGAGAGGAATAATTCTCTAATTTTGAAATGAATTCTATCAGAATAGATCTCCAAAATTGCTTTGAATTTCCAAGAACAAACATGTGTTTGAAGCCATTTTCCTAAGCTTTTATTTATACAGATGACTTCAAAAATATGTTAATATACTGGATATTAGGAATAAAAAGTTCAATTTACATAAAATATATTAATAACCCTGTAAATTATGCATCATTTTCTGAAAGCATATGCTTGTAAAGTGTATTTCAAGAGATAAAAATATTATTACTAGCTGCAATAAAATTTTTTATTATATAGATCAAAAATTTTAGTATTTCAAGTTATCTAAAATTCTTACATTATTTAACATATTTTGAAATTAGTTTTGTAAAACTAACTAAAAATACAATTTTCAGAGGGAACAAAAGAGATTTCAGCAGTTGTATAAAGGGCGTCGAGAAGCATACATGAAATGTGTGACAACACTAAAGAAAACTAGAAGAAAAAAGAATATTAATACAGATAAGCAGCTTTCTGTATGTATTGTAATAGATTATTCTTTGCATCTGTTTTTTCTGAATTAAAAATATAACAAGAATAATTTCTTTCAAAACCATGTCATGTAGTAATAAGTTTGTTATCTTGCAGCATATGAAAATGCTGGAAAGTGCCAAAGAAAGATTAGAAGTATTTTGTAATGATAGTCTGAAAGAGGTTTGTTATATTTTACTCTTAATATTTTAGTTCTGTATACAGTAAAATATTTCGTAAGGAATGTAAATAAATGATTTTGGATCTGAATAGTAATTGCTAAAAACGCATAGTTTAATTTCCTTTTGATATTCTTACATTTTACGGAATTTTCCAAGAATTATGTAGAGAGATTCCAATGCAAAATAATTTCAGAAGCCTTTAGAATTATGAAATTTTATCTTTAATGTGGATATATTTCTAGCTATAACTGAAACTTTCCAGAAAATTTTGTTTAGGCAGTCTACAAAACTTTCAGTGAAAGTTGTATAATATTCCATTCATAGCAAAAGAAAACTTAAAGCTGATAAAAGGAGAAAATGTCTGCCAGACTTTGGAATATTTTAGTGTAATTAGTATTTAGTATAATTGTATGCAACCTCCTTATATGAAACTTTTCTCATCCATCGGGAATTTGTGAAGGAATGGAGTCTGCTTCTCATCCATTTCTTCCAATGCTTTTGTAGTGTGTGCTTGAAAATTCTATTGATGATGAGATTCAATGGTTGCAAAATTTTTGTAAGCCCACCCGGTGTCACTTTATATTTTACCCTTTCCTCTAAATGAGATCACATTGAATCCAAAATATGAGTTCCCGATGTGGAAAAAAAAGATTCTTTTTTGATAAATTTCTTTCAGCCGAAACAATATCGCTTCTTTTTTTTTTTTTTTTTTTTTTTTTTTTTTTTTTTAATGCATCCATTTTTATTGGTGCAAATAATGACACTTTTACGGAAGTTTCCTTTTGGAACTGTTTTTCCTTTGAAAAGTATCAAAAAGGTTGACTACTCTCCATTGGTGGCCACAACTCAAAACACAAGAAAGAAGTCTTTTCATTCACGGTTCTAGACAAGGAAATAGTTTTTTTACCTGTTGAATGAGCAGTTCTGCTTGGATTGCAGTCAGAAGTAACAGACATGTCATCCATATTAATTCTTTGCTTTCTGTTCAAATTTGGTTCTTTAATTTTCTTTGATGTGTACTCCCAAAAAAGCTATCTTTTTTTTTTAAAACTCCAAGCTAGTCCATGAGCAGCTTCTATCCAACTGTTTTTTTAATCTTAATGGATAACTTCTTGTGCTTCAAGAACCTGAAGCACTAGTTAGGTCTTGCTGCAAAGTTTGTAATGCCCATTTGTTGAGCAGTTAACTTTTGTTTAAAGATGAATTCTAACTGTTAACACTGATAATCCCTTTTCTCTTTACTCTGTTGTCCATTTCTCTAAATTGTCTTCCAAAACAGGCCAGGCAATGACGCTAGTTCAACAAGATCATTTATTCATAGGCACTTTCTTTTAATTCTTCTTTTTCAAACTTCCACTGTTGAATGCAATTCTCATCAACTTGAATTCTCTAGCAACAGCCTGATTTCCAACTTCTGTATTTTTCTTCGCTGCTGAAGCAGCTGTTTTACTTTTCTTCAAGTAGGAGCATAATAATTTTAAAAATTCAATAAGCTCAAGTGATAAAGTAAGCTTTGCAGCAAGCCGGAAAGCAGTAAGGCATATATAAGAATGAACATGAGAAAATAAAAATTCCTGGAGCTTTTAAAAAGACAATGGTTATCAGAAAACACAGACAAAATCCCAGAGCTTGGCTTTGAAAGTACATGCACTACAGTATCTTTACACTGAATGCACACTACTATAGTTAGGTGAGTTTAAACTTCATTCGAATTTGTTGCACGCCTTAGTGCAACCTGAGGGCTCGCATCGGTGTAAAATGTCACAGCGAATTCTACATTAACTTTTTCACTTGCACATGACTTACAATCTAACTTGGCAAAGTTCTAAAGGCTGAAGAAAAACAAAATTTCTTTAGATAAGCCACTCCTGCTGATTCACAGCAAACCTAAATTTTCAACTTTTAAGAACCTGTAAGCCATGGCTTATATACTTGAAATTACAGTGCTTGTTCTTTTTTCTGTTACCTTACAAGTCAATCTGTATTTCCATAGCTTATATTTATAAATAATGTACCTATTTTCTGGTTAATTTTTAATTCCTTTTGTGGTAAATGTATACTATTTTGTCGTATATAAAATTAAATGTTTTGAATGAAATAAAGTTTTTCTGTTAAATAAAATTTTAAGTATGTTTATGTTATTTCAGGCAATTATTCAAGAGCGAGTCATGTATGGAACAGTCCTAGAACGCCAGTGTGCCTTAAATAGGCAATTTCTAATCTATCATACCAAGGTGATTGATAATTTACTAATGAACAAAAGTAACTAATAATGTTTTTAAAAAATATCCAGTATGAGTTTAAATGCATGAAGATTATTTGTAAATCCATTCTCATTTCTAAGTTTGAACTACTGAAGTGTTTTTCTTTCATAGTTACTGGTAGTGAGAATTTCAGAACTTAGTTTATTTCTCATCATTTATTCCTGATGCACTTTTTATAGTTTCAACTCATAAGCAGAGATGTGGCTGTGTCTTAAAGCACAAATTCATAGAATCGAAATTATGCCATCATGCCAGTTCAGTTTTCCATGGCTGAACAAGGTGACATCACGGGGTTTCTCTTTCTTCTATGTGTAATGTAAACCTGAGCCCCTTTCCTTGAAAAGTCCTCATAAAAAGCATCTTTTTCTGCTTACACAGAGAGAACTTGAATGCTTTGCTGTAGATAATTAATTAACCAGTTAATGTAAAAAGAATATTTTTTTATGGAGTTAGAACAACTGATTGTAAACATTTCTATTATTTTAAATTGTTTTATGCAGAGAACACTTTTTTTGGCAAGTATTTTTATTAAGTTAGCACATGATCTAATAAAATATTTTAATTATGTTTAGGGATGTGAAATTTTAGAAGAACAATTACCGCAGTGGGAATCTATTGCTGAGACAAGAGACAAATTACCAGAGTCCTGTTATGCGGCTGTAAAAAATGGACCTGAGGTATTGCTTTTTAGTTTTGTAAAATGTTTTAGTTTGTTAGGCAAGATAGTTTTGATTTGTGCTTGTTCAGTGCTTCATAAATCTAGTGTATTAGATGTTATTGTCTACTTGTTAATGTTTTCTAAAATGGCGCTGTCTTAAATACAAGTTTTCTAAATTTTACTGTGAAAATAATAAATTAACTATTGAAATGCATGCTTTAGATCATTTATGGAGAATTCCTTTATTTTTTCTGAACAGTATTAATTTGTTTATGTTTCTGATCCCCCATCTAAAACAATTAAATGTAAAGAATTTTTAGACCAGCTTGGGTTAAGCTTAATATCGAAATCTCTTTTGCAAAAGTCATATTTATGAGAAACGAAGTCTAGCATTTCAAAAAAAAAAGGATGTATGAAGTTGGTATTCTGTGCAGTGATTTCTAAAAATTCTGCATTGATAACTTGTTAATCTGAGGTATACTTTTATGTAAAAGGCACATTGGCTGTCAAAATAAACCCAAGGCTGCATGCTGATTTGTAGGTAAAGCATATGATTGTCTCATTTATTTTATTAGCCTAAAGAGGAAATTTGCCCAGAAGGACTATTAATTTCATTTTGTCATTTTGTGTTGGCTCACTGTAGACAACACTTCACTTTTCAAATTGATGCCACCAAATATTTAAAGAAATTAAATAATGAAAAATCTGCATGAATGTTTGTATGTCTCTTGCACTATGAAAAACAACGGTACCTAGAGACATAAAATTTTAATGTAGTCTTCCACTCGAATATGGGCATCTGGAAGCCCAAATTTGGAATTTGCTTTGTTACCTGTTTCCTATTTTGTAAAACTAATGAACTTTTGATTAACAAACTCAAAGATTTCAAAATGAGCAATGGCAACACTGTAATGGGGGGACATTTTTATCTCCAGTGCATGAGACTGTGTATCAGAAATTCGAAAGATATGCTCTTTTAAAATTATTTTGTTGTATTGCTGTTGAATTGAATTTTTGGTTTAAGTGTTAAGAACAGGATATTTAATAAATAAAGATAATACACAAAATGTTAAAAAAAAGCCCCTTTGAGTGTAATATAAAATCTTAAAGCTCTTAAATTTTTTTAATTTATTTTATTTTTTGGTGTATGAAAATGTAATTTTTACTTAATGTTCTTTTGGGGGGGGGGTTGACGATACACTGTAGCATGAGAGAGCTCAGATTTTTAAAGCATTAAATATGTATTTACTTTCTTGACATGCTGTTGTTTACTATTGTTATTAGCAAAGTAATTTGTAATATTTTTGAACATTCAGAATTACTTTGACAGTAAATGATGCAGAAGGTTTCAGTATAAATATCCCAACAGTGTGTACAGTAAGCAATTAATTTCAAAACTTGCATTGCAAACATTGATTTTTTGGGGCATTTTTGCCGGTTATCTTTTTATATAGGGCGAGGAAGCTGAGTACAAAGTGCTAGTAATACAAGTAAAATATAGTAATAATGTAGATTATGCCATGTGATTTGCTATATCTTACGTTCTTCATTGACACTGTAAGATCAGTAATATTTAAACATAGCATGTTGAGAGTTGGAAATAAATTTTTTGTATTCTAACTAAACATTTATATATTTGAATAACTGTTACAGAAATTAGAATAAAAATTAAATTGTGTTCTGTGCATTCTGAATCAACTTCAGCAGGCATTAAGACTGCTCAGAATTAGCGTTTGTAAAATGTTATTACTTTTATACTTTGTTGGTAATTTAATTATATATATTTACTCTTGAGAACTGTTCATAAGTTTAATTAACATTCTAACATTAAAAATTTTAATCCGTTCAAAATTTCTTTGTATTTATCGCCCACAAATAACAAGACATGTTTATAATCTGGGACACTGATTTATTGTATTTATACTGGCATATGTGAAATTGCATGCCTTAAATGTTATAATTTCAGTGTGAATGTTTTAATATTTGAAAAATTTTATGTAATAAAAATTCAGTTTTTGGCATTTGTTGAACTTTATTTTTAAAGCAATTGAAAAATATGTATATAGCTATATTTTAATACCTATATTTTAATACTCTTTTCCTAGCCTTTACCTGGTAATATAGAGAATCCTTATTCTTTGGATAGTATGCTGGATGTAGTGATTCGAAACAATTCAATAGCACGAAGTTATGGTAAAAAGGATAGAGATTCTCTTCTGTCACATACTTTAAGGTTACAGTCTTCAGAAGATAACATTTATGCTAGACCAATTGTTCGAGCAAAGTCAGAATATTGCCTTCCAACTAGTTCATCTCCTCCAACACTTACTGGTAAGTTCATAATTTAATACTGTTGGAAAATAGATTATATTTACTTTGTATAATTCTTGAGCATTGTTGAGGTTTCACTGATAACATTTTTTTTCCTTTTGTTCTCTAAAAAAAAGGATAAGGGCCGTAATCTCACCAGAGGGTTTAAAAAGGTTTTTTATGATCAAGCTGAACTTAAATGTAAAATTCTGCTATTAGACTCACTCCCACTAACACAATTTTCTCCTTTTAGTTTAATTATTAAATATTGCTTTCTTTATACTTATGCCACAAACAGTAATACAGTCAAGTACCGAAAATCCGCCGACCTGAAATCCACATTGCCTCTCAAAATATAAACAATGAATTTATAGGTTCCAAAAACCGCAGAATGGAGAATGAAATACCGAAGAAAAAATATTTATCCAATAATGATGTCATAATTACTGAATAATAATGATTCTGTGTTAGTGTCAGAAAAAAAAAATCTTACCCCAGAAGAGGTTTTTAGTATGGATGATGTGTTCAGATGAGCCAACACTGGCATATCAGATAACCGATGATGAAATCATTGGCTGTGTTTTGAACTCTCCACAGCAAGAAAATGATCCAACACCGACACAGATAATGAATATGAAAAGAGTGAGAAAATATCTTTTAATGAGGGTTTGGAACATGGTGAAAAATACCTAAAATATTTAGAACAACAGAGCAAGAGATTGTGACCCTGTAGAACTTAAAATTTTTTTTAAAAATTTTATGCTTTATTAGTATCCCTTATTTTTACACGTCTCATTTGTATATGTCCTTAATGCTTTAAAATAGTCCTGTAGTCACTAGTATAAATGTATAATATATATATATACATATAATAATTTAATGCATATAATAAAATAATGTAATAATGTATATTATTGTATATAATAATTTAAGTAAATGTATCTAATAAGCCTTATTTATTTTGCACTTTTAGTCTGAATATTATGATTTGGCTTTTCTGTCCTGAAATCCGCAAAATCCTAAAATCCGCATAACCTCTGGTCCCAAGCATTGCGGATTTCTGGACTTCTACTGTATTGCAAAATTTTTAAAAGCAGCATATGTCTAGAACTGACAATACAGTGTTAAATGTTGGCATATATTTTTCTATTTTTTTCAGTCTTTTTCCTGTTTATCATATTAGTCTTCAGTTTTCTTAGTAAAACAGCTTACAAAACCCTTTTTTTATCTCATTGTTATTAACTTTTTTTATGTTGAGCACTATTAAACATCATGTTCTTCTCACTTACACCACATAATTCATTTCTGAAGATCCTTCATCATCTGAAATGTTTATAAACTAAAACTGTTTTGCCCATCAGCATTAATGTAAGTTAATTTGTTTCTCCGACTTAGATAATTTCTTACTTAAAATTTATTACAGTACTCTTTACACAAGTTTATGCCACAAAATCAAAAAAAAAAAATTGTGGCAGTAAAAGGTTACCAGCCTGGATATATTGTTTGGCGTTGGTTGTATCATTCTGGGGGATTTTATTGCTGGCGCTGCCGAAATAGAAAAGTCAACGCAAATCTCACCAAGCAGATTTTGTTGGCAAAAATGCACAGAAAAAAGTGTCATGTATGTTATGTAAAATGTTATTTCTAAGCATTTTTTATTTTAGAGGCATAAACATTTTAATATCATTTAATTTTTTTTTTCAAATGGGCCTGTCATTTCCCTTCTCCACATAAATTGTGCAAGATAACTTTATAAATTCTGCGAGGTAACTTTTCAGATGATGACATGCTGTTCATCTGGCCGTTCTGATTTCCAACTAACTCATGCTATTTAACTGAACTTAATTCTTTGCTTCGACCAGACTCTTCCTCTGTTCTGGGCAAATCCAAAGTTTTCATTGGTTCCCCCTCCCCCCCATTTGACATATTAGGGAAAAGACGTGACTGATAAAAAATGGCCACAACTTGTTTTGAAAAACAAATGCCAAAATGGAAATGTACCTAGCCGATAAAAAATCATTAAATCTAAAACAATAGTAAAAGCACAATATCAAGCAGATCACTACTATGCAGATTGCATGGCATAAGTACAAAATGATGAGAAAGAGAAAAGATTTATTGTTTGTATGAAAAATTTCCTTCTCTGAAAATATTTGAGTATTTTCTTTTATCTTTTTTTAGTCTCTTAGTATGACATAATTCTGCTTGAGACTCACTCTCACTCAAAATCAGTTTGATATTACTTTTTATATGTTTTTTAAAATGTTTCTAAAGTGAGACATGGCATTGTTATTAAAAACATTGATGTTGTAATTTGCTACTGCTTTATCAAGGTGATATAACCAACTGGCAGCAAAGCAGTAAAGTCGCTGAACACTTGTAATTTTATGCAAGGTTCGAATCTAGTGAATGGATTGACTGCATTTTCATGGTTTTCCCCATGTTTAACATGTATACAAGCCAATTTTCCTTAGAAAGTTCTCCATGAAGGCATCCCTTCCTTGAGGCAGATAACCCTCAAGGTTTTGCCATAATCACATATACCAAACCAAACCAAAAACCTATCAAGGTGGTATCATTATGTGTGAATCATTTCACCATACCATTTTTCCCCAAATTTTGTGAATAAAAGAACAATTGTGTGAATAAAGTTTATTTTTTCTTCTTTCCTCTTGCTCCAGTTCACTTTTGTTGTTGCTTCTGAATTGTTTTGGTTCTTTCTCATTGAACTCAGTTTTATGGATTTGTAGAAAATCTTCACCTTGATTGTTAACTTTCAAGGCAATGGTTTTGCTGGAGACAGAGCGCGTAAATAATAAAAATATCACCAGGCATTATCAAATGAGAATTGAGCAAAAGAAAATATTAAAATGATGCTTCTAGAAATCCCTGAGTGTTAATTATGTACTGGTGATTGCCAACTGTATGGTTTCTAACTCGTTCATAATGCAGGTTTTTTTTTTTTGTGTGTGTGTGTGTGTGTGTGTGTGTGTGCAGATTTACTTTAATTCAGTAAATTTTTATTTAAATCATAGTTTGTATGTTATATTATATCAATTAAATTATATATAAAAATCTTAATGCCAAATGGCAGCAGCACTGTGAGAATTGATTATTTGTGAAGTTGTATGAAGGATAAATATGTAGGAGTATACACTGGTGTGCAAAACTTAAGCAACAATGTAAAAATTTAGCAGATAGCCATGAAATTGCAGAAAAGGAGGTCTGGCGATCAGTACAATGAACACGTAAGTCAGTAGAAACGTCATGTGTATTCAAATATCAGGAACAAAACTTCAGAGGCGACGTGAGCGTACACAAAACGCATGATGTCGGCGCACGCAGCTCAACAGTAGAATAAAAGGAAGGACAGACACGCAATTCAACATATTTGCTGCAAGTGCCAGTGAGTCAGTTCGTGAAATATGGCTAGCAGAAATCACCTGGACAACTTCACACGTGGAAGAATGATCGGAAAGCTGGAGGAGGGGCGTACTGTCACCAGTGCAGCTGCAGAGTTCGGAATCAACAAAAGTGCTCTTGGAAAGTGTTCCAAACCACAGGTACAGCTGTTAGAAAGGTTGGTGGTGGCTGCCTGAGGATGACATCTGCAGGGTGTGACCGATATATCATCCTGCAGGTGAAAAGAGGCCGACAGCAGTCAGCAAGCACCATTGCTCAGCAACTCTGTACAGCAACGGCGCGACAAGTGTCGCGGTTTACTGTGGCCAGATGCCTTCACAAAGGGGGCCTATTCGCCCACTGTCCTGAACGCTGCCTCCCGTTGAAAGTTGGCTACTGACGCCACCGTTTACAGTGGTGCACAGAGCACAAAAACTGGACAACTGATCAATGGCGTCGTGTCCTCTTTATGGATGAGAGTCGGTTCAGTACCAGAAGCGATTCTCAATGCATTTTGATTTGGAGAGAGGTCGGGACTCGGTTTTATCCCAGTAACATCAAGGAAAGACAGGTCCTGGAGTTCTTGTCTGGGGAGGCATTATGCTGAACGGGCAAACTGAGCACCAGATTTTCGACAGAGGGTCTGTAACCAGGGATTGCTATTGTGAGGAGGCACTCCCTTCCCCACATGCGTCTGTTCCGAGGTGCCATTGACCCAGACTTAATTTTTATGGATGACAATGCACGGCCACATTGGACACTTGCTGTTGAGGAGCTACTAGAAAGTGAAGATATCACTTGAATGGATTGGCCAGCGTACTTCCCAGATTTAAATGCCATCGAACATGTGGGGGATGCTTTGGAAAGACGCATTGCAGCACACTTACATCCTCCAGAGAACACCCAACAACTCAAATAGATGCTGATGAGGAATGGGCACTCCTACCGCAATAAATGTTGCACCAGCTGGTTCTGAGTATGCGGAGACGGTGCGAAGCAACCATTGCAGTGAGGGGAGGGCATATCCCATATTAAGGAACATCTGCTCGTTGTTCTTCCTCTTGGATAGACAATCATGAGTCACGATACTATGCATTCAATAAAGCTTGTTTTTTTTTATTCCATACCGTATGCATTGTATTCCTTTTTCAGTTCCGATGCTTTCGTCATCCTTTACGTACATAATACTCTCCTTCTTTTCTGCATTTCATGTCTCTCAGTTGATTTCTCGTGGAGTTATGGCAAAAAACCCTGCTGTTGCTTAAGTTTTACACACCAGTGTAGTGTAAAATGGTCCACAAATTTTAGAAACACAACAATAAAGATGCTCCTGATGTATGAAAAATAAAATTTTATAAATTATTATACAGTATGTTTATTGCTTTTAAATTACTTAAAACAATTATAATTTGAAAGATAAAGACCATATACTAGGCCAAATAGCAGCACTCTGAAAATTTCTTATATGCCAAGTCATGTCAAATAAAATAATGCCAGATAAATAACATGGTAGTATAATGTAGCATAACATCTTAAGAAAATTGGGGAGATTCCAGCATAGATGTTGAGTAGGGTTTTCTTCCACAAAGCACCCAGTAAATGTAAACACCGCCAACAATGGCAATAATAGTTGAAACCTGGTAACCCGTCAGATTCGCTTGTTCGAAGGTTGCAACCATTGTTTTTAAGTTAATTTATGCTCATTTACCGCCTTCGTTGTTCGTATTTGCAGATTTAAATTTTTTTTCACGTACATTATTTTTATGAATTTTTAACAATGAATAGATAGAAACATTTTTGTATAATTAATGAGTTAATGTAGCTTTAAGCACTCAGAACCATGAGGTTTCTAACCCTTAAAATATTTGAATTTCTTGGGCAGCCGAAATATGCATTTTAAATAATTAAGTAATGTTTTTATTCTTATGATTGGTTATTGTAACCTAAAATAATGAGATAATAAATTCTTAATGCTTTTCTAACAATAAGCTTTGAGAGGATGGCAGGTGTGACACACAATAGATGATTAAATTGAAATAAAAAATATTATTGATTCTCTAAGATGACAGAATAGTTTTGTGAATCCCCAGGGTCATCAAGATTAGCAAACCACTACTTGTGTAACGAATCTAAGTTCAAATGACTTAAAAAATAATAAAATGTAAAATGTTCTAGTTTTATGAGCAATGCTACTGAAGCAAATTTGAGTACTATTGAAGATTATTGGTATTATCAAATATATTATGAAAAAGACAGGCAGTTATTTTAGCGTAAAATGCTTTAAGCTGTTTGGGCTTGGCTCTTATCGAAATAAGACTATCATTGAATGATTGTTTGGAATCGGACGTTTCTTGCTATTTGAAACCTATTTCACTACTTTTAAAATTATGTAAATATATAGTTTTGTCTTTTGGGAAATCTGTTTGTGACTTTCACTGACATAAAGTTTGTCCACCCCTGATCTATTATATTTTTGTCTATTGTATTTATATCTATTATATACATAATAGCACTAATTATCAGATACAATTTTAAGAATATCAACAAAGAAAGCACTTAAAAATGAAAAAAGACATGTGTAATAGAAATATTAGTATTCTATATAAATTATAGAAAATACATGTGAGATTCGTTACCCAAGTAGTGGTTTGCTAATTTTAATGACTCTGGGGATTCATAAAACTATTCTGTCATCTTAGAGAATCAATAATACTTTTTATTTCAAAAAAAAAAAAAAGATTAAGTGTTCTCTACCTTGGTACTGGAATAATAACCTAATAATTCAGTCCCAGTTTCAAATTCAGTGAATGGGCTGGTTGTTTAAGCTGCAATTTAAATTTAACAAAGGGCTCATACTTTATATCTTATGAAAAAAAGTATCAGAGTCTAACTAAATGTTTCACTTCTTAGAAAAAAAGAAAATATAAATAATTTGAATAAAGAAGAAAATATCTTAAAAGTATAAAAGAAAACTAAAATTTAAGTTTACGAAATTATACAGAAAATTAAATATTACAGAAATTATATAAAACAAACAAATTCATGCAACCCAAGCTACTGCACATTATCTTTTTCTCTCGTATCAGTTGATATTGGAGGATCTATGTCAAACCATGACTTTTCAAAAAAAATTTTACATAAAGTTTAGGATTAAATTTTCTTAAGCATTTTCATTTAAGGATTTTGCCATTAAATCTATAACGCCTCTTCTTGTCAGAGAAATATTGTCCATCAATCTGAAAGGTTATTCACACTAACATACAAAATTCAGTGAGCAACATATTTTTCTTTGGAAAAAAAAAAAGACGAATGGGCTTGAAAATTAGAGGCAAATTTAACAAATTAATCGAGCCTCTCTATCTCTTACCATGGTGTGAGCATTTTCGTGGTTTTCCCTTAAGTGAATGTAAATATAAGTTTATTTACCCTAGAAAATATTTATAAAAGCATGCCTTTTTCAACTAGCCCTCACATTGCTTTGCTTATCAAATTAAATAAACACGCAAACCCTTTTTATTATTAAAATGATAAATTTAATTAATTTCACATTACATGCAATGAAGCTTTTTAAAAGCTAGAATACTTTAACAATTACAGTACTAATTAGTGCTGTGGTCTCAGTTATATGTTAATAAACATCTCAGTGTCACTGCTTGTGACAGAGCATTTGTTTCAGATAAGTCTTCTTATAAGCACTCATACTTATACACTCATACCTTTTACTTCTTGTTTTATGAATTCCTTTTTATTATTATTATTATTATTATTAGGATTATTTGAATTTAAATGTTCTTTGCTACTTAACTGATGGTTATAAAATCAACTGAATTTTTTTTTACCTCTAATACCTTCAAAGAATTTTTTTGCGGACATAATTTAGTTTTAGTTTACAGTATTTATTAATCAATTTCTTTTGAAGCATTTCAATGAAAGTTAACACTTTTGCAACACATAATTATACATTTTTTCGAAGAATAATTTCATGTACATTCATTTTTTCATGTTTTTGTGGTTATATATATGTAATTTATAAATGTGCAAGTAATATTTTAAAATTTCCTTTCATTACAATTTTTTTATTTCTAACCATTTGTATTGTTTTTATTTTCATGCTAGATGCTAGTCGAAAGAGATACAGTCGAGTAATTCAGTATAATGGTGATGGACAGACTAGTTATGCCAAAGCACTTTACAATTATGAGCCAACTGGGGATCATCAACTTGCGCTAAGAGAGGGTGATATTATAGAATATATTACTGAAGAGAATACAACGGGTTGGCAATTTGGAGACAATTTAACAACTGGAAGGTATTTTATCATATATTATAGTTGGATAAATCTTTATCTGTTTGATACTATATACTGTATGTGAAATGTAAATCAGAAATTCAGACTTTTAGTTTCATTTGGCTGCTTAGATTAAAAGATCTTTAACAAAAGACTATAGAAAGTACTTGTTTGAGAAGCTACTCTCTAAATAAGGAAAAATATCACCACTAGAACTGAAGTATCTGATTTATAAATATTCTCCCCTTCCTCGCATGTACCGAGATGAGTAGAGGTCAGAACTGTACAAATAACATTACTGTACAGATTTGTAGTATAATAATTTACACATTAGCTGTGAGAAACATTAAATTTACATGTAAACATCAGGAATAAAGAGATGTGACAAATTGCCTTGACATTTTAGTTTCGTTATTTAGAACTTTACTAGAATTTTCAATAGAAATATACTTTCATAATGCTATTTTTGTAATTGTTTATGATACTTAAGATGTTTTTACAAGGTTTCGATTTTATCTTCATAAGCTCATTTTGTAACATATTTCAGTGAATGCATGTTATGGCAGTTATTTAATTTCTCATGTATCATTTAAGAAAAGTGTACTGTGTTGTGTATGCAGAAAGAATTCCTTTCCCATGATTGGTCACAGCACAAATGCTGTCTAGATGTTAAGAAACATGACAGGCATTTGCATGCAGCATTTTAATCAGTTTCTTTTCACTCAGTAATCATGTCTGATGAAAAAACTTACATGCACTTTTTTTGCAGATCATGAAGCAACAACTTGTTTGATGCATTGTTATTATTATTCATCAATTACCATTAATAATAAATGCTTTTATTCTATAGAGTGTGGAAAAAATAACAAAGAAAATCACCCCATTTGAATGCAGGAAAATTATTCCTTGTAATCATGTAGAAACTGCCTAATAAATTATTTCAGAAATTCCAAGTGCATTAAATATTAATAGCATACTTTTAATTTTCCAAAAGTTAATGCATACTGTATACAATTTTTAATTTCTTTTCACTCCATAATAATACTTATTTTCTTATTTCTATTTTATTTCATAATTATACATTTTTTTGAAAAAAATTATAAATATATTTCTTAAACTAGATATATATTTTAGATAACACAGCATTGAGAGACGAGTTAAAAAACGTAATTAATACACTTAAAAACAAAGTTTGTTAATTACGTTTTTTAACTCGTCTCTCAATGCTGTGTTATCTAAAATGAAAAAAAGTGTGAAATTTCATTATGATATAATTTTTTTGTGAAATTTCATTATATATATATATATATATATAATTTTTCTTGATAAACACCAACTTTATTTGTAAAAGTATGTGTATTTATTTGTAAAGTATGTTTGTATCGTGCCACAAATAGTCTTACATTTTTTTAAATGTAAGATATTAGACAATTTATTCTCATGTATCCTTATTTCTAAGTTCCAGATTTTCAATAACAGATTTTTTTTTGTCTTTGGGCCAGATTCCCAACAATTTTAATTTTTGTGGAAATTGATATTATCTCATGCTTTTGGAATTATATTTGCATAGTATAGATATCTAACTCATATAAAATATAAAAGAATAGTGAGTGACCCTATGTTTACTACCTGAATGGTTTTCCTGAATCCTCTTCCAAAAAATCTTGCATTGTTCATATTAAATTCACCACTTATCCATGTAGTTATTATAGTAACACATAAGTCATGCTTCATTGTGAATGATAGTTTTTTTTTAAATATAGTGCTTAGATTATAATACAGTATTGAAAACTAAACACAAGTAAACAGTACAGATGTGTTGCCTAAAACCCAAACAGCACAAAAACATTATCTAACAGTAGAGAAATGATATCAAAAAACATATCCAATCATGAGGATTGATTTTATTATTTTTCCCAGCATTCGCTATATGTGTAACTATATGATGTTGTTCAGGTACACATGCACTGTGGGGTGTTTTGTCATTGCTTATAACTCTTGGTTGTTTCTCATGCAGTAGATTTAAAAAAGCACAACCAAATTAGAGCTTTCCTTTTTATAAAAAATTAATTGTATGGATTGAGTAAAAAAAATTATTTTTTAAAAAATAGCAAAAAAATTTTTTTTTTAATTGTTTTTCCCTGTGGAGAATAATTGTGGTTACATTTTAATGATTTAAGTGTGATGATTGGCATTCACAGTAGCAGTGATGCTTCAGATTAACTGTTCTAAAAGTATCCCATTTTTATAATAAGGCCTCTGTCTGATGCAAATTCAAATACTCCCTTTTTGAAAATTTTTAAAATGGTATGAATAACCACATATTTTAATTATAGCATTCCTTAAGTAATAATTTTACATTATTTTTAATTTTTTTCTTTATGATATGTATGGAACTATGCCTGAAATATCAAAGTCATGCAATGAAAACCTAATAAGCCATTTTTCTCAAGCCTACTGGCGTGAGCAACACATTTATTCATGGATTCGGAAAACTTCTGAGCTACTCTGCGATAATATCTATCTGCACATTTGGCAGTGTAGACTCTAATTTTTTCATTGTATGGTGCAGATTCCATAGATTATGTCTAGATAATATCTTCGAAATTCTGTATTAGGTTTGTGTCAAGACAGTTCGGAGGCCAACTCATTATGTTAGAGAAATATTCTTCAATCTATTTTCTGGCCATCAAAGACTGCTAGCATTAACTTATTTGAAAAAGTCTTCAACATTAGAATTCTGAAGAGAAGGCATGAAGAGATAAAATTGATTTGCAAGAATTTTCTCACAATGCACAGCAATCCTTGATTGCTTCAAATAGTTCATAGAGCCAGTAAGTAAACTCATGAACCACAAAGAACTGCCACCAGCTTACACTGCAAAAAAAAAAAAAAAAAAAAAAAAAAACCCAATTAAAACAAAAAAAAAAAAAAAAAAAAAAAAAAGAGTCAGTAGCTTCGTGGTACTTATACACCCTGTAGTGCCCCAACAGTGTAAAACATTTGAAATATTACTTGTTAAACAATAATACATGACTCCATTATTCTGGTGCACTGTTGATATTATTTATTGGATTTGAAATTAAGTCTTTGGCTACTAAATCTGATGGAAGGTATGTAGCAGTAGGTAGACCTTGCGGAAAAATTTTATGTTTCGTCCACACTAAAATTTTCACTGGCATCATGTAATTTTGCCTTCTCAGTAATATTTTATGGCAACTCATGATAGCTGATGTGAGCTTCAGTATTTAATCGCAAATAGTATCAATTTACTATAGTGATCAATTCACTTTCGTGTTTTTATGTCATCATACAACTATGATGATTAGCTGTTCACATCCTGGATCTAGTAAAACAGGGTTCTTGCATAGATTTCTAATATTTCAAATATCCATGTCTTTGACATCAGTTGTTATGCCACTTGTAAAGTTTCGTAACTTATGGTGTGCAGCCATGCTGAATGAACAGCTGTTCTGAAGTGAATGCTGTGGTTCTAAATTGCTAGTAAGCTACCTATTGCTGGACCTCCTAAAAGGGAGAGATATGTGTATACGGAAATTTCAATGGGGAAATGCAGTCAGCCTCTTAACTATCTGTTAAGTATTTAGTTTGAATTTATAAGTGTAAAAAACTACTTTTATTCAAGTTTATTATTTATCAACATTTCCTATACTTTTTTTTGTTAAATTTATAAAATGTATTGCAAAATAATCTAAATTTGAATAAGTATGTATTTTTTTGAGTTTGGAAAAGAAGGGGAAATCATCAAATGGATGCATGATATAAAACAGGTTGAGAACTACTAGTATAGTACAGCAGTTCTATTTAGCTGTTAATCTTATTACTTTTGATGTGTCACTACTTAAGTTTAAATATCTTAGTTAAGAGGCATATGTTTGTTTTGTGCATTTTTTTAAAAGAAATATTTTTTTTTAATAAATGTTATTCATTTATAATTTCAGATCGGGATGGTTTCCAGTATCCTACACAGAACCCGTGAAAGATCCTTCAAGATATCTATTGTAAGTATTGCATTTTCAATTTTTTCTACTTTTTATAAATTTTATAACTATTTATCTACCCAGTTAATTTGTTCCTAATTTTCATTATTGTGGTGTAATATTTTGAATGCTATAAATGTTTTGTTTATTTATTTTGATATCCAAATTCTAGTTTCAGTTGGTCCATATTTACAATCTTTTTCTGTTAGGGTTACCTGCAGTGGAGATGTCAGTTTGTTGACTTGCTGCTTGTCAGTGTTTTGGTATTATATATTAGATGTTGCTAAGTGCAAGATAACCAAAAACATTGTTGTCATTTTGGACAGTCAGAAAGAAAAAGTCATGAAACAAATAATAATCACTGCTAATCCTGGAAGTAATCACCATAGGCATCCAGTGCCTTTTGCCAACAAGTGGCTAGCTGTACAATGCCATCACAGTAAAACTCAGGAGTCTTGGAAGCAAAGAAGTCCGTGAGGGCTTTTCAAGGTCTGGCCGGTTGTTGAAGAAGATGGTTATCCAGGGAATGAAAAAGGTAGTAGGCTGTTGGTGTGAGGTCTGGGGAGTATGGTGGATGGTGTCTCTGGCCTCCCGAGTCATGTACAGCCTCACATTGTCATGGAGGAGTACACCCTTACAATTGACCAATGCTGTCTCTTTATGCATGAGTGCCTGATGCACACATTCCAACTGCTGCGAGTACAGGAGCTCATGGTGCACCATTAGTCCACCAGATACAGAGTGGCGACTAGTCCACCAGATAGATGCATTGTGGTGCTTAGTAAGCAATGACAAACAGGCAGCAACATGCTGTTGCTTGTTTACTTCGGACAGTGAGTGGGATACCCACTTGCTCAGCTTGTATGCCTTTCCTATGTGGTGCAAATGGAGTCTGATCATTCCATCAGAGACCTGGAAGCATACAGCAAGCTCACTACATGTTTGGCTCCTGTCACTGTCTATGGCTGCTCTCAGGGCTTCATTGTCCAATGTGGCTGACTGCTGCATGGTGCATCACTAAGAGACGTATACCCTGACCTGAACTCCTGGAACAATTGCCTAGCGGTTCGTTCGTTAACAACATCATCCCCGAAGGCCTGGAAAATTCGATGACTTGATTGTGCTGCTGATAGGCCCACTTTAAAATCATATAGCAAACAACTCTGAATGAGCGTTTTTGACGCATCCATTTCAGTCAGTCATTGTGTGAGTTAGTTTGAAGTACCAATGCAACACGCTTTTATACTCTTGGTCAATGTCCAGACTTCCATCCCTAAACACTTCATTGCCAGGCTTGAGTATATTTTTGTGTTGGGGTTCACTCTTCCAATGTCATATCAGAAATGGCAAGAATGTTTTTGGTTACATTTATGTTTTTCAGCTCTTTACAAGTAGCCTGTTCCACAGTTGACATATTATTATTTGCCATTGCCATAATCTATTACCCATGAGTTATGCATAGTAGCTTACTCTACCAGCTTTATTGGGAAATTTCTGGTTTTTATGACATCACTTGGTCAATCACAGAATCTCATGGTTTTTTAACTTTTACTTTAAAAAAATATTTCTCAGCAATAAATGAAATTAATTGAATAATGAAACTTGCTTTATATATTCTATTTCCCTACTGTAGTGATTTTCACCGTAATCTGACTTGTCTTAACCTAATGTAGAACTTTTTCTGGAAATTCATTCAGTATTTAATCAGTCAATAATTGCATTTAATTTTTACATCAGTGTAGATACATATTACTAAGTTTATGAACACAGTAGTATGTATGAATTTAAATGTATTTTGATAAATAATGACTTTACTTCCATACTCAGAATAAAATCTAATTAAATATTTTATATAAGACTGTATTATCATATATAAGATATATTTTGCATCGGAATCATATTTCATATATTAAATAGTTCAGTAACTTGAATCTTGTAATATACAATGAATTTAGCAATTTTGAGTTCTTTTGAAATGGCATGCAGCTCTTGTGAAACTTGCTGGAAATTCCCAGTTTTCATGTGAGAATCTCTTGATTATTTGTATTTCAAGGTTGGCAGTTATGATTATATATGGAGTTTAGAAGATGTATGGCAAAATTTTCTCATCGTAGAAATACACACAAAAAGTGCCTTATTTTGGTCCCCTCCAACCACTCTTTAAAATATTGCCTATTTTCTGAGCACCCTGTATAACAATGTAATATGTTACAAGGAGAGTTTAGGTGGAGAAAATAAATAACTCAAGAAAATTAAGGCTTTTGAATTTAATATGGAACATGACTCCCCTGAATTATGCACATATATCGCAACATGTTTCCACGTTGGCAATAATTATATTAACTACAGTTTAGGAAATAAAGTTCCACTCCTCCAGCAATATGGTCTTTGTGATATTTACATCTTTAAGATCTAAGGATATCTTCATGCAATTGCTTTTCCAAAGTAGTCCCATAAATTCTTTGTTGGGTTAAGATAGGAGATTTTGCTGGCCATGGTATTTGCTCAGTGTCTTCATTTTCAAGGAATTCGTGAATGAGGTTTGCTCTGTATGGATGAGCATTATCATCCATAAATAAAGTCATATAAGTTTCTAAGATTTCCTTCTAATATCTCTGTCCAGTCCCAGATCTGTTGTTGAAATGTGTTGGGGCATACATCCATTATTTCTTCCCATATCATTAACATTGATCATTATTAACCCATACCCAGCTGCATTATCAAAAAGGTTATGTTCCATGTTGTTGAAAGGAAAGTCTTGCATTCCTGACTCCCTCCAGATGTAAACATATTTAGGAGATGTTGAATTAAACCTTAACACATCTGTAAAAAGAGCATGGGATCATTAGTGTTCACTTCATTTCTGATGTTCTTTGCACCAATTAAAGTAATCCTTCTTTTGTTTTGAAGCATAGACCTTCTTCGTTAAGCCTTCTATGTATAGTCCGAAATGATGCAGCCAACAGTTCCAGTGGAAACTGCAAACTCTGAAATTAATACTGGAAGTTATTGTCAGATATTAATCCTGAGAAGCAGTTGTTATTCGTTTTACAACCTTGTACAGGCTTCCTTACAACAATTTCAGCATTCCAAAATTGCTTTCATAGTACAGAGACCATCTGTCTTGAAATATTCACTCATCTGGCTGCTGTCTTGATTTCTGTCCTGCTTCTAAATGGCTGATGATTTGTTACTTCACAGATTCTATGATACTTTGGAGCCATGAAAACCATACCGAATCCTCATACACTGAAATCAAATGCTATATTGCAGAAATTCACTCAGGTATTGACTTCGTGCAGAACACTTTATCTACCTTTTGTTGAAAAATAAATAAGAGGTTTTTCTATCAGACTGGGTAAAGTTTATTTAAAATAATAAAAAAGATGCAAACAAGGATCTGGATAACATCTGAGACCAAAAGAACTGCATAATAAAATACAGCCAACAACAACTACAACCGATCTGAATTGACTGTGTCCTTATTTATATTTTTACATGAATAAATTGGCTCGATAAGATCGTGGACTAGGAAGTGAAAGGGACATTTTTACATGCTGTTTTGTCAACTGAAAGAAAGCAATAGAATTCGAAATGGAGTGTGCAATTACATCTATAACACCTTTTACATTTTACAGTATTTTAATTTTGGATCAAAAAGTATGTAAGCGAGCTTAGACTGTAGAAACTGATGGAAGAAATGGGGAGAATTGTGAAGTTTATGATAAGTGCAAAACAGATTTATCATGAATTTATTGATGGTTGCAAGGAGAGGGTCCGCTACCTCTTGTTAAGTCGGGATCTTTCTATGGAATCAGCACTAATTCTCTTGTTTGTTGACAATTCCAGTGTATTTGTTTACAAATTCCAATTAATTATTACCACAAAAGTGCACATCTGTTTTCAAAATTTAGCTTTCAATTTCCTAGGGAATAATTTTCATTTATATTCTCTATTACTTTATTAAATCAAATATTATCTTTGCAGCAGTAGTGCAGGATTTTACTTTGTAGTCATGTTAAATAAATTTTTAAATTCGCAAATTTTAAAGTTTTTCCTTATTTTTCATTATATATATATTAAAGAAAATGTTTACTATGAATATGCAGTATAAATTAGTTGGGTAACGAGTTTAACCATATCATTTCGTTTTGGTTATTGGAAAGAATTTAAAAAGGATTTTGCTTATTTCATTGCTAACAGGGATATAATGGTTTACAACTGTATTTGGTTAAAACTATATTGTATTCAATGAGAATTAACTGTTAGGAAGAAGTTCGAAAGCTTTCTAATAAATTTTTTATGAATTGTGAATGTGTGAAATTGCTTTACACTCGTATATTTATTTCAAGGTTGCAGTATGTTATTATTAGTTCTTTAGATCATTGCAATTTAATTATTAGCTATATATATTTATTGAACAAGCTGATTAAAACTTGATTGCTGTTATGGATGAAAAGTTTACTTAATTTTCTTAGGAATGGAGGCTGTCCAAATGTAAATCCACCACCTCCTCCACCTGCCACTATAGGATCAGTGAGGTCAAAACTGAGTAATCCACAGGTAATATCCTCTATAACATCTTATACAGATCATATATTGGATACCTGAATGATTAGCACATGTTTATGAAATGTAAAAAGAACAAGCTGCTTAAAATCCAGAAGTTCATCTCACAAGGAAGTTTGAAAGTTCATAGTTTGAATCCTTATTGCTTGACTCAAAAGTTTCATTAGAAGTAGGCTCTTCAAGTATTAACTTTTAATTTTTTTATTAAATTTTCTATTCTTTGCCTTTTAAAAGCTGTAATACTAGTTTTTAGCCCAAAGGGTCGTGGAGACTCGTGTCGCTGGAAAGGAGAGTCTTGGTATTTGAGGGGCAGGTACTATCCTCAGTACACTGCTTCGGCCTCTGGTACGTTATATGTCGATGACTTGCAGATAAGCTGCCAAGTTGCAGACATGCAGTGTATCGAGAGACAACTGCAGATTGCCATTAACAGGATAGTTATGTGGTCGAATAAAAACTGATTGAAGATCATTAATCAAAGACAGTTTGTCGTAAAAGAAATCTTCACCCAGATCCAGAAATCTTCCTAGAAGGCTCAGCGTTTCCAGTAGTGGCAGAAATTCCAGAATAGTTCCAGACTAATATTTTATAAGAAATTCACTTTTCTTTCCCATGTCACATATCTGAAGAAAGTGTTTAAAAGTATTAAACATTTTGAAAGTATTATCAAGTACCTCCAGGGATATAGATAAAACTTCCATGCTCCGAATTTACAGAGCTCTTATTCACTTCAAACACGATTACGGATCAGTGGCCTATGACTCAGCAGGGCCTTCTATGATGAGTGTAAGTGGAATCTAGTTATATTCATATTATCAACGTTTTTCCTTTGACTATAGAGTTTTCTATCTGTATTTCATGGCTTTTCATATCCTAGTTTTTATAAAAGAATTTTTTTGTATTTGATTTTATTTCAGGTTTTTATATGCATCAGGTATCTTAAATTACTATTAGTGAGTATGAACTGAATGAATGGTACATGTGTTTCTTGTCTTTATTATGCTAAGTTTTGAAAATACACAACCCTTTGTTTGGCACAAAACCAATCAACCCATATTTTTCTCAAGCATCCCCTACACTTTTAGTGATCTTTTCTGCCAGTGTTTTTATGATGATTTTTAATAATCTAGTACAGCTGTTTTGATTCATTTGTCATGTTTCAATGAACTTGGCTAAAAAGATTATACTGGACAGTAGTTCGACAATTATTGACGTACTGAGAGGAAAAAAAGTGGTTTTCAAATTTCGTTCACTCAATTTAAATTAGATTAAAAATTTCCAGTGTAGTAAATCGTTTCAAATATTGTTAATGTAACAGTAAAATTAGGATCCAAGTCCATCCTATGGATGGTGCAGAATATTTTAGGTCATTAATGTTAAATTTTATAATAATGTTTATTCCTAAAGAATTTTATGGCCATCTACCAAGGAGGATTTCTATTTAAATGATCTAAACACAACAGGTTGTTTAAAGGAACTGGTTAGTTGGGTTATGTTTTACTGGCAGTGACACACAGGGCTGGATTAACCATTAATCTTTGAGGACCGGTGTGTGGAGAAGGAAGCGCAGCCACGGGACCGAACCCTCGAATTTGAACATCGCCACCGGCCACACATTTTCAGCAGTTAAGCCTACTTTGCAAAGAAAAATCGTATAAAATCAGCAGTTTAATATAATGATGCCAATTTTTGAAGTTATGTACTTAATATACTAATTCTTAATACGTATGCATGAAAACAAATACTATACACATGAAAACAAAATTACAAATACGAAATGTAAAATTAAGCAATAATTATCTGTAGATAATTCCAATTTAATAATTCTTTGTGAAATAATTCAAAACAAGGATGACCTACAGGACAATGACTGCTTTTTTCACTGAGCATATGCAGAGCAAGTAAGATGCATCATGTACTGGGAAAGCTGACGTCTTTCCCCTTCTGTAATAGTGCTGTAAAGTTACTTTTTAATTAGCCAAGAAAGTCTATGTTAAGTTTTAAAATAAATACAAAAAAGGACAACTGGTCTGAGTTTTTCCATCATGGAAGTTTGGTGACATTACACTTATATATATATATAAATGAAAACATTGAGCTGGATGCACTTCCCACATTCTAATAATGAAAAATGCAAAGAATGAAAACCGAAATTCCTAATGAAATAAACATGCCAGTGCCCTCTAACTTAAGAGCTGTGATTCCCAGTGTGTTTATACCAAAAACATTCTATTAAAACCAGAAGCACAGAACAAAAACTGATGCTCGTGTATGAAGGTCAAAAGCCACATGACTTAACCGATGTGAAAACCGTTACCATTCAGCACCTTCTATTGGCATTTAAAAATAAAATAAATAATTGTTCCATTTTTAAGAGGTATGCATACAGGATGCTGGGCTGAAGAGATTGATCGCAGCTGTTCGCATATAAGCAACACTGGGCTGGTAAGAGTGGAATTGTTGCATCGTGTAGACGTGACGTCAGTCCTTTATATAAGCTTGTGCTTGGGGCATCTGGGAAAGGAGTACCACAAGAAGGTCCTTAGGTATTCAAGAAAGGAGGCACCAGAAGATTTCCCATAGTCGGTTTTATCATGAAATGCATGATGTAACTAAACTAAAACGGAGAGAGAGAGAAGGAGTGAAGAAAAAACTGCTGTAAAGATATATATAAGGGAACCCAAATATTTTAACTGCTTAGAACATTTAAAAGTCTTAATCTGCCACTACTCATTAAAATTGTATACCTTATGTACTTCCATTAAGATATTTTGAGGAGACTGTGTATGTGCCACCCATCTGCAGACAGTGTTGTTATAGTCGTACAGCCACTGACTTTTTCCAGTTTACCATCTCATCTTCCTGTCCCCTGATAGATAATTGAATCTCTCTCTCTTTTGTTAAGTCATTATTAAGGGAAATGTTTCACAGCAACAAATTAAATTTATTGAGTTAATGAAACTTATATTGTGCAACTTCCATTCTTCACTCCCCTAGTGATTTTCAGCATACTTATTAAATTTGATTTTTAGTGTCTTGACATGTAGAGTTTGTGGAACTTTTTATGAAGATTCAACCAGTGTTTAAATCAGTAATATTTGCATCAATAAATGATATATTACTAAGTTTATCTACATGAAAGAATATATATAAATTATTAGTTTTGTTTTCGTTGTATTTAAAAATATCTTGAATACAATATTCTAAATAATATTGATAAATTCTATTCTATTCTTATTATGAAAATGTCAGAATGTTATAAAATGAAATTAGCTATTGAACATAAAATTTAAAATACCTAATTAAATATTGATACATAACACATTAATCTAATTATGTGCTAAAACATTTATTATTATGTGAATTAAATTCACCAAAGTGAGGATTTTGTATAAGAACCTCCTGATTCTTTTATATTTCTTAATTTATATCTATGGGTACCTCAATGGTTCTTTTATTTTAAAAACTCCTTTAGATAAAATATACGAAAGGATTTAATTTTTAGTGATCTTCTATTTTGTGTGTATTTATGTAATGCAATGGAATTCATTGCAATTATTTTCCTACAGGAAGGGAGTGAGTATGCAACACTTACCCGTTCACCAAAGAAACTCCTTCCAGTTGATCCCCCAATGGTTAGTACTTCTGTTATTGAAAATGGAACATTGAAATCTAAGCATTATGCATCTCATCCTGATATTTATGCAGCAGCATCTTCTATAGGCCAAAGCAATGGAAAAGTATATCATAATGGGCAGTACTTGCCTTCTATGCGATTATAGATTATCATTTTTCCTAATATATGATGAATAATTACTTAATGTCTGATAATTTTGTATGTTTTTGTAAATATGATTTTAACGTATAATATAAATGTTGTATGATTTTCTCTGGTCTGTTTTTGTATTAGCCAAGAAACTGAAAAGTTTTTAAATATAAATATTTGTATATAGTGTAATAATGCAGATGTACTGATTTTTTGAATTTATGGAATGAGCTTGTTTTTGCTGTAGTTTATATCAAAAGCAGCCAAAAAGAGAGAAAGATTTCTTAATTATGCTTTTGTATTTATTACAGACATATGTAATAAAATATAATTAATTTCAGAAATGTTTCCTAAAACAATATGAATAGTCTTCAGACTGTCTCATGTGTAGTGAAAATAATAGTAATTTATTTTCAGATAACCAAATTTAAATATTTCTGTGAATTCATTGAAAGTCTCAGTTTTTATTGCGCTAAATGGTTGGTATTTATCAAAATCGAATAAAATTCAAACCATGTTATTTTCTTTTACTGCCATTGTCTGGGAGAGAAGAATTATCTTTATTGTAATATCATGTCACATTTATGCTTACATAATTAGCTGTACCATTTTGAGCCTATTTGGTGCTGTTTGTCGAAATGTGATGTATAAAAATTCTTTTTTTAATTCACAAAATTAAAAAAAAAATGAAAATAGTATAATAGTACTTATTTTTTGTCAAGATGATGTTGAAGAATCTTTGTAGCTTACTAATTGTTGTACTGGCAAGTATTTTTCGTGTTCTTGTGCAGCTACTTCACAAAATCATTTTAGGAAGAAGAAAGTTTTCTAGTGAACTTTGAGAATTTTCTGTTATTTTAATGAAAAAAAAAATATTTTTAACTTATGTAAACTGTAAAAAATTTCATTATCATAATTTTTCCTTTTCTCATGCAATAAGATTCATTTTCATTATTTAAAAAGAAATTTTTTTGCTTTACTTGAATTTTATAATAAAACACAATTATGTAAGAGAAAACATTCTGTATATAGACGTTCTATATATTCTATAGGGGAACTGGCTAAGTATGTCAGTATGTCTAGGATACATTAATCTAGTATCCTAGACATACTGACATCAGTAAAATTCAGTCAGTTCTTTAAGTCTATATTAAATTTTTTATTCTGTAATCATCAAAAAAGAAACTCAGTTGAAATTTATTTTTAAAAGTGTGTTTTATGCTGTAATGATTAAAAATGCTTTAGAAATTAATGTAGATGATAATGCATTCCTTTCGTAGGCATTTGTAGAATATATTTGGTTGTAGCACTTTTTATGAAATACTTTAAAAACTAATGAAATTTTAAATTGACATGTAAATATCTTCATTATCATATATGTTTAATGATTTTAATGTTGCAAAAATGACAGTTTTTTTTATTTTTAAAAAGAAGTTTAATTTTTTTTTTCACATCAGCTGCAATATTTCTAAGTAGTTTTAAAAAAATTATTACTAACTATTGTTAGCGATATGAATATTTCATGTTTTTGGCATATAGTTTTAAAGTCCTTCTTAAAATAACCTTCAGAGCTGCATTTATAACAAATATGTATCTGTGTAGAATATCATATTATGTATATTATATGAAATATTATATATTTTATGTATGCAAAATAATATGTGTTTATAATATAATCTCTATGTGAATTTTAACACTTTTGATGATAAGCATTCATTATATAGATGCAAAGGAATATTTATGTATACAATGTTACTTCTGAACCAAATGTATCTTAGGAGAGATTTAATTGAATAAATGATTTATAAACTGAAACTTGTTTACACATGCATCTAAAATAAAAGGAGAATAAGCTTGCTTAAAAACAACTTCTAAAATTTGCTGTTGTGCATGGTTTAAATTATGTACAAAAACTTTATACAAAATTCTACGAAACTGTATTGAAAAGTGTATAGTAATAATAATACTTGATTATAATACTGATAAACTTAATCAACACTGCAAAGTACTCTTTTCTTCGTAGTTTGGTCCCACAGAATTAGTTATAAGAATGACTTCAGAAATAAAAAACTTAAGGCTTTATACTTTTCTTGGATATATTACTGAATATTGAGAACAGGGAAAACTAATAAATTGGGAAAATATATTAAAAATTTTTAATATGCAGATAGTTCCATGTTTGTTAAGTAATAATTTATCATAGGGAATCAATATGTTAAAAAAAAGCACATGAACTCAGTTTTATAATTAACAGTGCCACTGTTTATTACATCAGCTGAAATTAGCTGTCTGTATGTAATGTTGAAGCAAATCGTAAATGGAGCAATGATGGTGCTGAACGCTGGAATAATTATAAATGTGTTAGTATGAAGGGATTTTAAAATTTTCTGAATTTTAATACATGCACATATTTGTATTTAAATACCCCTCTTCTGCTAATTATTATGCTTATTTTACTTAATTATCATGAATATTTCCAGTATAATTACTTAATATGATCTTTAAAGTACACGAACAAGTTTTTGTATTATACTTATGTTATATTTTGCAAGCCCCACCAGTGGCCGAGTGTATAAAACCACTCAATGCTGGGAGTTTGACATGATTTCGATCTCGGGCAAACAGGTTGGCTGCATGATTGATCATGGTTTCAACATGTGTAACTGAATTCGAGCCAGTTTACCTTAAAAGTTCTCCATGAAGGCGTGTCTTCTCTTGAATTGACAGCACTTGTGTGCTTTGTCATATTCAAATAATATAACAAAACCATTAAATTTTGCAGAACTTATGATGTACAAGACTCTTCAAAAACCGTGTAGCTAATGCCATATTTCATCAAGCTTAAGTCTCCAACTACTACTTTGTGCACTGCCCAACCGGGATGGTGGTTAGTAATTGTGATTGCCGTACCGAAGGGTTCGCGTTCGAATCTCGGAGAAGGCATGAATGTATGTAAATGTATAGTGTGTAAAATGTAATCAGTGTAATCGTCATCAAGGATAAATCCACAGAGCGTGCAATATCTAATCTAATTTCGATAATTCAAGAAAATAGATCTAATCACATTCATTCAATAGTTATCAGCTTTGACATACAAAATTCATTTGATACTCTTTGGTGCCCACCAAACAGAACAGGGAGATATAATAGATTCTTCGATCAAAATGGACTGTTCGAAGAACATACTTTGTAATATAAGAAACAAGATCAAAGCATTCAAGTTACATTGGATATTAATATTATTGCAAAAAAATTACATAATGGATGTACTCAAGGTTCATGTTTAGGGCCAATCCTATGGACAATTGTAGCAAATTCAATAATATTGTAGAATGTAAAGTAAAAGCATATGCTGAGGACTTTCTCTTAATGATCAACAGTAAATCAAAAATAGAATCTGCGGTACAAAAATATATCAGCCTCTTTAGTACATGGATAAAGAGCATATCCTTCTAAAACATTAGCTATGACTATAGGATCATCAAGACCTGTAAAAAGAAATCCAACCTTAAAATTGCAAGGATCACCAATTAAAATAGTAGATCAGATAAAATATCTAGGAATTATTATTTACAACAGATTCTGCTTGATACCTCATATTAAATATTTAAAGAAGAAAACATCATGGACATCTTCAATGTATGAAATTCAAAGAGGGAGAAAAGACCTTCCCCTCATGTGCCTCTTCTCTTCTGCTCACCTACTGGATTGTATAGACGTCTCCCTGAGACAGCTGTCGGCTGAGCAGGACGGCGTCTGCAATTTGCTTCTGCAGCAAGGGTCTCTTGGACTTGGTTTAGGCTTTCCTGCCCCAAGGGGATATGAAACAACAACAACAACAAAGATAAAAACAGGTATATTGCTCAATAATATGAAATACACAACATCCAAAACCTGGGATGTTTCCTCAACAGTACTTAAAATCTGGTGTGAAACAGTAACCGAAAGAATTGTTTTATATGGCTCTGGAATATGAGCAAAGAATTTAACCAATCATACACGATGTCTTTTGAACACCCTTTTCAAAGACGACACTTACTGCAAATCAGCAAAAGCTACAGAAACACATAATCTACAGCTTTACAGGTAATCGCAGGAATTCGTCCACTTTGCCTAACAGTAGAAAGAGAAGCTTCCCTAACATGCATACCAAGATTAAATCAAAATAGAAAGCTTTGGAATACTACTTATTTTCACAGTTTTCTATGTCATCCAAGTATAAATCTTCAAAAAAATATTAAAATGGACTTCACAACAATATCATCAGCTGGCATTTCTATATTCACAGTTGGATATAAAACAGGAAGAATACCGTCTCTGGTTTATGCATCTATAATCTGCCAATCTATAAATGGCGAAGATGACTACATAAAACAATTCATTCTTTCAAGCTTAATTAATAACAATAAAAAATGCAATTAACTTATCCTGTCGATTTAATAACCAAGTTAATATCTACACAGATCCAGCCTTGAAGCCGTAAGTGATATTTATTGCAGAAGTTCAATTGTTTGCGAAATTAAAAAACTTTTGATTAAATTTAAATTGTGTCCCAGCCCTCTAGGTATATCAGGTAATGAACTAGTGGATTCTTTTGCTAAAGAAGCAGCAATTAGAATAAATCTACAAGAATTTACACTTTCCAGAATCATTTCTTAAAAATACCACATTTAAATAACCTATTATTACAATGGCAATTTAAGATGGACTAATGCTAAAACAGGATAAAAGAACTTTAAAACATATCCCAAATGTTTCAACTAAAATGATATCATCATTCTTTATGATTACAACTTTCTTAACTGGACACGGTCCATTTCTAACATATTTGAACAGATTCAAACTGAAAGAAACTGACATTTATAATTGTGGTAAAGTAGGAAGTCTCGACCATTATGTTTTGAATGTAAATATATCAAAGAGCATCGCTTAAATAAACCTTCAAATCAATATTGGAAAGAATATACTCAACACCTACATATTTTAAACAGCCAGCGCTACATCTCCGAGGTGTTGGAGCCAGTTGTCCTTCCTTACCTTCAAGGCTTGCCCACAGCCATATTTCAACAGGACAATGTGCAACTACAAGTGACATGCATTGTCCAAGGGCTCTTCGTCAATCGCCAGATTGAATTGCTTCCCTGGCCGGCTCGCTGTCCGGATCTTTCGCCGATAGAAAACATGTCGTCCATGGTTGCTGAACGATTATTAACCCAGATTACATCCCAAGCTGCCACACCAGATCAACTTTGGCAACGTGTGGAAGCTGCTTGGTCTGCTGTACCTCAAGAACACATCCAAAGTCTCTCTGAATCAATGCCCAGGCGTGTGGCAGCGAGGATCTCCAACAATGGCGGCTACTCTGGCTGCTCATTATAAAAGGAACCAAACTTCACAGAAGTCTACAAATTTAATCATGTGATACTTGGTCAACGTGTTATCTACTAAATAAATTTTGTTGTGATATGTCTTGTCTTTCTTGGTGTTGCAATTTGGGTGGCCAGCAATGTATTTAGAAGGTTGCCTATAGTCCCTGACCTTTAAACAACTGACGGAACTCCCTGATATTATCAATTCTAGGCAAACGATAACTATCTTTCTTTGTAGTGCCGTTTAAATATCTGCAGTTAACATAATATCATAGAGCAGCGGTTCTCAAACTTTTGACTGACGCGTACCACCTAAAATAAATAAATAAATAAAAATGAAAAACTTTAGTACCACCACTGCATTTTACAGTGATTATTTTTCAATGCCTCAAGAGAACTATTTAAAAAAAGACAAAGAAAATCTGAAAGGTTTCAGATTTTAAATTACGTCCAAAGGGGCTTTTTTTTTTCACATTTTGTGTGTTACCTTTATTTATTAAATATCATGTTCTTTATTTATTAAAGATCATCTTTTTAACATTTTGCGCATTAGCTTTATTTAACATCATGTTCTTCGCACTTAAACCATAAAATTCAGTTCAAGAACAATATCGCAAATAAATTTTAAATTGAGCATATCTTGAGAATTTCCGATACACACTCTCACGCGCAGGAGATAAAACGTTTTTTTTTCTGTACAACGTTGCCATTTCTCACTTTAAAATCCTCGAGTCTGTTAACCAAAAATTCGTTCAAGTTCTACAAAATATGAAATCCATAATAAAACAAATTCGAAATTTTGGCTTCCAGTGCCCATATTCGCAGTAGTATTACGTCATTCAAAACTCGATGGCTCTAGGTACAGTCGTTTTTATCACAGTACGAGAAACATATATACATTTGTGTAGATTCTTCATTATTTAATTTTTTCAAATATAATACAGGTCGATAATATTTGGTGGCAACAATTTGAAAAGTCAAACAGACATTCAGAGTGATTCGACGCAAAAACGAAAACAATAGTCCTTCAGGGACGAAGCCCCTTTAGACTAAAAAAAGGCCGTGATTAGGGTCGCCGACAGGGATACCAAAGGGCCTGGGTTCGAATGCGTGTTACTTATATTTATTAAATATCATGTTCTTCGCACTTACTTATCTTTAGAATTTCCTATGTGCAGTTAAAGTGTTACAAAATATGAAATAAATCTAATAAATAATAAAACAAATTCAAAATTCCAGAAGAGGGCTTCCAGATGCCCATATTCGGTGGAGGATTACGTTATTCAAAATTTGATGGCTCTAGGTACCGTTGTATTATAACAATGCGAGAAACATACATACCTTTATGCAGATTCTTCATTATTTAATTTTTTAAAATATGAAACAGGGCGATAATATTTGATGAAACAATTGGGAAATTGAAACGGACATTTCAAGTTTTCAACGCAAAATGCCAAAACCAAAATTAATAGTCCTTCTGGGCTAACACCCTTTGGGCTAAAGAGAAAGAAAGAAAATCTGAAAGAACCAAAAATATAATTTTTTTTAATGTTTGGCGTTTCCCTGTTAAAGCCTGAGCTCCGTATGATTTTCTCTGGTCTGTTTTTGTATTAGCCAAGAAACTGAAAAGTTTTTAAATATAAATATTTGTATATAGTGTAATAATGCAGATGTACTGATTTTTTGAATTTATGGAATGAGCTTGTTTTTGCTGTAGTTTATATCAAAAGCAGCCAAAAAGAGAGAAAGATTTCTTAATTATGCTTTTGTATTTATTACAAACATATGTAATAAAATATAATTAATTTCAGAAATGTTTCCTAAAAGAATATGAATAGTCTTGAGACTGTCTCATGTGTAGTGAAAATAATAGTAATTTATTTTCAGATAACCAAATTTAAATATTTCTGTGAATTCATTGAAAGTCTCAGTTTTTATTGCGCTAAATGGTTGGTATTTATCAAACATCGAATAAAATTCAAACCATGTTATTTTCTTTTACTGCCATTGTCTGGGAGAGAATTATCTTTATTGTAATATCATGTCACATTTATGCTTACATAATTAGCTGTACCATTTTGAGAATCGAATAAAATTCAAACCATGTTATTTTCTTTTACTGCCATTGTCTGGGAGAGAAGAATTATCTTTATTGTAATATCATGTCACATTTATGCTTACATAATTAGCTGTACCATTTTGAGCTTATTTGGTGCTGTTTGTCGAAATGTGATGTATAAAAATTCTTTTTTTAATTCACAAAATTAAAAAAAAAATGAAAATAGTATAATAGTACTTATTTTTTGTCAAGATGATGTTGAAGAATCTTTATAGCTTACTAATTGTTGTACTGGCAAGTATTTTTCGTGTTCTTGTGCAGCTACTTCACAAAATCATTTTAGGAAGAAGAAAGTTTTCTAGTGAACTTTGAGAATTTTCTGTTATTTTAATGAAAAAAAAAATATTTTTAACTTATGTAAACTGTAAAAAATTTCATTATCATAATTTTTCCTTTTCTCATGCAATAAGATTCATTTTCATTATTTAAAAAGAAATTTTTTTGCTTTACTTGAATTTTATAATAAAACACAATTATGTAAGAGAAAACATTCTATATATAGACGTTCTATATATTCTATAGGGGAACTGACTAAGTATATCAGTATGTCTAAGATACATTAATCTAGTATCCTAGACATACTGACATCAGTAAAATTCAGTCAGTTCTTTAAGTCTATATTAAATTTTTTATTCTGTAATCATCAAAAAAGAAACTCAGTTGAAATTTATTTTTAAAAGTGTGTTTTATGCTGTAATGATTAAAAATGCTTTAGAAATTAATGTAGATGATAATGCATTCCTTTCGTAGGCATTTGTAGAATATATTTGGTTGTAGCACTTTTTATGAAATACTTTAAAAACTAATGAAATTTTAAATTGACATGTAAATATCTTCATTATCATATATGTTTAATGATTTTAATGTTGCAAAAATGACAGTTTTTTTTATATTTAAAAAGAAGTTTAATTTTTTTTTTCACATCAGCTGCAATATTTCTAAGTAGTTTTAAAAAAATTATTACTAACTATTGTTAGCGATATGAATATTTCATGTTTTTGGCATATAGTTTTAAAGTCCTTCTTAAAATAACCTTCAGAGCTGCATTTATAACAAATATGTATCTGTGTAGAATATCATATTATGTATATTATATGAAATATTATATATTTTATGTATGCAAAATAATATGTGTTTATAATATAATCTCTATGTGAATTTTAACACTTTTGATGATAAGCATTCATTATATAGATGCAAAGGAATATTTATGTATACAATGTTACTTCTGAACCAAATGTATCTTAGGAGAGATTTAATTGAATAAATGATTTATAAACTGAAACTTGTTTACACATGCATCTAAAATAAAAGGAGAATAAGCTTGCTTAAAAACAACTTCTAAAATTTGCTGTTGTGCATGGTTTAAATTATGTACAAAAACTTTATACAAAATTCTACGAAACTGTATTGAAAAGTGTATAGTAATAATAATACTTGATTATAATACTGATAAACTTAATCAACACTGCAAAGTACTCTTTTCTTCGTAGTTTGGTCCCACAGAATTAGTTATAAGAATGACTTCAGAAATAAAAAACTTAAGGCTTTATACTTTTCTTGGATATATTACTGAATATTGAGAACAGGGAAAACTAATAAATTGGGAAAATATATTAAAAATTTTTAATATGCAGATAGTTCCATGTTTGTTAAGTAATAATTTATCATAGGGAATCAATATGTTAAAAAAAAAGCACATGAACTCAGTTTTATAATTAACAGTGCCACTGTTTATTACATCAGCTGAAATTAGCTGTCTGTATGTAATGTTGAAGCAAATCGTAAATGGAGCAATGATGGTGCTGAACGCTGGAATAATTATAAATGTGTTAGTATGAAGGGATTTTAAAATTTTCTGAATTTTAATACATGCACATATTTGTATTTAAATACCCCTCTTCTGCTAATTATTATGCTTATTTTACTTAATTATCATGAATATTTCCAGTATAATTACTTAATATGATCTTTAAAGTACACGAACAAGTTTTTGTATTATACTTATGTTATATTTTGCAAGCCCCACCAGTGGCCGAGTGTATAAAACCACTCAATGCTGGGAGTTTGACATGATTTCGATCTCGGGCAAACAGGTTGGCTGCATGATTGATCATGGTAATATGTTATATTTTGCAAGCCCCACCAGTGGCCGAGTGTATAAAACCACTGAATGCTGGGAGTTTGACATGATTTCGATCTCGGGCAAACAGGTTGCCTGCATGATTGATCATGGTTTCAACATGTATAACTGAATTCGAGCCAGTTTACCTTAAAAGTTCTCCATGAAGGCGTGTCTTCTCTTGAATTGACAGCACTTGTGTGCTTTGTCATACTCAAATAATATAACATAACCATTAAATTTTGCAGAACTTATGATGTACAAGACTCTTCAAAAACCGTGTAGCTAATGCCATATTTCATCAAGCTTAAGTCTCCAACTACTACTTTGTGCACTGCCCAACCGGGATGGTGGTTAGTAATTGTGATTGCCGTACCGAAGGGTTCGCGTTCGAATCTCGGAGAAGGCATGAATGTATGTAAATGTATAGTGTGTAAAATGTAATCAGTGTAATCGTCATCAAGGATAAATCCACAGAGCGTGCAATATCTAATCTAATTTCGATAATTCAAGAAAATAGATCTAATCACATTCATTCAATAGTTATCAGCTTTGACATACAAAATTCATTTGATACTCTTTGGTGCCCACCAAACAGAACAGGGAGATATAATAGATTCTTCGATCAAAATGGACTGTTCGAAGAACATACTTTGTAATATAAGAAACAAGATCAAAGCATTCAAGTTACATTGGATATTAATATTATTGCAAAAAAATTACATAATGGATGTACTCAAGGTTCATGTTTAGGGCCAATCCTATGGACAATTGTAGCAAATTCAATAATATTGTAGAATGTAAAGTAAAAGCATATGCTGAGGACTTTCTCTTAATGATCAACAGTAAATCAAAAATAGAATCTGCGGTACAAAAATATATCAGCCTCTTCCGTACATGGATAAAGAGCATATCCTTCTAAAACATTAGCTATGACTATAGGATCATCAAAACCTGTAAAAAGAAATCCAACCTTAAAATTGCAAGGATCACCAATTAAAATAGTAGATCAGATAAAATATCTAGGAATTATTATTTACAACAGATTCTGCTTGATACCTCATATTAAATATTTAAAGAACAAAACATCATGGACATCTTCAATTTATGAAATTCAAAGAGGGAGAAAAGACCTTCCCCTCATGTGCCTCTTCTCTTCTGCTCACCTACTGGATTGTATAGACGTCTCCCTGAGACAGCTGTCGGCTGAGCAGGACGGCGTCTGCAATTTGCTTCTGCAGCAAGGGTCTCTTGGACTTGGTTTAGGCTTTCCTGCCCCAAGGGGATATGAAACAACAACAACAACAAAGATAAAAACAGGTATATTGCTCAATAATATGAAATACACAACATCCAAAACCTGGGATGTTTCCTCAACAGTACTTAAAATCTGGTGTGAAACAGTAACCGTAAGAATTATTTTATATGGCTCTGGAATATGAGCAAAGAATTTAACCAATCATACGCGATGTCTTTTGAACACCCTTTTCAAAGACCACACTTACTGCAAATCAGCAAAAGCTACAGAAACACATAAACTACAGCTTTACAGGTAATCGCAGGAATTCGTCCACTTTGCCTAACAGTAGAAAGAGAAGCTTCCCTAACATGCATACCAAGATTAAATCAAAATAGAAAGCTTTGGAATACTACTTATTTTCACAGTTTTCTATGTCATCCAAGTATAAATCTTCAAAAAAATATTAAAATGGACTTCACAACAATATCATCAGCTGGCATTTCTATATTCACAGTTGGATATAAAACAGGAAGAATACCGTCTCTGGTTTATGCATCTATAATCTGCCAATCTATAAATGGCGAAGATGACTACATAAAACAATTCATTCTTTCAAGCTTAATTAATAACAATAAAAAATGCAATTAACTTATCCTGTCGATTTAATAACCAAGTTAATATCTACACAGATCCAGCCTTGAAGCCGTAAGTGATATTTATTGCAGAAGTTCAATTGTTTGCGAAATTAAAAAACTTTTGATTAAATTTAAATTGTGTCCCAGCCCTCTAGGTATATCAGGTAATGAACTAGTGGATTCTTTTGCTAAAGAAGCAGCAATTAGAATAAATCTACAAGAATTTACACTTTCCAGAATCATTTCTTAAAAATACCACATTTAAATAACCTATTATTACAATGGCAATTTAAGATGGACTAATGCTAAAACAGGATAAAAGAACTTTAAAACATATCCCAAATGTTTCAACTAAAATGATATCATCATTCTTTATGATTACAACTTTCTTAACTGGACACGGTCCATTTCTAACATATTTGAACAGATTCAAACTGAAAGAAACTGACATTTATAATTGTGGTAAAGTAGGAAGTCTCGACCATTATGTTTTGAATGTAAATATATCAAAGAGCATCGCTTAAATAAACCTTCAAATCAATATTGGAAAGAATATACTCAACACCTACATATTTTAAACAGCCAGCGCTACATCTCCGAGGTGTTGGAGCCAGTTGTCCTTCCTTACCTTCAAGGCTTGCCCACAGCCATATTTCAACAGGACAATGTGCAACTACAAGTGACATGCATTGTCCAAGGGCTCTTCGTCAATCGCCAGATTGAATTGCTTCCCTGGCCGGCTCGCTGTCCGGATCTTTCGCCGATAGAAAACATGTCGTCCATGGTTGCTGAACGATTATTAACCCAGATTACATCCCAAGCTGCCACACCAGATCAACTTTGGCAACGTGTGGAAGCTGCTTGGTCTGCTGTACCTCAAGAACACATCCAAAGTCTCTCTGAATCAATGCCCAGGCGTGTGGCAGCGAGGATCTCCAACAATGGCGGCTACTCTGGCTGCTCATTATAAAAGGAACCAAACTTCACAGAAGTCTACAAATTTAATCATGTGATACTTGGTCAACGTGTTATCTACTAAATAAATTTTGTTGTGATATGTCTTGTCTTTCTTGGTGTTGCAATTTGGGTGGCCAGCAATGTATTTAGAAGGTTGCCTATAGTCCCTGACCTTTAAACAACTGACGGAACTCCCTGATATTATCAATTCTAGGCAAACGATAACTATCTTTCTTTGTAGTGCCGTTTAAATATCTGCAGTTAACATAATATCATAGAGCAGCGGTTCTCAAACTTTTGACTGACGCGTACCACCTAAAATAAATAAATAAATAAAAATGAAAAACTTTAGTACCACCACTGCATTTTACAGTGATTATTTTTCAATGCCTCAAGAGAACTATTTAAAAAAAGACAAAGAAAATCTGAAAGGTTTCAGATTTTAAATTACGTCCAAAGGGGCTTTTTTTTTTCACATTTTGTGTGTTACCTTTATTTATTAAATATCATGTTCTTTATTTATTAAAGATCATCTTTTTAACATTTTGCGCATTAGCTTTATTTAACATCATGTTCTTCGCACTTAAACCATAAAATTCAGTTCAAGAACAATATCGCAAATAAATTTTAAATTGAGCATATCTTGAGAATTTCCGATACACACTCTCACGCGCAGGAGATAAAACGTTTTTTTTTCTGTACAACGTTGCCATTTCTCACTTTAAAATCCTCGAGTCTGTTAACCAAAAATTCGTTCAAGTTCTACAAAATATGAAATCCATAATAAAACAAATTCGAAATTTTGGCTTCCAGTGCCCATATTCGCAGTAGTATTACGTCATTCAAAACTCGATATTTTTTTTTTTTTTTTTTTTACATTTTGTGTGTTACCTTTATTTATTAAATATCATGTTCTTTATTTATTAAAGATCATCTTTTTAACATTTTGTGCATTAGCTTTATTTAACATCATGTTCTTCGCACTTAAACCATAAAATTCAGTTCAAGAACAATATCGCAAATAAATTTTAAATTGAGCATATCTTGAGAATTTCCGATACACACTCTCACGAGCAGGAGATAAAACGTTTTGTTTTTTTTTTTTTTTTTTCTGTACAGCGTTGCCATTTCTCGCTTTAAAATCCTCGAGTTTGTTAACCAAAAATTCGTTCAAGTTCTACAAAATATGAAATCGATAATAAAACAAATTTCAAATTCGAAATTTCGGCTTCCAGTTGCCCATATTCGCAGTAGTATTACGTCATTCAAAACTCGATGGCTCTAGGTACAGTCGTTTTTATCACAGTACGAGAAACATATATACATTTGTGCAGATTCTTCATTATTTAATTTCTTCAAATATAATACAGGTCGATAATATTTGGTGGCAACAATTTGAAAAGTCAAACAGACATTCAGAGTGATTCGACGCAAAAACGAAAACAATAGTCCTCCAGGGACGAAGCCCCTTTAGACTAAAAAAAGGCCGTGATTAGGGTCGCCGACAGGGATACCAAAGGGCCTGGGTTCGAATGCGTGTTACTTATATTTATTAAATATCATGTTCTTCGCACTTACTTATCTTTAGAATTTCCTAAGTGCAGTTAAAGTGTTACAAAATATGAAATAAATCTAATAAATAATAAAACAAATTCAAAATTCCAGAAGAGGGCTTCCAGATGCCCATATTCGGTGGAGGATTACGTTATTCAAAATTTGATGGCTCTAGGTACCGTTGTATTATCACAATGCGAGAAACATACATACCTTTATGCAGATTCTTCATTATTTAATTTTTTTAAATATGAAACAGGGCGATAGGGAAATTGAAACGGACATTTCAAGTTTTCAACGCAAAATGCCAAAACCAAAATTAATAGTCCTTCTGGGCTAACACCCTTTGGGCTAAGGAGAAAGAAAGAAAATCTGAAAGAACCAAAAATATAATGTTTTTTTAATGTTTGGCGTTTCCCTGTTAAAGCCCGAGCTCCGTCACTGCATACGGCAATGCACTTATTCCAAGGAGTATCATTCTCGGACATAAAATTGTCAATTACTTTAAAAATCTCACTTGGAGTTGCTCTGTCATGAAAAGATCCACAAAATACACTGGTGTGGAAAAATTAAGGACGAAGTCGAAAAATTAGAACGAAGAGGCAGAGCGGACAGAAAGACCAATCAGGAGATTAAGTAAGGTGAAGTACGGTAGCACATGCGCAGATATGCAGGTTGACGTAATGGGGGAGTGTCTGAGTAGTATAAAGCATGTTGTCGGTGTAAGATCAGTATTTCTGGCAAAAAGATTGCACGCCGTATAGCAGTTAAAATCACACCGAGTTGCTGCCTCAGAGAGAAATGGCGAATAATCAATCTGTTAGACGACATCTGGATGCTTTTACCCGAGGTCGAATCATTGGGAAGTTGGAGGAAGGCCGCAGTGTGACAAGTCTGGCTGCAGAGTTCGGAATTGCTCACGGCATCGTTTCACGACTTTGGAGACAATTTCAAACTACAGGAACAGCTATCCGGGGGTTTAGTAGCGGTCGTCCACGAGGGACCACACCCGCAGATGACCGGTATATTGCCTTACAGGCCAGAAGAAACAGGCGGCAGACAGCGGGAGAAATCGCTAGACACACGACACAGGCGACTGGACGACCGATATCGCGTTTTACCGTGGCCAGAAGACTGCACGGTGGTGGTCTGTTTGCACGACGCCCTGTACGGTGTGTACCTCTAACGCCTGCCCATCGGAGAAGGCGTTCTCTGTGGTGCCGGGAACACCGGAATTGGAGAGACAATGAATGGGGACGAGTACTCTTTACAGATGAGAGCAGATTTAGTCTGAGTTGCGATTCTAGACACATACACATCTGGACAGAGCGGGGAACACGCAATAACCCCTTCAACATCATCAAAAGGGACTGTTTTGGAGGTCGCGGAGTTCTCGTTCGAGCAGACATAATGCTTGGTAGCCGGACCGACCTTCATATCTCCCAAGGAGGTTCGTCACCTGGGACTGCTATTGTAACGAGGTTCTTCTTCCTTACATGCGTCTTTTCACAAGGGCTATGGGTCCTCAGTTCCTCTTCATGGACGACAACGCTCCACCTCATCGCACAGTTACTGTCGAAGAGCTGTTGGAGAGTGAAGATATTGAACACATGGATTGGTCGGCAAGGTCTCTGGATCTAAATCCCGTCAAGCATGTACGGAACTTACTAGGGAGACTCGTGGCAGCACGTAACTTATCGCCAGTAACGATTCCGAAACTGCGATTGGTGCTACAAGAGGAACGAGCAGCAGTGTCTCAACAGCTCATTAACAACCAGATATCCAGCATGCACAAATGATGTGAAATCTGCCGAGCAGTCAGGGGAGATCATATCCCCTATTAAAGACCGGATGTTTCTTGCTGGACACCCTCTCACAGGGATGTTTCGGCCTTCAGTCGCATTGCGCTCCATGCTACTTTTTCAATAAAGCTTCTTTTTACCCCTCTGATTTCTCTTTTAGTAAGTGTTGCTTACATTACTCATGTCCTTACGTATTGGGGATCTTACGGTATTAAATGTGTTCATTTGGAAAGCTTTTGTACAAAGTTATATTGAAAAAACCGTCTCGTCCTTAATTTTTGCACACCAGTGTAAATTCTCTTCAGTAATTCGCTTATCTACTTCGAAACGTATGTAAATTAATAATTATTAAACAATGTTCGTTATATCAGTACTTTCATCCAATTGCAATGCGAAATACTCACTGTGTTTTATTTTTTTAATAAGTGTCTCTTTCACGGAATTTGCCATTTCACGAATTCGTCGACTTGCTGTATCATTAACGGAATATTATTAAGTTCATAAGCTGCTTTTTCGTTGAACAATGTTAAAACGATATGTTTAGCTGCTGGTAATATAAGGTTTTCTCCAATAATGTGAGCCTGCTCAGTTTTTAGCAATTCTTAGGATTACCAGGTAACTAGCTTCCAAAGCTTTTTCACTTGAAGTAATAAAACTTTTCATTACTTGTCTACTATTTTTGAACTCCGATAATTTCCTCTAAAAATATTCTTCAGATTTATCCTTTAAATTGGCATGCTTAGACTCAAGATGTCTTGTAGGAAAAGATGGTTTCATATTTTGATTGGATAATAGTTCACCGCAAATAACACATTAAGGTTAAGGATCCATTCCAAGTAAATCCGAATGATAAGTAATAACTTTCATTATACTTTCTGGAAACAATTTTTCTTTTCTTTTCAATATTCTTAGTGCTAGTAGATTGTCCTGGATCCATCACCTGCGAATCGTCACTTTTTCGCTCAGTCCTAGCCATTTTCCCATTTTGAAAATCTAGGTTATTATTTTGTCACAAATATTTAAATGCACAATATAGTTCTTCAAAAACAGACTATCATATTTTCAAATCGCATAGAAAAGTAAGAAATAAAAAGCAACAAGAAGACAAAATACCTGCTGTTAGCGACAGCCAACCGACCTAAAAATTTTTTATTTAAAAATGAAGCAATATGAGCCCGGAAATGGCGACATAAAGTTCTGACATGCTAATAAATCGATAAACTCTAAGAGAATTAATGAGATACTATTATATTTTTTATAGGAACTTATTTTTATTTCCATGTTAAATAAAGCATCCATTTCTATTCTGGCCTTGGCTACTAATATTCAAACTAAATTATAATTAGGAACAGCAAAACTTAGAAACAAATAGCTAAGTTTATTGCTTTTTATTTTTCAGCTGTGAAAATGAAACGCTATTAGAATAACAACGTTGGGGAAACTAAAACCAAAGTAATCATGAATCAAAACTCGTTGCCTTTCAGTATAATGAAGTATAAATATAAATATGGACTGCTTGTTGCCATTCAGCATAAAAGAAATATAAATATGAATATTAACAAAATGTTAAAGCTAATTTTATGAAATAATTAAAAAAATGAAAAAATATAGAAAAAAAAAAAAAAACTAAAAAATCTGAAAGATTTCAGATTTTAAATTACGTCCAAAGGCGCGTTTTTTTTAACGTTTCGTGTGCTACCTTTTTTTTATTAAATATCATGTACTACGTACTCAAACCATAAAATTCAGTTCAAAAAAAATATCGCAAAATCATTTTAAAATGAACATATCTTTAGAATTTCCGTAAGTCTCGTGCGCTGGAGATAAAAATGTTTTTTTTTCCGTACAGTGTTGCCATTGCTCGCTTTGAAATCATTTAGTTTGTTAATCAGAAATTCGTTGAAATGTTATAAAACATAAAATCGATAATAAAGCAAATTTCAAATTCAAAATTAGGGCTTCCAGATGCCCATATTCGCAGTAGGATTACGTCATTCAAAATTCGATGGCTCTAGGTTTTATCACAATGCGAGAAACATGCATACATTTATGCAGATTTTTCATTTTTTAAAATTTAATGCAGAGCGATAACATTTAGTGGCACCAATTTGAAATGTGATACGCCGTTTTTGTGTTTCCGACGCAAAACCGCAAAACGAAAGTAATAGTCCTTCGGGACTAAATTCCTTTGGACTAATTATTTCTCATGCAATAACTGGGCTACTACACTATCATGCCTTTTAGAAACATTATTTATGGGAAATTTTGTTATCATTTATGACAAATTTTGTCATGTCTACGGATAAAAGAATATTTGTGAAGTTCACAACATGGAAGAACCACGAAAACTGCCATGCAGACAGCTGGTTGGCCCTTTGCTAAAGTCTATCAGCGGCTGTTGACTTTGAACAAAACTCAGATCGCTTAAATTTGCGAGTGTTAGAGAAAAAACTCAATCAGGATGTTGGGGTAATTTTTAAATTTAACAGTTTAAAAAAAAACTGAAAGATTTAAGATTTTAAATTACGTCCAAAGAGACTTTTTTTAACATTTTGTGTGTTACTTTTATTTATTAAATATCGTGTTCTTCGCACTTAAACCATAAAATTCAGTTAAAGAACAATATCGCAAAATTATTTAAAATGAGCATATCTTTAGAATTTCCGATACACAGTTCCGCGCGCTGGAGATAAAAAGTTTTTTTTTTTCCGTGGTGTGCCATTGCTCGCTTTTAAATCGTTGATTTGCTCATCAAAAATTCGTTAAAGTTTTACAAAATATGAAATAGATAAAACAAATTCCAAATTCGGGCTTCCAGATGCGCATATTCGGGTGGAAACATACGTTATTCAAAATTGGATGGTTCTAGGTACCGTTGTTTTATCACATTTGGAGAAATATATATACATTTATGCAGAATCTTCATTATTTAATTTCTTTAAATATAATACAGGCCGATATTTTGTTAGCAACAATTTGAAAACGGATACAGTTGTTTATAGTGATTCAACGCAAAATCGCAAAACGAAAACAATAGTCCTTCAGGGACAATGCCTCTTTGGACTAAAAATACTTTGCTTCTTTCCGTACCACCTATTTTTCTCTTGCGTAACACCGGTTGAGAACCCCTGGTATAGAGCCATCCTTCTTCCGAATACTCCACACATTTCACAGGACAAATTACTTGCTTTATGGTTCGAGGAGAGGTCGAGCTCCACTTTTTTCCAAAAAAATCTGATGTGTGCACCACATGACTTCCTTGTACGAAATATTAAATTATACACATTTTGCATTTCATTTAAACTTATTGGATTGAATTAAATCTACTTCGTCGATAGCGCATAAACCACAAAAGAATAAATGCACTCTTTAAAATTCACTATATTTGTTTACCACAGCGATTTTCTTGCGCTAGATTCACTTAACAGCTCTACATCTTATTCATTTTATAACTCAGAATGCACAAAAATTATACCATCTGAAGAATTATCTAATCGTTGCTACATGTTCTATTCAAATGCTATAACAGACAGGCGACAGTATTTTCTGTTAATATAAACAACTTATTTCATCGAATTTCACTGGACATGTACGTATTTCTCATTCAATTAATTCAGTTCACAGCAAGGAAAAAATAAAAACAATTCAAAATATCTCCATTAAAAAATTGATAGCTACAATAAATAAATAAATAAATAAAACTCCACATAAAGTTAAAATTTAAAAGAACAGTTTTTAGTCCAAAGGTGCAATTTGCCCAGAAGTACTATTAATTTCGTTGTGGCATTTTGCGTTGATTCACTAAAAGCTTTGTTTCACTTTTCAAATTGTTGCCACCAAATATTATCACCTTGTATTATATTAAAAAAATTAAATAATGAAGAATCTTTACAAATGTATGTATGTTTCTCGCATTGTGATAAAACAACGGTACCTAGAGCCATCATATTTTTAATAACGTACATTTCCACCCGAATATGCGCATCTGGAAGACCAAATCTGAAATTTGGAATTTGTTTTATCATGTGACAGTGCATCGGGAATTCTAAAGATAGGCTGGTTTTAAAATTATTTTGCGATATTGCTTTTGAACTGAATTTAATAGTTTAAGTGCGAAGAACATGATATTTAATAAATAAAGGTAACACACAAAACCTTAAAAAAACGCCCCTTTAGACGCAATTTAAAATCTGAAACATTTCAGTTTTTTTTTTTCAAGTTTTTATCAAGGGAAATGTTTCACAGCAACAAATTACATTTATTGAGTTATTGAAACTTATAGTGTGCAACTTCCACAGCCATTTTTAGCATACTTATTAAATTTATTTGATTTAAATTGTCTTAATATGTGGAGTTTGTAGAACTTTTAATGAAGATTCAACCAGTGTTTAAATCAGTAATATTTCTACTTAATTTTGTTTTACACCAGTAAGCGACATGTTACTAAGTTTATCTACACGATAGAATATATATGAATTAGTAATTTTATTTTCATTATATTTAAAAGTATTTTGAATACAATATTCTAAATAATATCGATAAATTCTATTCTATTCTTATTATGAAAATGTCAGAATGTTATAACATGAAATTAGCTAATGAACATAAAACTTAGAATACCTAATTAAATACTGATAGATATTACATCAGAATCATATTATGCATTAAAACACTAATTATAATGTGAAATTAATTCTCTTTGGTGTTCTTTTCAAATGGAGTTACTGTGCAAGTTTTTATACAAGGACCTTCCAATTTTTTCAGATTTCTTAATTTATACCTGTGAGTCCTCAATGGTTCTTTTATTTTAAAAATTCCTTTAAATGAAATATGAAAAAGGCAGACCCGTGCCAGCACAAACCTCAGCACTTTCGCCTGAGGCAAAGAGGTAAACTCGCGCCCCCTGTATACGATGCAAGTTTATCCGACTATTTGGGCGGGGGGAAGAAATACATGTATATATATATATGTGCACAAAACAAGTTAACTATATCTATACTTATCGAATAATCTAACACTGTTCATGATGCCAAATATTAAAGAAAAATATTTCACTTCCTTGATTTTAGAAAAAATTCAAAATCGAATATGGCTGCGTCATTTCAACAGTGGTAACGTGTTTTAAAATACTATGTACACTCTTAGACAAAAAACGACGCACCAAGAAGAAGTTATCCGAATGGGACGAAAATCGGTAGAAGTGATGTACATGTACAGAAAAACAAATGATTTCAGTTTGGGAAAAATCGGATGATTTATTGAAGTGATAGAGCTTCACAAAGTGAAAAAGTCAGTAACGCGTTTGTCCACCTCTGGCCCTTATGCAAGCAGTTACTCGGCTTGGCATAGATTGATAGAGTTGCGGGTGTCCTCCTGAGGGATATCGTGCCAAATTCTGTTCAACTGGCGCGTTAGATCGTCAACATCCCGAGCTGGTTGGAGGACCCTGCCCATAATATTGCAAACGTGCTCAATAGGAGAGAGATCCGGCGATCTTGCTGGTCAAGGTAATGTTCGGCAAGCAGTTGAAACATGTGCAGTGTGGGAGCGGGCATTATCTTGCTGAAATGTAACCCGAGAATGGCGTGACATGAAGGGCAACACAACGGGCCTTAGAACTTCGTCGACCGCTGTGCTGTAAGGTTGCGACGAATGACAACCAAAGGGGTCCTACTGTGAAATGAAATGGCACCCCAGACCATCACACCTGGCTGTCGGCCTGTCTGCCGGAACACAGTCAGGTTGGTATCACACCGCTGTCCGGGGCGTCTCCAGACTCGCCTTCGCTGGTCATCGGGGCTCAGTTCAAAGCGGGACTCATCACTGAAGACTATTCTACTCCAATCGGTGACATTCCAGTGCGAATGAGCCCGACACCACTGCAAACGACCTTGAAGTTGTACAGAGGTCAATGGTAGTCGGCGCAAGGGGCACCGTGACCTCAGCCCCCTTTCTGTGAGCCGTCTATGAATGGTCCTTGCGGTCACCGAAGCACTAGTTACACGTTAAATCGATGATAATGATGCATCTGGGACTGTGAGTGCCGCTCTGACGATTGGCTCGGTGTTCATGTTGTGTCGTTTCTCTAGGCCTACCGCTCCTTTCTTGACGCTGTGTGCTGCCATGGTTCACTCATTCCTGCCAACATGTCTAATAGTGGCATCGCTCCTGCTCAAATGTCGAGCTATTCGCCGATAAGATCAACCGGCTTCTTTGAGTCCACCACACGGCCTCTCTCAAATTCTGACACGTGCGCATATTGTTCGCGCACCTGTATGCGAGGCATAGTTACACGGAATGAAATTCGTGAAGAATTTATGACCTGGAATCGTAATTTCTCGTCTTAAGTATCCTGTCAGTTGCGCTGTAGCGACAACAGTTCATTCATTGGCAGCCAAAATGTAAAATTTTGCATTTTCCGTTGAAATCTGTATGGATATCAATTTGCGTCCAATTTGCTTTATATCTTCTCGGTCCGTCGTTTTTTTTTTTTTTTTTTTTTTTTTTAAAGGATTTTTTTTTTTTTTTTTTTTGTCTAAGAGTGTAAATAACGTGCTTTTAAAAACGTTTCACTGGCAATACTTGCTTTGAAAATAAGAGCACTATCAGAGATAAGAATAACATATTTAATTTAATGGTGGCTAAATAGGCAACACTGTACGCATTTCTTTACAAAATTGTTTGGCACATGCCGTCCTATAAGTAACAGTATTTCATATTTTTAATATGAATTGTAATATCCTTCAATACACAGCTTGTTTACATGCGATATTTTGAAAGAATAATCAATTTAAAAATAGCAGATGGTATTTCTCATTTGAAACAATAAGCTGTTGCCAAAAAGTTTTATTCTAAAGCTTTAAAAAAAATATTGAAATCGTTTTAAAAATGTGTAAACACCCCCTCTTATTTCTCATAATATTGAGAACCTCTAATAAATGCACATAGAAAAATAAATTGTTTTCTGCAATAAAATTCAATTCAATACCAAAGTCGCAAAATATTTAAAAACAGTATCATCTCATGTGCTGGAGTTACAATGTTTTATTCTGTACAGCGTCACCACTGCTCGCTTGCAATCATTGAGTCTATTAATCAGAAATTCATTAAAGTTTTATGGTTTATTTGATTACGGCAAAGAATACAAGCGCTATCTGCCTACGGGTAGAAATGCCTTAGTGGCTGATCATGGAAGTTTAACAAAATATGAAATACAAAGGTTCCAGGTGCACAAGTTCAGGTAGAGGACTACATTATTCAAAATTTGATAGCGCTAAGTACCATCCTTTTTTCACAATGCTAGGAATATACATACATGCAGATTCTTCATTATTTAATTTCTTTAAAAATACAGGACAATAATATTTGGTGGTAACAATTTGAAAAGTGATTCAGCCATTTATAGTAAACCGATGCAAAATCCCATTTCGATATCAATAGCCTCTTTTGGGCTAAAACAGGGATGTCAAACTCATAGGTACACTTTCCCAAGCTGAATGCATGGGCCTTTTCATGATTTTCTCATGTATAATGTAAAATAAAAGACAGTTTCCCTTAGGAAGTCCTCCATGTAGGTATATCTCCCCTTGGGTAGATAGTTCTAGAATGTTTTGCTGTAATCATATAAACCAATTCAAACCTGAATTTATTCAGAATTAGCTCTGAATTCTACACAAAATCCACTCAAATACAAAATTAAATAAAATATTTACTTATATTAGAAAGATGTATTTATATTTAATAAACAGCTTGATTTGTATGTACACATATAAGTTTGCCTGCATTCAATTTTCAGCATGTAGCTTTAGACTAAATAAAATGTCTCTTTTCAAAGTAAAAATTTTCTTCACATCTATTATCTTTGTACACAACAAAAGAAAAATGAAATAATATTTATTTACATTACTTTTACTTGAATAAGCCATCAGCAGCTTGGTGAATTGTTCACAACTAAGATCGATTAAGTAATTTACGATTCTTGCACAGACGATCATGAAAGTGCACTTGGATCTTTATAACATGGTTACCTATCATTGTATTGAAATGTATTCTCCCCAATAGTTAAATTGTTATTACATAAAATTATTAAATGCTGCAATTGTTTTCAGTTATCCCATTTCAGATTAAAATATATAAATTATAAATACTTTTATTATTCTCAGAAGGAAGTGTGTCCTGAAATTTGCCATTACTTATATTCAAATTAAACAAGGCACAGAACAAAAGAAGAGACAAAACACATTTTCATTGTACATACCACTTTTAATGAAATGGCAGTAAAAATTATACATCTTAAAATCCAACACATTGTCACAATGTGATATCAACAATAAAATTACACATAAGATATTAGGATCAGCTTTTTCATTACAACACTAAGCGTGGTCCCTGGCACGCAATACACACTGAATAATTAAATTTATGAAATATACTATTTACAAGGGTTGCTTAAAACGCAACACCTTATGATGAGCTCTCCAGTCAGGTACAGATATTTATTTGTATTTTAAGGCTCAGAATATTTGTATGCATCCAATAATCTACTATTTCGAGGGGGGGGGGGAGTAACTAGTATAAGTGATCACTTTCCATGGAAGTTTTCTTGATGAATTCATTATTTTTTAGATTGTTTCTCTGTACTTAAACAAATAAAGCTTGCATTTAGTATTTTGATCATGCATTACTAAGTTAACTATGAGATGTTATATATGTAATATAATGTATTGCTTTAAATGCTTTTGTGAAACATTAAATAATTTTTTTGGAATACTAAAAAAAATGTATAAATAAATTTGTAAATGTAATTTAAAACTGTCCACAATAACTTAAATTGTTATTGAACACAAATAGAGGAATTTAAAACTTAGATAATAATTTCCTGAAAACACAACAGTAAACCAGAAAAATATGTGAAAAAGAAACTGACAATATACATTATGTTATATAATAAATTTATATTAGATATTATGTTATTAAATTATATTTAAGATTCTGAAAAATATTTAACTGTAGAAATTCATTTTGGGGGAGGGTAATAGGAGAAAAAAGTGATAATTTAAATCATTTTAGTTTTTTTAGTTGTTTTTACTAAATGATTACTTCCTTCTTTTTGAGAAACTTTCAGATAATCCTTTAAATTCATATGTCAAAAAATATTTCAAAACAATCTGGCTTGAAAATATTTAAATAATTGCCTTCAATTCAGAGGTAAAATATTCTCATGTGCCTATAACTAAAAGGACAAATATGAAAATTATTTTTTTATGTATACCTAGACAATAAATTAGGTTTACACATTAGAATTTTTAAAAATATGAGAAGCTTTAAGAAATGGGAATGAGCACATTTTATGGAATTATTTATTGTTCTGCATTTCAGCCAGCATTTATTATCTTTCTTCACAAGTGAGCAAAAAGGAAGAAAATATTTTTTAAAACAGGTGCAATAATAATTTGTTAAATCCATTCAAAAACAGCTGCATTTATAATGAATGAATGGATTAATACAGACAACTCTCTGATTCATTACAAAATTATTACAGAAAGTTAATCATATTAAATGCTACCTCATAAAAACCAAAACCATATATTACAATCTAATAAATTAATTCTATTTGCAGTTTTATATTTGTAATTTTAACCAATCAAATTAAAACTCTAGGAAATATAGCAGATCTGCATTTACTAAAAATTTCATACATTATCAAAGCTTTTTAAATAACATTTACTATGAGAATGACACATTAAACCCCTGACTGAGATGCAAATTAATATAAATGTTGCAACATTATAAAAAAGATGCTCACAAAATTGTAAAAATATTAGCATAGCTGATGAATGGGTATTATACACAAAATATACAAAAATTACATGAACTTTCATCTGCATAAAAACAGATTTAGATGGAAAGTATGACACAAATAGGAAAATACAATAAGTAGAAATTTAATCTAATCAATGCCAATAATATGCCAGCATAAACAAGCATGAATTTCTCCTGTACCCACTATATTTCCGAATTAGAACAAAACAGATATACTGCAAAAATATAAATTAGAATATTAAATCGCTGTATGAGTTAAAGGCAATGAGAAAAATGGTTTGCTTAGTATTAAAAAATTAATTTAAATATAAAAGTAATTACAGAAAGAAAACATAAATTTGAAAGCAACTAAACAGTATTACCTTAAAGTCAGAATAAACAATTAAGACAGCAAAAAAATATTAAAGAAAGGTGGTTTTTAGAATGCTTAAGGAAAGAAAATACATTTACAAAAATAAACTACAGAAAACTGCTTTGTTCGATAAACCTGCCCTAAATAAAATGAACACAATTTAAAATATACATATATAATACATTCACTGGAACACAGCAACTTAAATTATATTTCACCGACAAATTATCACAGACATCCCTTGTACTTAGGAATATAATGAAACAGTCGTGATCATAGAATATTTACAAATGAAATGGCTTACTTAAACAGATAAGAAAATTTGGAACTTTATTTACAGAATGAGAGTACTAAATCTGAAACAGTATCATAACAATGAAATTAAAAAGTTATTTTCCAAACACTTTTCAAAAGTGTTTGAATTAAACTTTAAAGTATTGAAAATTTTAATTTTATATTTCAGGATATAAGTAACAGAATACTTAGAATAATCTATCAACAAGGTTGGACCTTGAATGTGAAGACAACAAAAATGACTTTTCCCTTAATCTGTTACTTCCAAGCATCTATAACGTATATGAAACAGTGCAGAGATTTTCTATTATTAAATGATTACATAAATATTCATTTTTTCCCTATAATGTGATAAAGTTTTCACTATCTTGAGGAACATATTCATCACACTTATATTTTATCTACAGAGCTATTTAGATCTTCTACTTCTCTCAGAAGACGGATCATATTATCCAGGCCCAAAATGTAACCAGTATCTGGGCCAGAGTGCACAGTAGTGTCACCATCATAGCCATCATAAGTGGTATGAGCAAAATCAATCATTCTCACATCCACTTCAGGTCCATGCACAACATTACATTTCTTACTTTCGATTGACATCTTATGTGATGACAACCAAGACAAGGAAGCAGAAGCTGAGGTAGAATCATTGCTGCTTTCAAGAGAAGATTCATCATCCATCATACTTTCACCACCGAATTTTTCCATATCTTCAAAACAACTATTTTCATCTTCCAGAAGACTGAAAAAATCCTCAGTTTCCTCTTGTCTGCCTTTCAGGCAACCTTCATACAAGATAAGAAGAGAACTAGAATAGAAGCGAAATGTATGTTGCTTTTCAATAGCCTTTTTCAACTCAATTAAGCGACCAATCACCTTGCGCAACAGAGAGACACGTAAATACGAGCCATTGCAGAAGAACTGAAACAGGGCACTTTTCATACCATTTTCATCTAAACTACGTCCATAGTACTTGTCTTTACAAATATATCCATCAACATCTGCTTTATACACCTATTTAAAAGAAATTTATTCATTCACATTTTATTCATTTATAAGCATAATTTGAATGAAAACGATTAAAATAGTTTGAAACAAAGGAATTCAATATGCTGCACAAAATAAAACTTTAAGAACATGAAAGAGTAATAACATAAATACACTAAAAGAAACAACAGACAACTGAAAGAAATAAAAAATAAGGTGAACACTTTATAAGATGATCATTGATGATTTAAGATTTTTTGGGGGAGAGGGAGGGTGATTATCAAATTGTATAATAGATTTATCTTATTCAGAGGTTCTGGAGACTCTTAAAGGAGATTGAGCTGTGGTACATTGAAACAAATATTCTTCATTTATTAATAAAATTTACTTTTTCATTTCATCTATTACTGAAATGTCATTGTGGGATGCTAATATTGAAATTTAAATATTCTGATAATTTGAAGATCCAAAGGCTGTGACTTACTAGCTGCATTCATTAATAAATAACAAAAATCGTTTTCACTAATACTAAATACTTGAAATCCTTATCTTTTATTAACATTGGCAACTGTTGCTACCATAATCTCACTCATGAGATTATTAAAAGTTGAATTCACATTTAACACACATTCTTTTTTTTTTTAACAAAACTATTTCAGAGATACTATAATTTTTTTAAATAAAATTATTTCAGAGATACAGTTTTTCTAATCAACTTTTGTTTGCATATAATTTTCCCAGTTATGCACACTTTGCAGCTTCTCTCTAAGAATAATTGGCACTAATACGTAATTCTTTAATATGAGAATTTTTTCAAACTATCCCAATGTTAAAACTGTGAATTCTTCATACGGTTAAACAACTCACTTTTTCTTTTCTTTTCTTTTTTTTCTTTAATGAGAATGTTTAAACCATTCAATTATGATTGCTTCCTTTTCTTTTAAAGCACAATGTCTAAGACTCATTTTAGTTTGCATTGAACGGCATTTAAATTCCACTGACTTTTTTTCTGAATAAAATCATTAAGAGGGTTGTTTTTTTTAGTAGTCACTGTTTGTAATTTATATATCCTTTATTATTATTTATTGATTTAAATTGGCTTTCAATTTGCATGAGATATATCAAATCAAATTTATAGATATTGCCATATTTACTATATCAATTAGCCTATATTATTTTTCAATGGGCAAAATATGTATAGTATTAAAGCATTAGCTCAACAAAAAATACTTTCAAAATGACATGGGAAAAAAATTAATTTCTAGTGAGTTTCAACTATATCTTGAAAACACCATTAGTTGTCAAACATTAAATTAACAAAAAAATAAAAAGGTCATTAATAAAGAGGAAATTTGATAGAGATTGAAATATATTTTTATGAATGTAAGAAGTTGTAATCTTTAAAAAAAAAAAAAAAAAAAAAAAAAAAAAAAAAAAAAAAAAAAAAAAAATCTTATTTATTTTTTTCTCAAGTTAAAACATACAAAAGTAATTTATTTTTGAAATTTGCTTAGTTATTTGATCATTCATAAATTTTTTAAATACAAATTTATATTTTTAAATGACTTATTTCAGTAAATTATTTCAATTTTCTATTTCAGTAATTCCTTTAAATATACAATATTAAATTCATGTATTTTTAGAAAACTGATTTACTTAATGAATAACTTTTTGGTTTCTTGTTTTAGCTTATCACATTTAACGAATTGTGGAAAATTTCAACACATGCAGGGGGGTGGGAAATGTGCAGATGGCATGTTGTAAACATAAAGTTAACTATGTCTGGTACACATATTCTAATTTATCACTGTATAACTAAATGCACCGGTCTATGAAAATCAAATGTGTTTAAAATGGCACTTTTATATTTGTAATGTGCATATATTATCTGTATATAATGATAGAAATACGGTATTAACCTCTGAAAATTTATCCAGAATTCATGAAAAATGAATTTTTACAAAAATTATTTTCAATATGCATAGTTAAAAAAATAGGAAAAATGTAATGTTCTGCGTAAAGTATACATTTGTGAAAAGAAAAAAAAATCGCCCAAATTTATATAAGTTTTCACTAAAAAAAAATCGGAAGATTTACGTCCGATAACTATACGTAGGATATATCGGTACATAGAAGTAAATTTCCACCAGAAATATACGTAAGCCTTTGAAATCTACATGTATTATACCTAAAATCTATGAATAAAGCGAGATCATTTGCATGAATATACCTAATTTTTACATATTACTTACGTATATTCTAATGTAAAGATATACATAAATATCTACTATTTTTTCCCGGGCACTTTTTTATGATATTTTTACGTTTTCTATAGAAAGGGCCATTCGTACATTGCACATATTTTTCATGCACAATTTATGAACGCATGCTACCTGGGTTATGTTCTGAGTGGGATTCATGGAGCTGTTAGCTACGCATACAGCAAGTTATATCACAAAAGTACTCAGAAAAGTAGTTACAGTATATCGAAGGGTGCACCTTTAATTATTGCTAAGTTGTTTCATTTATGGTACCCTGAGCAGTTGAATGCTGTGGAACCCTATTATAATGTAATTGGTTGTGTGACTGTGGTCAATTTGACTGATGGGAAAAGATAAGTGTCGAACGGTTGTGTGTTGGATGTTGGTTAGGAAGTACATTGCTTATTTTATGGTTTACATGGTGAAATGGCTGAATGTGGTAAGATTAATTTGAAATTTCTGTACGATTTGGAACAAAAGGGAGAAAACATTAATTCACTGGTGTGTAAATGAAGGCTTACTTAGTAGCCATTATTACTGTCCTGTTTGTAAGAAGGAAATGTGTGTGGTCGAATGTCAGAAGATACTTGCACTATAGAGGACATTTTTTACTCTTATTTTTGTGAATTTATGTGGCGATGCCAGTATACAGATTCTAGTTCAGACAATTTTAGGAAGTTTTTGGATGCTGTTAAGGAATTTTGTTTGACTGAAAACACAGAAATTTCTTTTTTATGTTATTCCATTGTTTGATTTTAAAATGTAGTTTATTGATATTATATATTTTTTGTTTGGCTCTACGGTAGAACTGGCCGCTCCTTTGACATTTTGAGGGAAAACAGATCGATATGTACATAGACAATGTCAAAACTTATTTTATAATAAAATATAAAACTTGGATATGCTAGTTTTGCTTTCAGCATGTAATGCTTGGTTATGCTAGTTTTGTTTCAGCAAGGGAATGCGCAATCCCAAGTTTGTGCAATTCTCTGATGATTTTTTTAAAGTGAAAATAAATTGATGTGTACTTGGATACCGAGTTTGTGCAATTCTTTGACTTGCTATTTTGGCTTTGTGTAGCTGCGATTTTCACAAAGCCAAAGAATTTGCACAAACTCAAGTGTCCATGTACCAGCAAAAATCACCAATTTTCACAAAAGCGACCTGTAAATATATTTTTCCCAGAAAAGTGACTAGTCCTTATATGCTAAATAATATATTGTTTAAAATTAGGTCGCTAAATAATATATTGTTTAAAATTAGGTCAAAATCTTATGATAAAAGAAAAGCTTTCTACTGCCGAAAATGTCAATACAAAATCCAACTATTATTAGCTTTAAAATAGTATTGCATTTTATTTTTTACATTTTATATAGTCAGCACAAAAAAAAAAAAAAAAAAAAAAAAAAAAAAAAAAAAACACTTGTACTTAAATGATTTTTAAATTTTTTTTCAGCATATGTAATAAGATTATTTTATTGTGATCATATTTAAGTTGCTATGTTGGCAGTACCTAATTTATGTAATTTTGAAATGTGTTTAGTATTTTTTTTTTTACTTTGAATATTTTATTTTAAACAAATGCTTTGAAGAATACCCATGGCATCATATTTGCCATCTGCATGGATATGCCAAAGGTGATGAGAATGCATTTCTCAGAAAACTTACAGGGGCTTGCAAAATTTAAACATTATATAAATTTATATATGTATATATGAAAGTGATAAAAAGTTGTTTAGAAAACACACTCTTGAGATTTGTTTCAAGTGACAAATCTGTCAATAATGGCTCTGGGTTTTTCAGAAAAAATCATGATTATTAAATAAATGCTTTTTAAATTACTTCAGAAAAATATAATTCTCATATTTTATTAGTAACAAATAGAAATTATGGCAAATTAAAATGGAAATGCTCCTCCCCCCCCAAAAAAAATTATGAAATTAGAATGACGTAATGGATATTGTAACTTTCCAAGGCCATCAGATCTTTAAAGATTTTACTCAAAATGATGGACGTTTAATTTTGAATAGCATTTTTCTTTAAATATGTAGTTATTATGATAAAGATAATAAAATATTAGAGAAAATTACATTTTCCTTACCTGCATACCACACAATCTCACGCCTAACCTAGCAGATGTACTCGCAGCACATTTAGCCATTTGACGGCTACGCTTGTCAGGTGGTGCATCATCACCATGTTGCCTAGTACCCATCTTCAAATCCAAAATACAAGGCTTGTGAAAATTAGAAGCAACATTCTCTAATAGCAAAAAATCTAAGTTCATGGTTAAGAAATATAAAAGAGGAGATAAAAACGTTATTTAATTTTTTTTTAGGGTGAATGGATGTAAAAATATCTCAAATAGAATAAAAATTTTCAAATCCTATACGAAACTTATATGTCACTAATAGGGATATATTGCCCAAACATGATATGACAGCTAACAGAGACATTAAAACTCAAGATTCACTTACCTTACAGGAAAAAATAAGCAAAAAAAAACAAGATAAATGTGTATTTAAAAGAAAATTTTAGATTAAATTCGATATTTATTTATTTCAGCTATTATGACAAAAATTAAGTGTCACATTATCCTGCCTAAAAATAATGCAAACACAAACTGGAAACAGCCTTGGCATTGTTCACATTAAACATTATATATATGTAATTATTTAATTGCGTAGGAGGAATCCGGTACTTTTAATTTCTGCCTATAGACATGGCCGGGGGTGGATATATTGATGTGCTGCAGCTTGAAATTTGCGTAGATTGCTGAATGTAGATGGATGCATAAACCAAAACTAGACTCTTGACGAATCACCAATCTTTATCTTCACAAATATAAAATCATCTTGGTACACATTTATCCAATCGCAGTTAAATAAAATACTTTTTATGTACACTGATTTTAAAAGTACGACGTAAGCATTTTAGACAGAAAAGAATGGCAGTGTACAGATGTTAGTGGTGGCAGCTAGGAAAAGGAATGGCGCAGTTGCTTGCAAACAGTATTTATACTAAGTACGATGCATAAGTACAACTAATCTGTGAATGGTTAATTTGGGAGTTTAGTTTCATTTTTCGAGCAGCATTATGTAACATGGAAAGATTTAGAATTTGGAAGAACAGATGAATTTAGGGAAAGAAACATAAAATCTAGAATATTTAATTTATATCTTACATATAAATATATTACTTTCATCATATATAAAGTACTTATTCTTTTCATAAAACTATATACACATCACTGATTGCTACCATCTAGTTATGTTTATCTTGGTGCTAGTGGTGCATCGTTAATAGAAAAGTACCAAAAATAATTTTATAAATTAGTCAAACTATCTAAAGGATACATTTAGGACTTGGTCTGCTATAAATCTGATGAAGATGCTTTTCTTTAATAAGCTTTTTGTCACTGCAAGAATGTATCTGGACTCTACATAGAAAAATATATAAATATTAAGATAAATTACTTTATTACAACAAATATGGAAAATACACACTTTTTGCAAAAGCTGATTTTGTATGCTTTCTAATGCACTGTTCTACACAAAAAGGTACTCAACATTTATTCATTAATAGGAAGACTGACTGACTAGTTGAAAGACCGAAACAAAATTTAGCTCATGTAATAGTTTTTTGTGGTATAGTATTTTTATAATGTTAAAAGTCAAGTTGAGGAACTTTTCTTAGAACAGAGTTAAAAACAGACAATAGTTCTATGCAAGAAATTTTTTTCAGATGTAAAGTACAAGGTTCGCAATACAAAATAAAGCATTTTTATCAAAGGCATACAGTAATTTTCCTCATATTTATGTTTAAAACAAAGACTTGTTATATGCATTCAAAATTTCATCATAAAATGAAATTAAAGTATTCAGTTTATCTAAGGAACTGAAAATTCTATGGTTTATTTAAACAGCACCTATTATTTACATAATATAAATAAATATGAATTATTAATTAGGCAAATGCAAGTGAGAAAAACTTTATATCTTGTTATACAGTAATAGGGAAATAAATTACCTTCAAGAGAAGTGCTAATAACACCACAGAATATTTTTATGAGCAAATACAAAGCGGGAGCTTCATGTGCTGCAAACTATATAGCTTCTCAGCAATGTGATAAACAAAGCAATATATAATAATTTGAAGTGAAAGATGTCAAGTATTAATAACTATGTCTTTTTTCCAATACTTTAACTGATAGTACGAACCCTGTATTGACATTTACATATTCCAGAAAGTGCAAATGGATATTTATCAACATGGCATAATTTTATTTAAAATAAATGCACTAAATATTATTTAAATTGATATAAATGAATCCTTTCTTAAAATATGCAAAATTATAAGATTAAACAATTTTACAAAAGTGAAAACAAAAAGCTAAAAATAAATCAACAGCCAACAATTTATAACATTTATTGTTAAAAAGTTCCATTTATCAAATTTAATGCTTTAAATTAATTCAATAAAATATCATAGCAGCTGAGGATTTATTTTAACTTTTACTCATGCAAGACAAGTGAAAACAATTTAGTGAAAACATTTATTAACAAAAATATTTCCAAAGAAAGTTGAAAAGACAGCAACTACATTGTTAAAACTTAAAAGTTTAAATGACTAGAATGCTGAAAAAATTATTTTGCACAATAGTTTTAAGAGCATGATGAACAATTAATTGCTTGAGAAATAAAAGTAAGAGAAAGAGAGAACTGAACTGGTATTCCAAAGTAAACTTTGAACACCTTAAAAAAGAAACCTAATGGATAATTAAAAACAATTAATAAATGCAATGAAACTTCATTAATTACACAACAACAGGAAATTAACTCTTAACCACTATTTGAATAAAAATTCCAATCTTTTTAAAAGTGAAAGAGTTAAATTTTTAATATCACATGTTCTAAGAAATTCTATTGGTAAAAGTAATAATGTAGTTTCATTGCGCACAAAATACATACACAGTTCCGTACCAAATGATGGGCATATAAGGTAGAATCGCCCGCGGTGTGGGATAAGTCCAGGGCGCAACATTGATACCCAAGGCCCAAATTAATCATCGGATAATGGGAGCAATCAATACCTCTCGCCCACGTTCAAAGCAGTCACGGTACGGCTCTGTACATAAAATATGAATACACAAATCTTTAAATGTTCTCAGCAAGTCACGAACTTACGTTGAACAATATGCAATTAGTTACGTAGATTAAAGTAAAACTGTGCATGCAAAAAATAAATATGACCCACTAAAAAGCAGAATGATATTTTTTACACAATTTTCAACTGTTTTTAGAAGTTCAATTTCAATTGTTTTTAGAAGAAAAGGAATGCTACTTAAAATGCAAACAGCAAAACTGAAAGAAATGAAAGCAAACTAAAAACGAACTTCCTTGCAAACTGAGTTAAATTTTGAAGCCAAAAAATATTTCAAAAATGCTAATTTTATCATACCATGTATAAAAATTATAATTATAATACTATGATATAAGCCTTGCTTTGAAAGTTTTAAAGCAATGCTTAGAAATTAAACCTGATTTTAAAACTGTAATGATATGAGCATTTATTAAACAAGATAAAGTATTCAACTGAATATATGTTTTTTAATCTAAGAACTGCTAAGGCATTCAAAATAAATAAATAAATAACAGGAATGAAAATTTCTACATGACTGACACAAGTCAGAAAAATAATTTTGGTAAAAAACAGCAATGTTTTTATCATTCTGCTAATTACTTAATAAGTTATTCAAGAAATTAAATCTTCCAAATTAAAACATGTACAAGACAAAGTTGGGTGTAAACCCGACTGGCAATTTGCTACCTTAATTCTGGAGATGTTTTATGTCTTTGAGTTCTGTTAAGTTTGTCTTCACAGTCTCCATAATTCTTGTTACTGCCTCTCACTGGGTGGTAAATGGTTGGACTGTTATCTATCTGTTGTACTTGAACAACACCTTGAAAGAGAAAATTATGAAACAAATTGTTTCTTAAGCAATTTCAAAACATAAATAGGACACATAAGGAAAACAATGAAACTTCATATATATAACTAAATATCCAATAATTAATGAAGCTTATGAAATGAACTTTTAAGAAACAAAAGAAAAATATTCTTGTAATTTATTACTATTCTTATAAGAAAAAGATGACAATTAATATCATATCAATTACAGAAATAAATTTTTCAATAATTTTAATTTTTATTTCCTTCTAAAAATCAGTTTAGTTAAGCTATAAACTTAAATCTAAAAGCATGAGACATTTTTTTGGCTAAAATTTAACAGACATAAATTACATGAGACAGAAAAAGAAGATATTTAGCAGTCATTAAAAATTATCGTTAATTTTAAATGCACAATAACATAATTTCAATTGAATAAATTTGCTAATAAATAATATTGTCAGAGCATGATCATAATAAAGATGTATGATAAAACATAATGAATACTGACATTTTCGGATGTAAAGATAGAAAAGGGTTTTGTGTTCTTTTATGGTAGTTTGAAAAGTAAAAGCAAAATTCACTTTATTAATATTTTCTGAATCATTACAAGGTTTATATTCATTTTGTAGCACAAATTTAATGATACATTTATAGCAATAGTACAGGCCCATATTAAAAAGGAATTTATCTTCAAGCATCAATAGTCAGCCATTAAGCTTCTCAAAGTGTATTTAGTTTTACATGTCATGCTGCATTGAAATTTGTAACAACTGAAATATGTTTTGCTACATTTATTTAAAGCTTGTTTTGGAGCTAAAGCTAACTACCAAGCTTAAAGAAGATACTTAAATTTAATGAAATGATTTCACATAAAAATCAAACTCAATTGCAAATTCAGATCATAGTAGCATATATCTACTTGCCTAAACATAAATAAAAACATATATTGACACATCATTAAAACACGCAGAACAGAGAGAGAAAAAACAAAAGAAAAATATTCTTGGCATACCTTTATATAATGGAATGAAATTTCTCATTTCTCGTGGAGCATTCAAATAAAAATGTAGCTCCCTCTGGATAAGAGGCTTACACAAAGTGCTGTGATCCAAGACCAAAAGCTGCGTGTGTCCTCCTACTTGATGTGCAAAAGGCTGGAGCACAGTGATGGGATCAGATGACGTTTTCGCCTTTTCCAACGATGATGTTGCCACTTCTGCATGACTTTCCATGTCACCGGCTGTTGCTGTGGTGTTGGTATACACCATGACGCTTTTCTTCGAACTGCAACAAAGAGAGGGGAATGACTGGGCCGGATCTGCTTGTCCTGCGGTTGCCCAGAAGGCAGCAGGACAGCTGGCCTTACTTCTTGCACTTTTGTTGGTTAGTCTAGCACAGCAGCAGACCTAAAACAAAAAGGAAATATAACATGAGTTCACCAAGTTATTGGATAGTGAAATTTTAGTAACAGATGCTAAAACAAGTTCTAAAAACTGTAACCTAAGTTATTGCTAGTTCATTAAGAGGCATCATAGTAATTAGAACAAAATTTTTAATTTAAATGTTTAAAATATGAAAACATTTCATAAGGTTAGGTTGCAATGTTTCATCCTGATAGATAAAAATTTATACTCATTTAATACATGTAATTTAAATCAGAGGAGTACATGCAGAATTTTATAATACTTTGTAAAATTTGGACAAATGCAAGTTAATCCTGGCTTTAAAAATTTGTTCAAGATCTATAGTTTGGAAACCCATTTCATATAAGCTGCTTAAAATTAAAAACAACTCAATAAAATTAATAAAACAATAAACTGATGATTGAGCATAATAAAATGATGTATAAAAATTATACATATTATTTATCTTATATCAACAGGTTATGTTTAATTAATTTTACTACATTGTTTTGTTTCAATTTTGATTTGAATATTTTCTGTTAAATTGTCCCACCTTTCATGATTTAATTATTACTCTTAATTATACACATCTACATGAATTATTTCAATTAAATATCTTGAAATTGTAACGATATGCTTTACTTCCAATATGAAAATCTGATTCGCAAAAAGAAGTTTTTTTTATTGGTAAAGAATTTCATCATTTAAGAATGTAGATAGTTAAATAGATTTCAATAACATCTTAGTTTTATCAAAACCTAAGAATAACTATGTCATGTTCAAGTGTTAACATGTAAAATTAATCAAAAATATCAATTAATATTTAATGAAGGATAATGTTATGAGGTATAAATTTCAAACAGAGCTGTAGAATATTAGGAGAGAATGCTTACTTTATTAACCACAGGGTCACAGAAAAAACACATGATTTACCCTAACAGTTTTTGTTCATAAATTGTTATTACATACTATTCAATACATCATGAAAGCAAACACTTCCAATTTCACATGCTGTAACCTAGGTAATAAGAAATGCATCCCTTGAACGTTTGGCGACATTTGTATTCGGAAGTTAATTTATCAGAACTAATAAGTTTACCAATTCTGGCGACAAAACGCGGTCGCCGATTTAATAAAGATATAATATATTCAGTAACATAATATTAAATTTCTATGCTGCTTCCAGATTTTAATAATGAAAATTATTTCAAGTTTTTTATTATTAGTTAAGGAAAGATGGTTTCTTACCTTTCCATCAACAAAACGTATATGATTGTAAATAACTAGCTCACAACACATCTTTCAATGGCGTAGTGAATATCCCTTATAATTAATTCTTTTGGCAAAGTTTAACAAGAACAGAACATTTAAAATATGTAAATAAACACCTGTTGCCAACGAGGTATTTATAATTTTTAACAATTTGTCTCCAATAGTTATTAAAAGTTCAGTAACAGTAGGGAGCAACCAAATTTGTACATAAGCTTAAAATATTCTGGCATTAGTAGAATTACCCTTGTTTCCAAACTCCCGTCAATCAAAAAATATCATAATGCGATTGTGCGCCATTTTCAACACTAGAGGAAAGTTTTATTTTAAGAGCGAACCCCCCCCCCTCCAAAAGACAATGAATTCGAATTACAGATTTGTTTCCATCCACCTGTGTTTTACAGCTTTATTTTCAAATATCAGGTATCAGGTAGAAACACTACGGAAATCATTTTATCTTTTCTTCACGTACACTACTGATCACCTATTTAAAGCCTGTTTGTTTCTGAAATTCTGAAAACCAACTTACACAAGTACTCGGACACTCTGAACCAAGAAAACAGCAGACAGTATTTTGTTGAGTACTGAGTACCCGTTAGCTAAAATTATAATTCGGTATGAATTCAACTACCATTTTTCATGTAAGAGTGTTTCGTTTTGTACTATTGGTCCATAAGAATTGATTTTAACAGAACTTTCGAAGAAATGTCCTGTTTCCATATTCTTTTACCACTTTATACGAGTTTGAGAGGATTTATATGAAGAAGCTTCGATAACTTTAAGACAGTTATGTAGTAACCACAAGCGAACATTTAGGGCTGTGTGTTGGGACAGTTGCGAAATAAGAGAAAAGCGAACATTTGGGGCTGTGTGTTGGGACATTTGTGTAATAACTACAAGCGAACATTTGCAGCTGTGCGTATAAGAATTGTTATCCTGATAAACTTGAACGTATTTAATACAATTTTTCTTGAATATGCTTTCAGGTTTTAATTAATATTTATATATTTTTATTCATATATATTATGTTCTATGAAACGTATATTTCCCACCCAGAAGCAGCTAAACATTCCCAACCATTATGCCTCCACCCTCGTGCTTAACGATGGCCAATAAGGTTTTCGGATTCAATTCTTCATACAGATCGGCGCCAGAGCATGCGCAACCGGTGCGGCTGCACCAAGCAGTAGCATCTAGGGACGGCAAAATTTTAGAATTTAGAAAAGAGCCCGGCAACAGAATTTTGGAATTGTAGAATTTGTATCGGGCAACAAATTGTCTAGCGCCGGCCCTGTTCTTCATTCTGCTTTTTAGATGCAGTAATTCGTCTACTGGATTTAAAAGCCAATCAAACTGTGGCTCGTCTGAAAAATAGCATTGTTTTAATATGATAAATCTTTGCTTACCATATATATTGAGCCATTTTCCTTGTTTTCTTGTTGACGAATAATTTCTATTTTGCTGATCACCGATTGCATCCATATGCTCTACTGATTCGTTTAACAGTTTCAAGTTAAACTTTAGTTGCAAACAATTCTAAACCCGCTGTAAGTTTCACAGCATTAATATTTGAGTTTTGTTTGATTTTTCGTAAGCTAAATCTCCAACTCCTTCGTATTAGCTTGAAATGTAGCCCAGATTTCGGAGCACTTTTAACAGTTCCACGCCATTTTCATTGTTTCATAGCATCAGAAACAGTTGAGCACTTAAGGACTTTTTGGATATTTCGAATACTTTAATTATCTTTAAAATGATGAATAATTTAATTCCTAACAGAACTTATCGCTAGTTTGCAGAATCTTATCATGTTCATTTCAGATAAGAAACTGTTAATATAGTATTTAGTTAATCAAAATATAATTTCCAAATGCAGAAGATAATTTCTGAGATATATTTTCAATTAGAGCAAAAATTTAGAGCAATAAACCTTCATTTGGCAAAATATCTCAAAAGAAATTTCTAGTGTTCGAATTATTACTTAAGTTGCCGACTAATACATTTTGAATAAGTTATTTAACTTGAATAAATTATTAATAATTATCTCCTAGGAAATGCGAAGTAAAATTTAGGAAGCAAAGGTGCATTATTGTCGTAATTATTAATTGGAATTTGTAAATAAGTACACAGGAATAGCCAAATAAAAGTAAATTAAATCTTTCTAAATTTTTTTTCGCGTTTCCTAAGAGATAATTTTCATTTATATTCTCTATTACTTTATTAAATTAAATATTATCTTTGCAGCAATAGCACAGGAAAGTTTTTCTTTACTATATTTTACTTTTGTTGATATTATATACATATGTGTGTGTGTTAGACGTATACAAAACGTAGTATTATATTCTTTTATGGGACATTAAAATTCTAACATACATAAATGTATCCGTTATAAAGATATAAGGTACAGGGTGCGGCAGCGTTCATAGTAGGATATTAAAAACACACCATAAGACAGTAACTGTAATTTATTTATTACCTCTTTTGTCAACTAATAGTTAAAGGTATGCCATTTACTAATGTGTAAGTCATTGTCCATTGCGTGGACTGCTTTTTGAATATGATACCCGCTCTGCACAACACATTCATCTAGGCGGCGTTGGAAGCTTGTCATAACTCGGCATAACGTATTCCCTGGGATATTGCCGACGGCAGTTCTGATGCGATCCTTCAACTCAGGAATAGTGGCACAACGTTTTCGGAAAATTTCTTGCTTCAGGTGGCCTCCAATGGAAAAAATCTGCACATGAAAGATCATGTGAGCGAGGCGGCCATGGGTGAAAATGTAGATTTTCGTGCAATATTCTCCTGAATGAGCGATCGGACATATGCAAAGTTTGCGAATGACTACGATCAGATCTTTTTGGGCTACGCAATATTGCAGCACGAACATTTTATACGGTTTCTGGTGTCCGCACAGTTCTTTCACTCCTTCCCGGTTTGCCATTGCAAACAGAACCTGTTGTTCGAAATGCACTTACTTACCCACCTCACAATGGTACGTCCATCTGGAACTTTCCCATGACGTCCCTAGTTGAAATGTTGCCGAAATAGACGCTGGGTCGCAATAACAGAGTTGTTATTCTTGAAATAACTTTCAACAGCAAAGGCACGATGCTGTGCGCTCCACCAATCCATATCACTGTCACACTCGAAATGGCAGCTCATTAGAACACGAATGCGGCACGAGCTGGCGCGCATTCATGCAGTACGTCATTGTACTACGCAAGTCAAATTACGCTATGAACGCTGCCGCCCCCTGTATTAATCCCGCCTTCTTCGCATGCTTTCGTGGTGTTCCGTGGTTCGATTCCCTGCGAAGCTATTGCTCATTTTTCATCTCACCTGCTTCCGAAATAACCTAATGTCTCTAAACTGGCGCCTGAACTAAAAAAAGGTGGTGGATGATGATTCTCCACCACCGGGATTTGGAAATTGGTTCTCCTGAACCCCAGTCACTCTTTAAAAACGGGGGGTATAGGTATTTCTCCAGCCTTCTTCGCATGCCTCCGAGGTGTAGTGGTCAGCATGCTGAGTGCATATTCCAGAGGTCCGTGGTTCGAGTCCCGCGAAGGCGTCGCTCATTTTTCATCTTAAAAAAAAATGAACTGAAGGGTTTCAGATTTTAAATTACGTCCACATAGGCGTTTTTTAACGTTTTGTCTGTTCCCTTTATATATTAAATATCACGTTCTTCGCACTTAAACCATAAAATTCAGTTCAATAGCAATATCGCAAAAAATTCTTAAATGAATATATCTTTAGAATTTCTGATACACAGTTCTGCTCGCTTTAGATAAAAAGGTTTTTCTTTTTCCCCCGTAGAGTGTTGCCATTGCTCGCTTTTAAATCGTTTGAGTTTGTTCATCAAAAATTCGTTAAAGTTTCACAAAATATGAAATAGATAATGAAACAAATTCCAAATTCGGGCTTCCAGATGCACATATTTGGGTGGAAACGTACGTTGTTCAAAACTAGATGGCTCTAGGTACCGTTGTTTTATCACATTCGGAGAAATATATATAAATTTATGCAGATTCTTCATTATTTAATTTCTTTAAATATAATACAGGGCTGCAGGATTTGGTGGAACAGTTTGAAAAGTGATTCAGACTTTTAATGTTTCCGAAGCAAAATCGCAAAACGAAAACAATAGTTCTTCAGGGACAAAGCCCCTTTAAACTAAAAAACCTAATGTCTCTACAAAGATTTCAAATTTTTACACGGATTATAAAACAAATTCTTAATTCTCTTTTGAAATAAAAATTCTAAAAATATATTAATTACATGACTTTAAATTACTCGCTTGAGCGGCCAGCAATCAGGCTGGCATGCGTAGCTCACTAAAGATTGCAGATGCAATAATTTAATCAAGCAAAGGGAAATAAAAATTGCAGAAGGTTCAGAGTAAACTCACACGTCGTATAAAGCTAACTAATTATATATATAAACTCGCACACATGCTTAATAATAACGCAATAGCCGAAATGGAGAGAATGAGAGTATTTGGTTTTAGGCATACTGGAATGTAGTAGGCAGTCTAAAACGAAGTACCCGATTTTTTTTATCACAGATAACATACATAAATTTTTAATATAAAGTTTAAAATAATTTATTTTATCATAAAATGTTGTAAATAACAGCAAAACAGTTGGAAGTAAAAGAGCAATTATTTATTGTTAAAAAAACTTTTTTTATTTCTACAATTTGATTGATAGCGCGTCATTCAGACTAAAAAGAAGAAAATAAAAAAATAAAAAAAGAAATAAAAAAATACGAAGTTTTCATAAAATAAGCTTTTGTTTAAAACTCATAAAATAATTAATGAAATAAAACGGAAAATTAATTCATTATTAAGTGTAATGGGAAGAAGAAATTACATAATTTTCTTTATAAAATACATCTGCAATTTTATAAATTATGCGTAATAGCTTTTATTATTCGTTATATTGTATCGGAATTTTGTAAAGAGAATATTTAATCTATTGTTCCTATTAAGCTGTATGATAAATTTTCCTCTTTTTAGTTTATTAAAAATTTCATGAAATTTACGGAAAAGTTTATTGCGTAAAAACTTACTTATTTTATTTATTTACACAAGAAATGCCTGCAATAAAATCTCCTTACACTCTTCGGCTGTTATTTAAAATCAATTAATGTGCTTGTTAATAATTCATACCTTTATTTTATTTTTAATAATGTGTCAAATTGATGTAAAATGCATACATTTAATTAAAAAATATATCCAAGTGATAATCATTCTGATCTTTTGCAGCATTACAGTAATTTAAAGAAAAAACTTTTGGATTTTTTTCCTGAAGGACTATTGTTTTCGTTTTGGTATTTTGTGTTTATTCACTATAAATGTCCGATTCACTTTTCAAATTGTTGCCACCAAACATTATCGCCTGTATTATATTTAAAGAAATTAAATAATGAAGAATCTGCATAAATGTATGTATGTTTCTCGCATTGTGATAAAACAACGGTAGCTAGAGCCATCCAATTTTGAATAACGTACGTTTCCACCCGAATATGGGCATCTGGAAGCCCGAATTTGGAATTTGTTTTCTTATCTATTTCATATTTTGTAAAACTTTAACGAATTTTTGACTAACAAACTCAACGATTTAAAAGGGAGCAATGGCAACACTCTACGGGGAAAAAAAAAAGACCTTTTTATCTCCAACGCGCAGCACTGTGTATCGGAAATTCTAGAGATATGCTCATTTTAAAATTATTTTGCGATATTGCTGTTGAACTGAATTTTATGGTTTAAGTGCGAAGAACATGATATTTAATAAACAAATGTAACACAGAAAACGTTAAAAAACGCCCTTTTGGACGTAATTTAAAAATCTGAAATATTTCAGCTTTTTTAGTCCAAAGGGATTTAGTCCCGAAGGACTATTACTTTCGTTTTGCGATTTTGCGTTGAATCACTCTGAATGCCCGTTTCACTTTTCAAATTGTTGCCACTAAATGTTATCGCTCTGCATTAAATTTTAAAAAATGAAAAATCTGCATAAATGTATGCATGTTTCTCGCATTGTGATAAAACCTAGAGCCATCGAATTTTGAATGACGTAATCCTACTGCGAATATGGGCATCTGGAAGCCCTAATTTTGAATTTGAAATTTG